>KB663610.1:4072395-4569439 GCA_000349025.1 Anopheles minimus
CGGTGGTAGATTTGCCTCCAACAAATCCAGCTTGATAGCTTCCGACGAAATCTGTGGCAAGGGGCGCGAGTCTGCAGAAGAGTATTGAGAGTATTGCAGAGTACATTGTAATGGTAAACTATTTGAATAACAGCTAAACCAACAGTATCCTTTCTCTAGGATAAGATCGATATGGAGGGGTTGCACTGTGATCCTATAGTTACTCCTTACGATCATCTCGATAAGATCTATTCCTATTAGCTTCCTTTTTCTTTTGGGCGCTTAGTGACCGTGTGACGACAGCTGATTCAATTTATTCCATGCATCAATGTAACCTCCCCCACGGAGGTGGACCACATTCAACAAAACCACAATAACACGATCAACAATAAACATTGAAGAATAGAAATTGAGAAAAATGTTCTCACTTTTCTTGGACCTCGGATCATTTAAAGAGGGGTGTCCTTTTGGGGAGGGGAAAAAAATGGAAAGTAATTCTTCCATGAACCAAGAATCGAGTTCGAAGCGGATGCACCCGTTACGCGCAAAAGGGACTATCATCTCGGAGCGATCAGATGTTTTTTTTCTCGAAGATTGAATCCTTTTCCCCGATTCCACATGGTGGAGGTGTAAACAGTGCCTTTCAGCTTCTGGGGTTCAGTTTCTTTTATTCGGTGGTCTACAAACAGACATAGAAAGGATTTTTTTAGTTACTTTCATCCTCTCGATTACTTATCCATAATGCATCGTAAGGTGTTTCGTTTCGAGACATGTGATCAACGTATTTCAGTAGTGTAACAACGACCCAAAAAAATCTAATCCCCACAACAACGGAAACAGTGTGTTGTTCTACTTTCGTTTTCTATCGCATTTGGGCTGCTGGGCGGTGTTTTTTTCGTGGTTGTTGTGTCGTGCCTTCCCACTGACCCGGTGGTTGGTTGCGTTCTGTAGAGATGATCTTGGTTTTAGGGGCGCAAGTACAAGTCTGGTGTCGGGGGCTTTTATTATTTTTTTGGACATCGGGCACGAGCTGTACCTCTTCTGTTGTAAAGTGGGTATAGTTAAGGGCGGCTGAATGTTTTTTTTTTACTACTGTCCCTCCACATCACGGGGAAATGAAAATCACTTTTCTTCTTCCTGCAGCCGTCTGCTCGTGCCACTCCGATCGGCGGCTGGTTCGCGTGTCCAAAAGAGACCAAAGAGCAAGAAAAAAAGTGATCCAAAGTGGAGTGTTTTTTTTCTTCGCTTGTGTGTTCTCCCGAACTCCAACACAAAACTCCCGAGATTACACATCTTTTTTCACGTTTTGCTTTTACGCTCCCGGGCACACATTTCGGATGGGCACATTTTATTCATTTGTTTTGTGATGGTTTTTTTTTTAGATGGAAATGTTGTTTTTTTTCTCTCTTTAGTGTCCATTTTAGGGTTTTTATTTTTTGTATGTAGAACTTCATTCTTAGTGGTGTTTTTTTTGTGATCTTCCGTACCGGAATGGCATCAGATGCATCTCGCTTGTCGTCCACAGAGGTGGTAACGGAGTTTATCCTTCTTATGTGGTTTGGTGGTTTTGTTTTGAATGCGTTTTAAGTGTACTTCCGTGCATTGGGCTCATCTGTTGAATGATCCGGTCGTTTGGGTAGGTCCGACTGGACTCCGAGGCGGGAGAAGGACTCGTTCCAAGCTTCTGGAGTGTCCTGTTCCATTAGGGATTTTTTTTGCCACCCCTCATTGAGGTAGGTCATTTGAATGCCGAGCCTGGCGCCAACAGCTGGCAAAGTGGAGGCAATATGTCCTTGGTGGATTGAGTTTTTTTTTGCTTCCCTTAAGCACATCCCAACATTAGGCATCGAATTTTTTCAACCTTGTTTTATATTTTCCTTTAGATGTTTTTGATTTTTTTCTCACTCCATCACTCGAAGGCAACCGATTATTTTAAATTAATGGATATCATAACAAAGTCAAGATCTGGAACTGCCGGAATCAATCAGCTCGACACTCGTGTCTTGTTCTCCCGGGCGCGAACGGACGCTTCGAGTGCCATGTGTCGATGTCAGTTGTAATGAGCATCGAGTTCGATTTACTGTCAATAAAGATAGGGGTGCGTGAAGTAAGGGTCGATCGCATTGTGGGTGGTCACTTTGGTTAGATTCTCCCCGAGGCAGTCGAAGTCGGTTTAAGGGTTGTAATTATTTATTAGCACCTCACACCATAATAATTAATAGAAGTAGAAATTAAAAGAGAGCCATCGTAATCGCTGTGAATATAGTGTCTTAAAATGAAAAGAAGGGGTGTGCATCACTGCAGAAAAAAAAACATTTAAATCCACCAGTACCATTATTAAAAGCTGAATTATGTATGTACAGTGTAAATGAAAATGTTCGATAAAATTGCTTTTGATTTGTGGTAAATTATTTCACCCTTTAAACGTTAAGCGTACTGTCGAGGAATTACTTCAAATGCTTCTAAATTGTTTATGAAGTCGTTCGGCAGGCGTTGGTGAATAATAAATGCTAAACAAATAGCGAGAGGTCTGACTTTATTTGCTTAAGGGCCTGTTACCGTTGCAGTTGGAATGTATGTACTGTTAGAAATCTAGTGCACTTTTGTGTGTTTTAATGATCAAACGATACAAGACTGTTATGGGTGAAAACAACACTCTGGCGAGGAAATAAAACTAACCTGTAACTCGCCAAGGAAGACATACATCCCATAAACAGACTCAGGAAAGAAAACATGCGACAAAAAAAACCCAAAAAACTGGAGAAATTCGTAACATAACGCGTACTGTCCAAAGAAGTGACGTGTGTAAAATGAATAAAAATACCATCGCAAACAACCATTAGATGGCCAGTTTCACGGAGCAATTTCTACGCCGCCGGGCCAACCTGTCCCGGAGTTTGCTTCCTTTTTGGTTGTTCTTCTTAGTGAAACAGTTAATAAAATGTAATTTTAATTAATCCCATTTGCCACAAACACGCTCATAATGAACACGTGTCAGCAGTAAAGTTTCTCGCCGGACGATCTCGCCCGCAAACTAAAAGGCGAACGAGCGGTGTATAAAGTTTGAGTGTTTTTGTGCATTTGTCGTCTGGTGGAGTTCGTTCCATCCAAAAAGCCGCGAAAACAACGTAGAATAACTCCAAACGATCTCTCCCCGATCTAATAGTTTACGTGGAGTGCGCAACGAGCACGAGCCGGCTCGCGTCTTCGCGGGCAGTCGGTAATTAGCAATTACCGGTGACCTCTATTAATATTTCCTTCCACTTCATTGGGGACCGAAAAGGAAGAATGAGAGGGGAGGGTACTTCTAATTTTCCTCTCGTTTGCCGAAAGCTTTCGACCTTTTGCACTCGCCTAAAACAGCACCGTTCGCGCATTTTAAGTCTCGTGCGCATTCGTTCAAGCGTGCCACAGGTGGTTTGGATTTTTGCGCGTAATTAAGACTGGTTGTTGGAATGATGGGTGACAGGTGGAGGGGAGCTTATGGGTGGTAGCTTTCCAGGAGGTCCGAAATTATTTCCTAGCGGGTCCTTTTCTGCTGCTTGACGGTTGGTGGTCCGAAGGTGGCAGAGGATAAATTCATTAGACGTGCAGATTAAAGCAGGTTTTCCTAGCGTCATTTGTGTGATCTTCATATAAAGGAGCTGAAGTATATGTCAATATTAGTGCAGTTTAATGATTTTATTGAAAATAATGTTTATTCGTTTGTAACGGCTGGACTATTATTGAAGGTGTCTTCGGATGACATGTTCTTTTTGCCCAACGAAAGTTTAGGAAAAAAATGGACAATCCCAAAGGAAAAGTCAGAAATTTGGAATATTTGTATTCGCATAAGAGAATCGTTAGAGGATATTGGTAGAAAGATATAGTATTCCAACATAATGCTCCAATGCAAAAAGCTAGCTCTTCGACCAAAGATCTTCAAAAGCTTGAAATGCCTGTCGATTGAATTTTAAACAATTTGTGGTGACTCCCGGAGGAAAAATTGAATATATCCATGTACTTCAATAAGACCGTTAAGGCTACGGTAGACGCTTGAAACTCCTTTACCCTGTACCGAACCTCAATATTGAACATATTCTACATTCGGAGGGACTGAAGATCGACAACGATTACAAACCTCCTCCTCCATAGCTTCTGTCCAGATTCCAGAATAAACTTAACCAATTTCCAGACGAGGTGATAATGCTTAAACTTTCATACTACTTTCGGCCTGAGCGGTTTAAAGAAAAACTTTGTATTTTAAACTATTTCTTGGGAATTTATAGCTATCCAGACACATTTCAAAGTAATTTTAATGGTAATAAATATCACTTGCTGTATGTAGATGTAAGTCCATTATACAACATGCACCATTACTTCCAAAGACTTCGCCCGATTCGTTACTATGACAACGAATCACTACTTTCCTAACTGCAAGATCGTTTGCTTGTTTTTTGTGTGGACTTTCAAAGGTAAAACTCTTAATTTAATTACCGCACTGGCTCACGCAAATGGAGCTTTGTAATGCTCCTCCAGACTTGAAACGGAGTACCATGAAGCGTTTGAGATCTCGTGTCGTCCATATCCTAAGCTGCGCGGTTTTACACTGGTGGCACAAGTCATCACCCCAAAGTGTTTGTCCGAACGATCCGAATACGATCCACTAGCTCGCTTTGTGGACGATCTCTTTGATGGGGTTGAGACACGGCTGCGGCTGTTGTTTATTGGCGTCTTTGCGGTATGATGGATTTTTAACGATTCTGTTGAAAAATACCCAAATGCCGCTGACGGGCCTTATCGCGTGCAGGATCGCGTTGTTAGAAGAAAGCACCCAACGCCGTATCACTCTGTGCCACGATCACGATGACCTTGATGACCGTGGGGTGATGGACCGATTGCGATTTGCGAAATGAAAAGATGGATAATTTAGGTAGTGATTTGATTAACCCGTAAATAAGAGGAATTGAGCAAACATCATAAATTCTATTGATTGTTATTGCATGTGCATAAATGATTGTCTGTTCTGACGACTTCCTTTCGAGCTCGTTTCCACAAATACAACTGATCCCGTTAGCCTCAGGCTTTCACAGGCTCACCGAACGATATCCGGAAGATGCGAAATTACCAATACCGGTTAAGCTGTTATGAAAGATGGAGCTCGCCCAACGCGCTACCATTAAAAGTAAAGCACACACCGGTGATGATATCCTATGTCCGAACGTATCCAGGAGCAGTTCTTGCGGCAAAAGCTCCAACCAACCCGTTTAGACCATGGGAAAGCATCTTCACCTCCGATGCATTGGCAAATGCATCGCAAACAGGTTTGCAATCAACAACGCAAATGCAGAACGGAAACGAAAATCGGTTGCTGATGATCGGTCTCGGAGGGGTGGCAGCGATGTGTACGATGATTTCTGCGGAAGTAATTTTTCACTCCCAACCAGCCAACGGCATAAGAAGATGAATTTGAATTGCGCGTTGCTTGATGGTGGAACACGATAGAACCACTGCATGGAAGTTTGAAGAGCTGCAGTAGTTTAAAATACTTTCCAAAGTCGGAAGGACAAAGAAGTATTATAATATGAAGATATTAATACACGGGAACTACTATTTTGTAGTATTTAAAATTGAATTATGATGTGCAAAATTTATATAAAACATACAAAAAAAAATTATCCCCGCAAGGAATGTGTGAAAACGCCTCAGTCTGATTCAGAATGTTACCACGAGATGGCAGCACGACAGATTCATACGCTGACATGAAGATGGCGCTCGCATCACTCCAAAGAGTATTCAGCTCCTCCCACTTTTTACTTCTTTCTCTGGTTGCACAATGTGAAAATTTGATGACAACTTTATTTAAATTAATGAAATAAAAAAGAATTTTAATAAGTTATAGCTTTTTGATCTAAATTGTAAAACCAATGCGGATAATTTTACGAAATAATTGCTCATATTTTTTCGAAATATGAGTCAAATATCTGTACTATTAATTGTTCTTGATTCTACTGTTTATGGATGCATAATTAGTATCCCTAAGTATATTGTAAGTATTAGCGAATTCTTGCCATAAAGCATGCAAGCATTCCGTGCGGTAGTTATTTTTAAACATTCACTCCTGTTTCAATGAATCTTTCCACCCAGAAAGAAAACCATTTGAAGTATGATTTCCTCCACAAAAACTCGTCCAGTCATGACGTTCATTAATTTTTAGTTTAAAATTAATCCAAAATTGTTTAACAACACCCTTTAATGAAGAAAATTCATTAGCAAATGCGTACGGTAGGTAACATTACGTACATGTTACCGATGGGTAGAATCCAGAAATCATCCTTTACAAAGGTCTCGAATGTATTATTAGCTTCGAAACAAAAAGGGGGAGAAAGTTTACCAAAAAAAAAAGGGTGGCATTCGAGGACTTTCCGTGATTGATACTCAGAGGTAAACAAAAACATCCTTCATAGTACGGTACCAAACCCCCCTATACACACTCGTAAAATTTAGGAAAGTCACCTTAAGGTTTTTGGCCGGCTGTTTCGCTACCTTTCCCACATCGGATCAGCCGGAATGAGTGTCAACAATTTTTAATCCAAATCCCCACAATTACCTTTCATTGGTTTTGCAAACTGTCACTCACCCGGAAGCCCGAAAGTGAGGATTGTTGGGGTAAAGAGACATCTCACCGGCATGCTAATCAATTCATCTTCTGCGTGAAGCTAATCCGTGACCCAGTGCCTCGACGGTGTACGGGAATTACATGGGGATTTTTTCATCCTCATCTTCCATTTGACAACCCCGGGGCAGTGTTAATGTCAAACCGGTAGTCGTATGCTTCGGATTACACCACAGTGGACAGGCGAAGAGACAGACAAATTATCTATTAAAGTAATTTAGGTTAAATGTATTTGATTGTACGTTACTTTCCCAATTCCCTTTCCCCTCTTCGGAACTGGTTCGTTTCGTTGAACATGTCCTTCTGAGTGGGTTTTCGGGAATGTTTGCACACTGCGGACCGCTTGTTAACCGGTCAAGTGAACCCAAGTGTTTTCCACAATCGGGGGACGATATTTTTATGGTTCTTCGCTTCCCGAGCGGGAAACGGTTTCCGTACGAAAACCCACACAATGTGGAGAGTTTTCTAATGACAGACGTATACGCTTTTCCAAACCCCCGAAAACTCCGAAGGGGATAATGATGCTGGCGGGATGATAAATGAAAATGATATACGAAAAGCACGGTGGTAACGATTTCGCATCATTACCTGGCCGTTTTCTGTCGGTTTGTTTGGTCAGCCCGCTCTACTGGGTGGGCGAGCGAGTGGCACGGAATGGACGAGCAAGCGAGGTGAGGGAAGGACAACATTTTCGGATGATTTTATTTGTGGCCATTTACCATCCGCGTATGGCCTTTTTTTCCTCTACGGTATGGGTTTCCACAATGGATGGATGGGAGTCGCTGGGAAAAATAAACATTTTAATCATACCCAACTGAATTAGCAGCCAAGCGTGTTGCATCTCGGTTTTATTTGTTCGAATAAAAGTCAAACCTCACCTGGCGCGCTTGGACAGTGGAATATTGGGTGGTAGGTGTTTTTTTTGTGTATCTCCCGGTTGTCTCCGTTGTTTGTTTGGGATTCTTTTGGCACATGTACATTTTTCGGAGCAAGTTATGGTGATTGAGGTCGATTGTTGGTTGTTGGCAAAGGAAATCGAGGTGGTTTTATAATGACACTATCGGGCGAACATCTAGTCCACTTATCTAGTGGAGAACGATAAATTCTATAGAAATCATGGTGCTGAACATATATGTTAAAACAAATTGTAAATTTAGAAGATCTTGAAGAACCCTGTTATGCACTAACATTGGTAGAACCATGCCAAAATACTGATAAGACGTATACATTGTTTTGTATGTGTTTGACGTTAAACAATTGCCTACTTTTAGGCTCAAAATAGAAAGGATATTTTTTCATTAGCGGAAATATTATACTAGGTAAATATTATTAGGGATTTTAGTTTACGGTCTTCAGAGTAAGTGGGAAAAGTCATACAAATTGTGCAAAATCATCCACTTATTTTACCTAAACTATCTAAATTTCTTTTGAGATAAAAAGTCACCTTCATAAGCCACTCTGCATAAAATTGTTACACAGTAAAGTTACACTTTCACGCCTTTCTACAATGCCCAAAGCGAACGGAATGCATCGTGCGCTACATTTCACTGCAACTGTGTGCCTTCTTTAAAGCTACTTATCAACCTTCCCCCCCATTGCAAACCGTTTGGAGAATCCTTTTGACTTCCTGCATAATAAATGGGCCTTACACATTTGGGCCACGGGCCGCATAAATCATCACAAGCCCCCGGAAAAGGACGTCGCTGATTGCGGCTGGGCAAATCGGGAGCAAAATGGTCCAACACAAATCTGACCATCGCATATCTTACATATTAACACCACTGCACGTCGTTCATCTGCAGGAATTTGATGTTACCCAGCGAAAAGTGTATTTTTTTCCCCCGTTCGTTTGTGTTTCAAAACGAACAGAAAAGAAAGAAAAGCAAGTTTTCCGTTTACGTTTAAAGGACACTAAAAGGGAACAGTGCGAGGTGCGGCAAACAAAAATCTCATCCCACAGCTGGACCATGCATTTTCACACTTTTCTTTGCTGGTGAGGAAGATATTTTTTTTTTGGTTTCGCTTTGTTTTCCCTCGTTCTGCCTGCAGAAGGGGATGAATTTCCCAGAGCAATATGTGCTTTTCGGTACGTTTTGTGGCCAGTGTGTACACGGAACATAGTTTGAACACGTTTTTTTTTTCTCCAACACTCGGTTTAACTTTTTTCCTGGCTCCTGTTTTTTTATTCCATTGGTTTTGTCTTGACCACAGCATTGTCACGGATTGGCCTTTGCGTCTGGAATTCTTTATTCTTTGGTGTGTGTGTTTTTTAACAGGGTAGTTTTCCCCTCGATAAACAGTTTTATCGGTTTTCTTTTAGGGAAAGTCACGAGACCGGACTTGTTTTTCTGACTTTTGAAGGATTAGTTGTATTTTGTATAAATAAAAACACTCAAAGAAAAAATCGTCAAGAACAGTATGTGGCAAAAATAAATGTCCAGACGAAACAATGATAAATAAATATTTTTCCATTTTAAGAAAATAAAAACTTTACTTACTTTTGGGAATAATCAAATGCTGTGTAGTTATATGCTACTAACTGTTATAAAAATAATGTATTGTATATAATATTACCTAAAATACCATCATGCACTGTATTTTCGTGAGCAAATGTTGTTAGACAAACATTTATTTCCTAATGGTGAAAAATATGTGGGAAATCTTCAACACCACCGGTCAGTTGCTTCATTCCTTACGATTTTTCCCGAATGTGAGAGGTTTTCTTCGGTCAATTTCTTCGAAACTTGTGCTACACAAGCTGCTACTAAACGCCATAATGTAAGGATATGAATCGATGGATGTATCGCACGTGATGTGGTTAAGATGAAACGATAAACAAAGCCCAAGGATTTTGGGGGCAAAGGATCGGCAGGAACTCAAATTCATCCGCAACCTCACACAACCGTCAGCTGGTGCTGGGTCAGATGCTCCTTATAAATATGTTTTAACTTTGGCGATGGAAAAGGATGTTATTTTTTGCAGTTGTTTACCACCCGACAACCCAGCTCGGTGTGGTGAAAGTATTGTCCTGCATGATCGGTTCTTAAAGAAGGGACTTTTTCCATGTTTCCTTACCCGGGGAATGGATAAGAAATTCCGAAGTGATTTTCAGCAAGTTGTCTCTTCCTTTAGTGGCTTAGTGACCACATGTATGGCCGACCGTTTGACTTGGGGCACCGCATCGAAACGCTGCATGATTTATGAGTGTTTGATAATCCGATGAGTGAAGGGCTGACGCCGAAGGAAGTAGTATCACCGGATGATAGGAACCTCAATATTATGATTGATAGCATAGAGCAGCCGGAATCGGGCTGCATGTATTTAAACCTATGTCAAGTGAAAAGCAGATTATATTGGTGGTCAGGAAAATGGAATCAAGGTACGTGGGATGAATTCTTGAAAAAAAGGAACCAAACTTTACACACTAGGAATAAAATTGTTGAAGAGTTTTTAAGGCCTGGTGCTCTGGTTGAGGTTTTGAAGTTTAAGCTGATTTATTTAGCTTGATCAATTTTTAATCATGCTCACAAATAAATAATCAAAATAAGCTGATTTTGAATGGAAATCTACTAGGAAACGTGTCTAAACTCAAACCAGAGAACATTCTTCGTCAGAACAGAACACCGAAGCATAGCCGATGAAGATAAAAAGCATAAACACCACGCACAGACAGACACTGGGCCACCTTTCCTCGTTCCTGCTGCGCCGCAAATCGGTCCACAATTGATTACTCGAATTTTGTGGCCCATCAACGATTCACGTGACATTTTTCGCTCGACCGACAAGTTTGCTTTTCTGCACTTGATGGGCTGTGGCAGACAGCCCCGACACAGGCCCGATGGAATGCTGAGTTCTGACGCCAAAGTGAAGCCTTGAACAAGTCTTCAGATGGTTGGCGGGTCATTTACAGCTGCTCTCGTCTCGACTCGACTCGGTTGAAATTGAAAGTCCCTCCAACGGTGGAATCCAACGGACCGGAGGAATCGGCGGTATCGGTGGGCTGTCGAACGAATCCTGATCGACGCGTTTCCATCGATCCAATCCATCGAGCCTTTTGTACGTCCCGAGGGACACGCAGCTCTCAGTCGGTCGGCCCCGGGGAAGATGTCGTATACGCGCGCGAAGGTTTTTGGTACGGGCAGGATGATTAATTATTGAATCACATTTTTCTGCACCTCCTACCGGTCTCGCTGAACGGTTTGTGTGGAAGTACGAGAGGAAAGGACGGAAAATTGGTGGCCGTGGTCAATCGATATAACGACGTTTGAGTGGTCGTTCGAGGTGTGTGTGGTTGTCTCTTAAAGCAGAAGCAACAATTGCACCTAGCAGGAGGGTTTATACCCTAGAATGAAGTCCCCCAAACATGAATCTTGTAACAATACTAATGATGCTATGAGGTTAGAACGCGGGATTTGGCAACTTCTTGAAACAAAGAGCCTAATATCTTGAGAATATATAATATAACATTGTTGTAATTTAATTTGTAAGCATTGATTAGTTATTGAATATTCAGAGTAAATTCGAAAATGTCCACCAAGTTAATGAAAGGAATGATATAATTACTAAGGATGTCCTCTTTTGCATTAAAACCGATAGCATGTACCTAAGTGCAGGAGTTGGAACTTCTAGAGTAAGAGTAATTAAACCACGAAAGTTAGTTCAGTAGTTTAGTTTGACTACTAACTCATTAAATGGTCCAAGAATAAGGCAACTACCCATATTTCAACAATGTATAGAATTTATTCGACTATTCTCAAAATGCTGCAACTCAAGCATGTTGAAGAAACAATTTGAGGAGAAGTGTTCTAATTAAATTGGAAGATATTAGCGATGTGCACTGAGTAATCTGAGTAATGAGTCTTAAGAGCCGATTCGAAAGAACATCCATCAATCTCTGAGTATTCTTAGAAGATCTCCTGATATTTGTGGATATTTAATGAATCATAATTTCACGCAATTTAAGACTATGTATTCATATGAAATATTGTACACTGAAAGAAAGATTTCTCAAAAATTCGTCAGGGTTAGTGATGTAAAACTTAATATCTGATATCTGATTCAAAAAATTTCATGATGGAGTAACTCATTTAAATTCATTACTAATAAGCATGTATTATTTTCAATGAGGAGCCACATTCAAAGAGCCTCAAGCTTTGCCGACTGCTTGAGCTAGACTAGTTAGTTGGATAATCTTTTTCATCTAAATTTGCCCTAACTAACCCTTATTTCATGGAATGTCTTCCCTGAGCACGTCAAATCAGATATTCGATCAAGGTTCCACGGTCACCCTTACCAACGAGACAAAGTACGAGTGTCCTTAGAAAATGGACGCTTTAACCAACGACATCGATTGCAGTCGGCTGATATCTCGCGTGTCCCGCGTGCATCTTCCTGCAGGCAGCTGCATTGTCGGGTGCGGTAGATTTATCGCGAAATTAAACTTCGTGACGGTTTTGCACAGCGATCGTTGCACTCGCGCAAGATGGCGACCGTTTGTCGTCCATTGGTCGTTGCAGCCTGTTCTGCTCGTTGTGTCCTTCTAGATGCTCCATTTCATGGTACAATCACCCATTCGATCAGTCACCGTTCCGCCATTCCGAAGCGCGTAAGAGCGAGATCCAAAGCGGGGCAATTGCAAAAGCACCAAACGCGAACGGTTCCGGAAGGATGAAAATTTAAAATTCATCCATTTATCAATCAATCAATCTCGGCCGGCAAACCGATCGATACCGTGGCCGGGGTTGTGAGTGAGGTGGTGCGGGTTGACAGTGACGACGATGATTTCGATGAAAACTGCTCAAAACCCTTCCTCGGACAATTTCCATCTAGGGGCAAGCGCATCCGAATGCATCCGAATGTGCCCGAGTTTGGTCTTTACGCACCAGAAATCTGCCATTATTGTCGCAAAAAGGATCCACAGCAAAAGGGGGGAATTCAAAAGCCGGTGGCCGTTGCATGTATAGCGATGCCGCAGGATGACCAAGTTTGGCAACAGGAGTTTTCGGTTCGTTAACGATGTTAAGATGAAGTTTGCGATTGGTTTTGGAAATTGGTGACCGTTTGACGAGGGAAAAATGGGGTAAGAGCCGATTGTAAGGGAGTTGCAGATTAAAGAATATTTCATGGTGTCGCTTTTTGTGCGATCACTGTGAGCACGGTCGAGACTACCGTGGCAGTACCGGTTTTAGGGAGTGTGGGAATTAAAAAAGGCACTTTTTTAAGTTAATGAAGATTAAGGTTATTAGTTTTGAGTGCAATTTATTATGGTTGTAGCCTTCAATAAATACTTGGAATACAGAATAGCCCAACAAGCAAACACTTTCTCCAGGAAAGAGCATAATTCCATCAAGCATTTTAATGCGATAATTGACCTATAAGTTTCAGTTAAATTTTCCACATGAAAAATTACTCTCACCAGTCGGATGTACATATTTGACCTCACACATTTGCCTTGAGACGCTCGTCATCATTGATCCTGTATTGCGGTGGGAACGAACTATTCGCGCGCTATTACGCTTCCGGGTTCTGTTTTCCCAAACACACCGAGGTGAAAAACAACCGCTTCTTACCGGTTTCAAACCAACAGGGGAAAAAAACTCTCCATCAAATATCTCGAATTATTCAATTACACTCAATTGCAGCCGATATTAAGAAAACGTGGATGCGTTTTTGCATTCCTGTCCAGCTTAAAAACCCCACTCCCTCCCATTTGGCGACTTGTTTGTTTGGTTTGGTACCGTCCAAATTGCATACAGTGCATAAGGCTCCACGGGTGTCCGCTATGAAGAAAATGAAAATGTACCCCGATCATCACTCGAGGGGGGGCTGTTGCGAGTAGAAAATTCAGTTTTTTGCCCGTACCATAATACGAACCGGAAACGGTTGCATTCGGTCGCATCCGTGGCACGTGATAAGCGACAGCTTGGACGGTGCTAAAGAAGACGATGGGGAGACGCCAACAAACAAACAAAAAAATACGGATCCACACCCGTAACTATTCGAGCTCCGTGGACATTAAACAAAGAAACAACCGGGAAAAGCACTGTGTGGGAGAAGCTGGGGAAGCAAAAGTGCATCGCAAACGCACACGCGCAAGTTGCAGCTGCGACGAATGTGAATTGCATTTGCTTCCGAGTGCACCATCAAAAGTGCAATAAAAACGAGGCGTGGTCACACGTTGCACGATTCGAAGCTTCAAATTCGTTGCTTCTAGCCGTCTCGTCCCTTTCGTGGTGAGAGCTGGGGCTTAATCCTTTCGCTGTTATGGAGCCACTGCAACCGGGGGCAGCCCTTCAAGGGTTCGGGCGAGCGGAACAGACAAATAAAAATTCTTGCCATATTTCCGCTGCTTATTTCCCCGGGAACGATGACAAAACTGTGAAGTTGCATCGGTGAAATGGGCCCCCCTCGGTAAAAGGAACGTTATTGGCCAGGTGGAACCGGGACGGCGGGTGTGAAACGTTTGCCAATTCAATTTCCCATTACCTTGCGACCGCTGTGTGAGATGGGAGCGCACCGAAATGAACGTTGCAATAAAATAATTTTTGGAATTATTTTTATTGGGCTGCCGGTCGTTCCCAACTGAACGAGGGGAGAGTCGGAAGGGTTGGCAAAGGTTGTCGCATTAGTGGGTCCATGCACATGCATGCTTTTACCGTGTGCGTGGCCGCAAAAATCAACGAAACGGGACCGTAAAAAAAAGAGTAGTAATGGCCGCCGTTTTCATTATCGCTCACCACTCACGCACACGAACCCCTCTCGGAGTAGTTGGGGATATGGACTATGGTAGACATCAAAATGCAATTTCCCTACCTATCATTCTCCCCCTAACAAAATGCAATTCCAGTATCACTGATCCACGGTAAAAGTGCAGGGTTAAAAGGGCAGCCACTTTATTATCGAATACGTCCCCGTCATAATGCATCGTTGCAGGTGGATGTGGGGACTTTGTGGATCGTTAACTCATTTGTAACTACAAATTGGGATGATACGTAGTACGGTAGAATGCATTATGAATAAAAAGCCTTATCTTTAATGATAATTCAACACAAGAGCAGAAATCTTGAAATGGAAAAGCCAAACAATACTGAAATCACTTTTGACTCTAAGATTTATGTAGCAAAAGTTATAAACGAACAAACCCTAATTTGAGAAGAACATCCTAGTGCTTTTCAGCCGCATTGGATACATAAGCAGGATAGCATGCGTTACCGATGATGAGAATATCCACGGGACATTTGGAAAAATCAGTATTAGAAAAAAAAATTGAAAGATCTCTCAACATCAGTGTCTTCCCGGAGATCAACTTCTACCATGACTAATTTGCCAGGTTCCGCTGGCCAATTGAGCAGAAATCCTAGTTTGAGAAATCCCAATGCTTTTCAGGTGCATTGAGCACATGGCTGATATATACTATGAGTAACTAGCTTTGAGAATATCCCCAAGATTTTAAACGGAAATGAGCTTCAGAAAAAGGTTTTTGGTAACTTTCCGAGCCTCACCGACTCCCACCATAGTAGTGAGAAATAAGGAGTTGTTGAAAAGCTCACTAATATTAACTATGTATCTTTTCTAAAACATTCTTCTTCTTTTTCTATGGTACTTTAACCTCAAGGGGTCTTGGCCTACCATTTATGACTTCCAGGATTTGTGTTTATCCGCAATATCCATATGGGACTTTTAATAAGTCCTGCAATGTAAAGTCGACGTCGCTTCCATTTTTACTACTGAGTCTTGAGTTACTGACGCTGAGAGTATCCGTACGATGGCCAACGTTCGAGCCTTATCGAAATCTCACCTCCACCGGAGTCTGACTTCCGGAAGAGAATATTCACAAAAGTGAGTAGAATATTCACAAGCAGCTTAGTTAGATGTCTGGACACTCCTTTTAAATTATAAAAAACCTCCATTCTATAATTCTTCATTCTGAAAGTTTCGTGGATCGTTGACATATGTGTCTCATATTCGAAGTCAATATCCAATGCTCCATATGGCTTAATCCTCCACTATCGCTTACACGTAGCTCGCTCTGAAGGAATTAAAGCACGCTGTGCACCATAACCACCAATCTGACACAGTTTAAGTTGCAGCTCTTTAATTAAGCTACAAATCTTCGCACAATAATATACTCAGCAACTCTGCAACATTTTGTCCCATCTGCTATCATCATTATCGCCACGACCATCATCATCATCATCAACATCGTGTCCGTTAACCTCAGACGCAGGCCAACAGTTTGGAAAAATTCCAATAAGCCATTAGACACGCAAAGCGACATTTTGTTTCCCCGTCTCCATCCAAACCGAGGCTCCCTGCAACCGATCCGTACCACCGGCAAGAGTAGCGAATAGATACTTCCTTCGGTTGCAAACGAAACTCCAAAGCTACTGCCATGCTGCCACCCTGAGCTTACTGACGGTAATTGTTTCATTAGCAAACGAGCGTACGACCAGACCGGGGCCGGTTGTTTGCTAATGGTAGAAATATGATAATTATCCCACCCGGACCCCCCTTGAACCATGCATCAGTTAGTCGCTGTCTGAGCGCGCGCACCCTTCTAATGGACACCCCTGTTTGGAGTCCTGGCAGTAACGGCCATTCGGTCGGTGACTATCGGGTGACTTCAATCTGTGCGCGCCTGCGGTCTGTAGATGGGGGTCTAGTAATGTCGCATTGTCGGCTTTTATGCAGTGTCGGCTGCTGCTGCTGCTGCTGCAGTGTCCGTCGACGGCATGTCGACGCAGCTGGTCGATAAGGAAATCGGTTGCATATTCGCGCGCTACCATTCACGGTGTCGAGAAGATCCAAAAACGGGACAGCCTCAGTGTGCAGGGTTACGGATGCCATTCGCTTAATTTAATTACATGTATCGCAAACGGTCATAACGCTCGCCGGATAAATCGCCGGTCGTCGATGAGAAGTCGGTGCATGTCCTTGGCATATCTCGCCGGTGCGTAAATTCCAATGGAGAAATAGTACAAGCGAGATCAAATCGTGACGAGAATAGTTAGTGTTTTGGATTATGGAATATAAAGGTTTAAATAGGTTCCCTTGGTATTGAACTTGAATTAACGAATTTAGCGTTCGTATAGCTTTAAATAATTATAATTTAACATTTACAAAACATTCACTTACTACGAATGAGTGGCACTTTACACGAAACTCCGAAAAGTATGCAATCTCTCATCTGGTTTTATCTACAACTCCATCCATACATTAACTCACCGTAACCAACGTACATAGCTTTTACTTTATCGGTCAACTCATAATGATCCCCATTGCCATAAGGAACGCGAGGCACCGATTTCGTCTCGGGAGGGTCCTATCTACCCGTTGGGATCTCACCAACCCTCCATCAGCCAAACAAGGAAAAAGGCAAAATATTTCAAAAATGTTTCCCTCACCATCAGAAGCAGCCCCTGCAAAACGCAACCCGGTTTCCCAATTTGTACTGATTTGAATAAAAATCCCTGCCAAACAAATTGTGCCCCGTTGGGGTGGGGATCGGACCGAGACCGAGACCTGGCAGATGACTGCATTTGGACGGTGCGGTTGGAATGTTTCGCGTGTTGTCCGAAAATGGGCAACGTTCTCGGGTTCACTCGTCACTCACGGGGACGGATAGTTGACACTAAAACCGTGCACATCCCCGGATGACACGAATGGAGCGTGGAATGTTTCCGAGTTGGGCCGTGAAACGTGAGAATAGTCATCGCCAGGAAACACACCTCGGACGTACTCGCGAGAAGGTGTAACACTTTACGTGTCGAACCCGCGTCCTCCACGCCCGGTGAGGTGATATGATCCACGGTGGGAAAGCGTTGATTGGCTGTAATCACTTAATCGGTAGCTGTGAAGAAAGCTTTCGCACTACCACTGAACTGGCTGATTAAGCCATTCTCGTGCTTTACGGTACCGAAACGAAAAACTTCCGGTAAGACAGAAAAGTATGGGCCACGAGAACCACTTCCCAGTTCCGCAGAAGGGCGAACAGAAGTCAATTATCATTATCGTTAACAAATCGCATCACAACGCAATCAACGATAATCGAGCTGATCATCATTACTCCCGCACGGGGTTCGAAACGCATCATCAAAACACATGTAGCCGCACACGGGGCACGGGAACATCATCATCCCAAAACCAGCGGTCCGGACTTTAGGGGTGTCTTGTGTGGGTTTGGCTACAAATCTATCTTTCATTGGGCTAGGTTAAGGATGAACTGCTGGGCAACGGTGTTAATTACCGTACCACACACCTGAAACATCTTGAGCTGTTGCTGAAGAAAGCGTGAGACTGTGGAATTCTGCTGACGGTGGATACTTTAGGTACAAATGCTTTAATCATTCTCATCACTAAAAGTTAAGGAAATGTACAAGATAATTTTGAAGAGATGATCTTTTGCAATAAAATAGATATGATTATGTAAAATTAATATTCATTTTCATTTTCATTTCATAATTTTTTAATTTGTTCCATTATGATGGCCACGTAGCCGTACTGGCTGACTACATTTTTTATTTTTCGTTTAGTTTTCTGCTTCCTTTTGTCTTCCTTCCTTCCCACGAAACAAATGTAAATTTCAGATTACAAGCACATTGCAATTACTAGCTATTTTGACACAAGTAGGAAATATTACTAAATCATTTTTTAATGTAAATTTCGAATATCTGAACCAACAATGAGTTTAAAAAAATTTAGATTGAATAGTCTTATTCCGATGTCAAAGTCTGTGTTTGAATCTAAAAGTCGAGGCCGACTATCAAGTTTTTAAGTCCAATAACATATCAATAGTCATAAGTATAAGTACATAAAACCATTAATCCAGTAATGAAGCACGAGTAGTTCCTAGAACGAGAAAGGCAAGTGTTCGTTATTCCTCGACGACGAAGAAGAATCGAAAACAAGCCTATTACGTATCCTAATCTTTCATTATTTTTCAAATTATTGAAACTTAAAAAGGAATGACATTAAACAAATGAAATAAATAAAAAAATGTGCAAAATTTTACTAAAAGCAATCATAAATCGTTTAAGTATTGAGTTTAATCATTCTTGAGGATGAATTTAGTTAATAGTAACAATAATAACTAATCAACAACATAATCAATAAAGAAGCATCAACAGAAAAGTGATCCCCAGTTTGCATGAGTTAAACACTTTATTAGAATGCTTTGTGTACTACAGGATCCATTTATTTGTTATCTATACTATTGTACATTTCCATGCAGCTCTAATGTATTGCTGGGATGAAGACCATCTGATAACTCTCTGTAACATCCACATAGTACGATAGTATCACTGCCGCCTGTATGTACGATGCAAACAAACAATCAATTGCACGCAGATGCATCATCATTAGAACGTACTCTTTCTCTGTTTGTGGTCTCCCTGCAGACAACATGCGGCCCTCGGAATAACAAAATCTCGTTGGTGTAATTTCAATCGCTGATTGTTTTAAAGCCGCTGCATCTTGTTGGCTGTTACAGGGTTGGACCCTACGTCGACGTCGAAGGCCGGCGAATTACAAATCGCCGTCATTAACTACAATGTTGCATTCGGTGCTGTTTTCTGCCACCAGATTGTACCCATCCTGTCAGTGGAAGGTGTTTGCACTTGAAATTAAGGTGCAATTGCAATTGTGGGTAAGGTGGGCAGTAATCCCGGGACCACCCAGTAAGGCGGCGCAGCAAAAAGCTTTGGATTAAAACCTCCCAACTCTGCTGCACAGTGGAAAGGTTACTGAAGCTCGCCGGTGAAAGATTAAAATGATAAACCGTTGGACGTTGTTGACGATCGTACCGTGGAAGACTAGAAGCCGTTTACTAAGCGTAGGAGAGTTCCAAACTAACAAAAAACCCCACACCAACTCTCTTAGCTATCATATTCGTGCGCAGACGCACAGCCCTACAAACCGCCCGGATGGAAGACGGTGGAAGGGTTTTAGCATCGTTTATGCTGCCTCCACGCCTCCGTGACATCATCGCGATAGTCGCATGGAGTCTTGTTGGCCCATCTAGGCACGTATCATTTTCCACTCCGGAGCCCTTTTCACCCGGAAGGTGCAGGTTGGAAAACAGCAGTAACAACACCCGGAAACATTGATTGTCTCTGTTTCGGGTCTGCCGATCAGAGCCTTGTTCGGGTTGGGTTGGGTGGCAGGGAAATGGCCAAAGGTGGAAAAACTACACCCGGCAATGTAGCCGTGTCGCTTTGCTGCACGTGCTGGAACGGAACAGGCAGTTTAGGTACCTGAGTTTTCCGGTGTTAGGGTACTCCGCCCCCAAAACTGGACTGGTAGTAGTCGATGGCTGAATAATAAATTGAGTGCTTCTACGTGGGATAGATAAGAGCAGTTAAGGCTGGTGAGATACCCGTTTGGAGAGTGGATGGTCATACAGATTTTATGATTCACTATGACTTTCGACTGGTGATCAATAAATCGACAGACATATAAGGTGGTGTAAGTTCTTATGAGGATAACTTGATAAAACGAGCTTAAATGTTGGTGGAGCTCGTTTTAGATAAGATCTCTTGACAAGTTTTTTTCATTTATGAGTTCTTGGAGATAAGAAGTAAAATGTTAATCCTAAATTTAATAGTCGAATTCTAGACCAGAAATACCTCAATAAACATCTTCATAAGCAATCAATATCAACGTTTCGACGTCTCAATTCCATTAGTCCTACCACCTCTATTGATCGCTCTCTGTTCATCAGATGAGTCTATAGCTTCAGAACTCCTGTATCTCAAAAACTACCAACATTCGATAGTAACTTTCTCCCCACAACTTGATGCTTTCGTGTTGTTTACCTTCGAGGCTCTGGTGTTTGGCCCTTTAGCGAGCCAAAAATCCAATTTCATTCCGAAACCAACCCTCCGGTCATCACGTCGCACGATCTCATGAATGGACGGGTGTCCAATTCGTGGCCCCAAAACCTTCGACCCTGTACACTTACACACGCCCGCGTTCCATTGTTACACCGTGGCACACCGAAACGTATCGCTTTGATTATCCAATTTTTCCCGCGGAAGCTTCTTACGCCACGGTGTCACGGGTGCCGAAAGACGAACGGACCGCTACTGGTAAGAACGATTACGCTTGATTAATTTCGATAATGGTGACCGCGAGCTAAGCGGACCTACGGAAGCCTCTTCGCCCAGGAATGCCCGTGAGGGTCTGCACACCGATCGATCAAGTTGAACGAATTGGTTCGGGGAGTTTCGTTTGGGTGTTATTGTCGGTGCTCACTGTCGGCTTCCGGTGTTGTTGTTCGAGTTACGGGTGAGGTTAGGTTCACACTTCTGCCTTCACGTATCTACTGGAGCAGAGGATGAGGATGATTTCACAAAATTAGTTTGTTTTCCGATTGATCTTGTGGATGTTACATTGAGGGTGAAATCAATACACAGTTAGTGTTGTAAATGTTTCACAAGTTGTGGCAAAATTTCTTCACACAAAAGTACAAACTCATTGCGAAGACTTCATCAGAAAAATGGGAAAAGAAACATAAGAAAATAGCAAACTTTATGAGGCTTTTCCGGAAGCCATCTCACACGTCTTCTTTCTCGGTGTAAACAGTGTTACGTTTGCGCTCCTCCGTTGGCATTTCCGATTCCGACGATGCTAAAAATGCTTCAGAAATTGTTTTCAATTAAATTCTAATTAAAACATTCCACTGCGAAGAAGTGAAGAACCGGGCATGACGGGCTACGCAACTTCGAAGCAGGAACCACTGAACGGAAAGGATTTGGCCCATTTCGCAACCAGCTCTGTGAGGGGTTGACTTTCACCGGGGTGGTTACCCGGTGGCTTGTCAGTTTACCGTTCGCTGATGCACGGTTTGTGTCCTTGCCCAACCAGCCACTACCGTTAACTTCCGTTTGCGTGTGTGTGTGTGCCCGGGGTATGTAGAATCTTCCACCGTCATCTTTACCGCACCAGATCCCTCTGGTTGCACCATACGAACGCATCGCACCGAAGCGTTTAATTGTTACTGCTGCTGAAAACTATTCCTCTTTTGGTTAGCGAGGAGGAGTTGGTGAAGGTTCGGTGGGCAGATGAGATGGACATTTTTTTTTACGCCGCCTGTATTGTTGATGTTTTCGTCCGAACAGTTGGTTCACACTATCGCGAAACTGAGACAGCAATCGATCAGCGATGACTTGTCACTTCTTCGAATTCGCTGGGAACGGAAATGACTTGGAACTTGGCAAACCGTATCTTCAAAAACCGTTCCAATAGCCGGTCGGGCTCGCGACAGGAAGTGGCCGTTTCTGTATTCTTTCCCCTCCCTCCCGGATTTCGCTAAATATCTCGCCCATCCCGAATTGGGATAGTATCATTGACAGTGTGACACCATTCCAGCATCCCTGTCGGCGGAGGTTTTTGTAATTCTCATTCCTTGGAGGGAGTAGAGCGATAAAATTAGATCAACAAACGATAATGACTGAGCAGGAATCGTCTCAGTGCTAGAGGAGTAAATTTTTATAGACATTTCCACCAGCTACGTTGGAATCTTGGCTTAATTATTCCCTCGATGAAATGAACTCCCTATCGAACTCCGAACAAGCAGCATAACTTCCGAAGTAGCGTAACTTTATAATCAGTGTGGGAAAATCCACCAAACCGCCATTGGACAGACCGGCCAACTTCTTCGTTGTGGTGATTGCCAAAAATTGTTGCCAAAGTAAAGTTTTACTCCACGCTCGACGAAACCTCTTTCCGTTTCGTTTGTGTTTCCGTTGCTATTGATCCGATTCCGTCGGATCCTGTGTGGTGAGTTATTTTCTCATCATTTCTTTTTTCTTCGGGGGAAAAAGTTTTCTGCACACCACCAAACAATTGGTCAAAAAGGGGGACCGTATCTTGAACTTGTGTCTTTAGTAGCATGCATGTCTTGATTTGTGTCACGAATGTCTCGTTTGCAGGGTGTCGACACTTTCATGGCAACTCTCTCGTCAGAAGAACGATTCATCCAGCTCGAAAATGGGGATATCTCATTCAAAATGAAATTGCCTCTTTTGTGGGACAAACTTTTCGCGTCAAAGAAAACATTATCGCAACTCTTCCACTTTCAACACCAGCAAAGTGGTCCAAGTCGGTGCAATTTCCCTCCCGCCGGCGGTTTATGGCCACAGATCAATGAACCGTGATGATTTACCCGCAAATTTAGTAACGCCACTTTGGATAACTTTTTAAACTGTTTTATTGAGTTTCGATAGATTTTTTATAGCCCCAGCTAGATCTCTCGCGATGGTGTGTCACCCTTCGAAGATAAACTTGAACTCGGAGGGTGTTTTTTCGCCTTTCTTTTCCACCCCCTCGAGTTAGATGAGAAGCAGGAGAAGTGTGTCCCCTATTTGGTGACTTTAGGAGTGGTGGAGAGTTGTTGCGTGAGATGTTTGAAATTATTCTCCGAGGGGTTGTTAATCCTAGGTTTGTTTTCTTGGCAACAGTGCAAACGACCTACAGCATCCTTATCGGTGTCGGGTATGGGAATGTTGTGGGATTTCACGGCAAGATAAAAACATTAACCTTCAAACGATGTGAAGTGAGAACTGAATCGTCTCGTGAATCTGATGACATTCCATTGAACGGACAAACAAAAAACAGGGAAGATTATTCTTCTTAATTTCACCATTCCGGCACTCATTTAAAGATCGACTACTGTTTCAAGTATTTATTTTTTTCAAAATCACCAATGTTGAAGAGTTCCTCGGGCAATTTAGTGGTGATTCTGTACCAATAAAACATAATCTGGTACACTTGAAAATTATTTCTTTCCTTGATTTTCTGCACTTTCTGATGAACCGTTTTGCTCGTTTTTTTCTCATCTCCGACGAGCAGCTGAGCAATAAGAGAAACACAGAAAAAAGCGTTCAATGCTCATCAGATCGCAAATGCTCAGTTGCAAGTGCATGTACTTCGGGTGGCATTAGCGATCGGTGGCGCATATTTCCCGGTGGTTATACGTGCAAGCGTGGCGAGTGGTCAGTTCGATGAAATTTAATGAATCCCGTGTCCCGGGGTACGTCCCTTCGAGGCGTACAGCACGGAAAGATGAATGAGTTTTAAATAATTATCACTCAATGTGGCCCTAACCGCTTTAAGTGGGAAAAGCAGTACGAACACACACACACACGAAAAAAAAAACAGAGGTCTGGAAGTGTATGGCACGTGAAAGACACAGGAACAAAACTGAATACGACAAAACAGAAACAAAACACACAAAAAATGGCATTCCACTCGTAGCCGTACGAACACGGCCAGCGACATACCGTGCTGTGTGTCAAGATGCACTTGATGCACAATGGAGTTACTGGTGGCTGCGGCAACACTGCCGGGGAAACCGTGTGCGCAATTCCAGTGGCATAAATGAAATATTAACGTTAAATTGAGGCATCGCATCATAATTTATCATTTTCTTCCTGCAGCCCCCCTCACGGTACCTCCTGCTTGTCTGGGGAGAGGAGTTTTCCCAACGCCACCGGGAGGCACAGCTTCGGTTCGGGTAATTTTAGCTACAGGGCGAAGCTTTTCTTCACCTTCAAGAGTCTTTCGCGGAAAATCAACTGTCAGCTTCTTTGGCAGCCTCCAGACGAGTGAGCGAATGATATGGAATGGCTTTTTTCTAAAGAGAGAGAAAGAGAGATGGAGAATCCACTATCATCAGTAAAATATGCATTCATTCATTCCTCAGGAAACTTCCAACCCGAAATGAAATGTACATATTTATTTTAGGCAGCTTCATTGTTTCATTAAACTGTGCCCCGAATTCGGTCTGTGTTCCAATTAAGCGCACCTGGGAGGATCCCGAAGGGGGGACCCTTATGAGTTGCAATTGCAATCCCAACACCCCCCGGAGGCATCGTGCATTCCCCCCTGGCTGGCCACGACGACGGACGAGTGCGAACAAAATGATTGTATTTTTATTTGGCCGCTCTCCGAAGACAGTCAAAACGAAACGAAAAAACAATGCTTAATTTATTTTACAACTTCACAATGAGCTTCACACTACACCGTGAACAATCCCGAGCCTTTCTCCCGGTGGCCCGAAAGGTGAATGCGATTGATTTCTATTTATGTATGCGACTGATTAACAGTAATTTATTGTAATTTTTAATTTCATTTTTATTGACTCTGTCCACCTGCAGCTTTGGGAAATTTGCGATGAATTTTCCATCCCTGCTTTCATCGACCAAACGAGGTGAAAGGGATTGTTTGAATTGCCATTTGCCAAACCCGGGGAGGAAAAATTGGTAACACACTGGTCCGGAAATTAGCATTTCCAAACAGGCCACCCATAATGGGAATGTGTTAGAGCACCAGCAGTGGCTTATAATTGAAACATTTGCAACTGAACCATCATACATGCGCTTATTGTTCTTTCACCTCCACCAGTGCGGAGATACATGTGAAGAAATGAACAATTAATAACGATCAACCGTCCGTTCCCAGGCAAGAGACCGTATGCAAATGGGATGTTGCACCGAAGAAACATCGTCTGCGGAACGGTCGGCTTTGCAACCGGCATGTACCGCTGTCATGTAAAGTTGATGCTATTGTTTTACAACGTGCCCCTGCCCTTTCGCAATGGAAGGTCTACACAAGGGCGAACAGATTTAGCGAACCGTGTACCGCTTACAACCTGTTCCGAATTGCCTTTACAACCACCTCGAAGATTGTCCTCCGGGAACAATAATTGTCGTCGCACAACATAATCTCCTTCCCGCGGGTACACCGCGGCCACCCCAAAAAGCATGTCGATCTGGTCCGATTGATCTGTTATTCGCGAGTCTGGCCACTACAAGCCAAAGCCTCCACTTCCAACGGAAAACATAATCGATTTACTTGCAAGCAAACAGCTCCGGTACGATTTCCATACGCGATTCCAACGAGCTCGTCTGTTGGACGCTTATCTTATCTTCCGCTCCAATCGATCGGCAACGGGAAGATGTTGCACTGGTTGCACTGGATTACTGCAAATTTCCGGATCGCCCATGCCAACAATCAGGATGCTTTGTGCCGCAATCGATGGTGGCCAACCGGATCCAACTCCGGGTGGGTGATTATTGCATATTTACGGCTAGCGCCATCGCGATTATAGGACCCCGTCTTAATCTTGTTAGCCGACCGACAACAACCGACCGTGTGGTTCTCCCACCCATCCCCCCCCCCCCTTCCTTTCGGGCTCATTACACGCAGCTCAATGATGGTGTCCGACAACATGCGACGCAAAATGTGTGGTTCTTGTGACGGTTTGTTTGGCAATGTTTGTTTTCGTTTTTTTTTTGTTGATGTTGTCCACGGATGGGGTGGAAAAATTATCCATGCTTGTGCAGAAAAAGAGACTGTTGTTGTGGTTATGTGTGTTTATTTTCTTGCTTTCCTTACAATGCTGATGATGCGGTTCTGAGGATGGAACAGATTTTGTAGCTATCCGCCAAGATATCGATCACCTTCGACGGTGATCGTAGTGGTGCTGGAGTCGCGGCAGATAACCTCTTTGTGGGAAATATGTTTTGTGAAGAGTATAAGGAAATAAGATAACCACGCAAGTTTGAAAAGAAATTAGGATCTTATTTGCTAATCTTGTTTTATTAGACATTTTAACCGCAGACAGGCAAGAAAAGCGATATTGCATACATTTAAGCGTTTAAAATCGGACATGCAAAAAGTAAAAAAAATGAGTAAAACTAAACAGTAAAGTCTGAAATTAGCAGTATCATCCCAGGAGCGCTTCGACTTGTTTTTTTTTGTTCCAGTTACACTTAAACCTTGAATCCAGGCCGATTACATTTATCCACTTCCCTCCAACACAATAGTTATTCCTATTTACTGGGGAACGGCCCGGATGAATTTTGAACCCTTATATTAAACAATATTAGTTTTCTTGAACTTTTCATTTGGACCATGTCACGTACTGATAATACCAAGCATTAAACGGACATATGGAGGGTAAAATTTCATTAACAATATGTTCAATGCCCAAACTTCCCAAAAACACTATCCTACGAAGATCAGGTACACAGCGAAGGAACACCCCAAAAAGTAAAATGCACTGATGACACTCCGGTGTCATATCCAGTGTTTGCATTGCACTGTTGAAGATGTTGCGCTCTCATCAAACCTGCACTACACCACTGTCATTAGAACGTGCGGCACATCTTTGAAGTACCGCTGCACCAAATGGCCAATTTTATCCCCAGGAACAAACCAGCGGAAGAAATAATCGCGACACACATGACACCGAACATAATCACATTTGCGACTTTCGGTGCACGAGCTGCCGAGATGGTTTCCCGCTCGGTTGCTGACGATGATCGAGTGGCGTTAAAAATGAGACAAATAGGTTTTTAATCACCTCCGACCGTACTGCCACCGTCTGCCAGCCCACTACCGGCGCCATTTATGGTTCATTTTCGGCATCGCTTTGACATTGTTTCGACGCTAAATTGAACTTAATTTTCCGCCTATCCATCTACAGCGGGAAGGGGAAAACTCCAGGCGATCACTGCTTGAAGTGGTGTGAATTTTAAGTTCGTTCGCTTTTTTTTACTACAAATGCTAATGCTGTTCTCCGTTAGAATTGTCCCTTCGGTGCGTCTTGTGTCAGGCAGAACTGCATACGGTAAAAAGCGTAAAGAAAACTTTCCAAGCCCGTCTAAACGCCCTGTTACGGTTCAATGATTTATGCTGCCAGCCACGAACGCACCAATTGCTCACACCAAACCACGTACAGGTCGAGCGGAACAAGTGGAACCGACTTCCTCCTACCAATGAATCGGTGTCTGACATAGAGGAATTGGAAATTATTTTATTCAATTCACTCTCAGAGCGTTGGGAATGGAGGGAGCGCAGATTTTAAGATTTATTTGGTAACAATCAAAAATAAATAATCTACAACTTTCATAAACAATCGTCCCTGCATCGTTGCTCTCTCAATTCTCCAACCCTTAAAGAATCGCCGAAAAACGGGAGCAACTTTGGAAAGTGTCGCTCGGTTCATTTTCTTACGGATAAACAACGAATGGGAACGAGCCGGGAAGATCCGGTACTCGGTTATATTGATCTAACCGGTCACGTTTGGATGGCGAATAAATTGAATTTGGAACGTCAGCAACGATAGCAAACGGGCGAAACAATCTGCCAAATGGAACGTTGCGGTGGGATAGGAGAAAAACAGACAAACAGGTTGGCAGGGCAGAAGAGATCCAAGGATCTGTGATGGTGGGTGTTTGCTGGGACCGATTATACCAACCGAAGTAGATGGGGATGAAATTGGCCCGATTCGATACAGTCGGGTCTGTTGGCTAGATAACAGCGCACGGTGGCGAAGGAATGGCTGGGAACGAAGTTTTTGGTTTTGCATCATTAGCATTTTGCACGCAAATTTTATGCAAATTCTGTAGCCGAGTTTGTGGTGCATCTAACTGACGCTCTGGTTACTGTTAGTTGGTCGGGATCGAATCTCCTAGAGTGGATGAATGACGCTTTTCTTATTTTAAGGATATCCACAGAACTTTTTGTAGAAATCATAAATAATTTCAGGTTCTTCATGAGATGTTTAATAACCTAGAAATTAAACAATAAATAGAATTTTTAAGGAATTCCAAGACATTCCCCAGTTTTCTTCACCAACAAAAGTAGTAAACCTAAATCAATCGATTTTTCTGTATTCCTGGTTTGGATTATTTGGATCAAGGTTTAAGCTTTCGCCATTTCCAGAAAATAATTTCAAAGTAGCACAGACAGAATGTGCTTTAAATTGGTAATTTGTTTACATTAAAGTGATGCACTCTAACAAACCTGGCTCAACACCTCCATGTGAGATGCTATGAGCGTTTTGCGCAAGAAAGTTCCCCTCCCCAATTTGCTCCTAAGCAAGAAGTATAAATTATGCCTAATCAGGTATCGCTTTGGGTGATGCATTAGGCTGCAGTTTTATGCATTCGCCTTTCATCCAAACCAGACCTATGCAGATGATCGTTTAACGACGCCTTGGAAGGTAGTTTATTAAGCAAAACCACCACATCGCAGAGGATCCTTCTGAGTAGCTGCACCTCAAGAATAAACTAACAGCTTTGAAGATTAGCCAGAAGATGAAACTCCCGGTGGCGTCGGTCACTAATTTAAAGTAGCGGTGAAAACCAACGGTACTCTGGGGTGGAAGGTTTTTGCTTCCCTTCATCTCGCCTAAATTTTGAATCCTGGCAGACCGGTTACCGTTCGCCTCCGGAGAGTCGTCCCAATTTGGAGCGATCGGTAAAAGATCATTAATTGTGTCTGGTAGCGCTCGGAACGATGCACTCGGCTGCTCATTATGCTTTTTGCTTGCAGTTTTCGGGAAAGTGGTTCCGATGCAGTTTTCGGCAAGTATCGCCACAAGGGAAATATGTTGCATCGTGCTTAAAACGTACCAAAAAAAGCGCGCCAAGAATATGGCTGCAGCTCTCGATCGATCTATTCGAGACGGGTAACGATCAATCTAATCCAACCGATTGATATATGGCTGCCGAATCACATCGCAACTCATCTTCCATCACAGCACCAAACCCACCGAAACGAGCGAAAAACGGGCTCCTTCTTCCTTGGGTAGATTAATTTTTGGTGAGCAGTTGCTGATACGCTTTTGGACTGTGAAAGACATTCCGCCGACAGAGTGACAACATTAAAAATGCTACCGGTTTTACGAATGTTGCTCCGATTGCATCCACCTGTGATAGGAAAGGTGAGCAGATCACGTTTGAAGCGAGTTTGAAGAATACTTCCCCCCTAGAAGGAATTGAGGGACGATCGTGGTTTTCGGAGATTCTAACCCAAAACATTGTTCCACCATCGTCCTACCGGTCAAAGGAAAGAATGTCAAGGTGATTGCTGTAACGATTAGACACGATTAGACGAATGGGCCACTGTGTCGCGTCCAAGTTCTGAAGGTCCTCCCCATCTCCGAAAGTCCATCAAAGACGCATCGCTGTCACGGGCGCATCTTTCGTACGGCTCGTCCGTCCGTCAGTCATCCTTCAACATCCTCCACGTCTCCCGGTAGCGGTGACTAATTCCTTTGATCTCGTACCGCATCCCGGCATACGGCCTGGGAGGAGTCGGGAGTTGCATTCGATTTCCTTTGGGGGTCTTCGGCGGCGGCCCAAATTTGGAGCACCCGAGGAGACTTGAAGATTCTGGAAGGGCCCAGACCAGTCGCAGCCGATGATGACTTGTGAATGCACCGTAGCTGCACACGGGACGGGAGTGAATTCATAAATAATTACAACATAATGTTCACCGTGATTCGTCCTGCCGGCCGATGAGCGGCCGAGACACCATCGGTTAGCGATTGTCGTGGGATTCTGTGTGGCTGGGACCTGGGAGATTGCAACAACAGTCCTTGATCGCTTTGCCGGAGCAAAACGGAGTCCGGATCTACGATCAGCAGAAGGCGGTAGGTTTTCGCGATGCTCCCGATGGTAATTAAGATTCGGCACAGCGAGTGGAAACGCTTCCCAGACTAGCTCGCCAGGTGGCACCAATGGAGAGTTCCATCACCGGACATTATCCCATTTCAAAAATAAGAAACTGAACACACTCGAAGGGTCCCTATTTCAGAATTCGACTCGAATGATCGCTTCGATATAAAAATAACGTAAAACTCACCAAATGACTTTATAATGACTACAAATGACGAATCTACCGTATAATTATCATTGCGAGTTCGATGGATGATCCTTCCCGGAACAGCACGAATGCGATTGGAGCTTATTGGAGCGCGTAACACCGGTAGTTCTCTTTTGTCGATCGATCGTCGAAAAACTCGTGCCTCTTCGTGCTCTCGAGCCTTCCAATCTTTATCGATTAACGATTCTCATTAGGATGTGGTGGCATCGAGATGCTCTAACATTTACCAGCCGTTGAAGAACGATTGCGTTTTGGGAATGTGCATGCTAAATGGTTCCCTCGGTATTGGAACTGTTATTTGCCACAAGTGGATTATTAGATGGTGTCGTGTTCAAAAATCGGACGAAATGAAAGAGGTGGTGCAGATTACGTCAATTACGGGGCTTATGTGATAATGAAGTTGAAGCTGATCGTTCATTATTTACACATTGCACTCAAGGGATGTTGGCGAGAAATTGGAATGAGGTAGTTCGGAAGAGATATGTGCAGTTGTATTAGGAAAATTATATTGAATAGTTTAACAACTCAGAACTAAAATCGTAGACGTAAAGAAAGGTAAATAACCACCCAAAAGAACTATTTCCGGAGGCAACTTTGAAAGATGGCGTTAAAAATTTTCGGAAAAATAATTCTCTCCCGATTTCGATTATTTCATTAATGCTTCCTGATATGTTCCCCCGTGCCCAGTACCACCTGGCCACATAACCGAACTATCATATCATGCCACCGGGCAAACATTTCCCATCAGGTAGTGAACCCAGATGAAATAGTTTATTTTCGGCAATCAATAATTTTTAATGATGCGGACGTGACTTGAATGTTTTCCAGCCGAGATGAAACGTGACGCCAACCGTTTTCGGACACACTTCAGGTTCATGTTTCTGCTACACGAGCGGAAAACGTGGCGCTGTTGCTAACACCCGAGTAGAGTGCGCCAGTGAGTTCTCCTTTCTGTTGGAAAAAAGTCCAGTAGCTCTCATCTATTCATTGAAGTAATCGATCGGGTGCATCACACACTTTAGCGCAGTAAATAAAAGCACATACATCGAGGTGAAATTAAACACTTATTGCTTGAAGAAGATGAAAAAGAGCAAGCAAAGCAAACCACGAATGCGTAATATGGCTAACGGAGCACAGCGTATGGCGCTAGTGAGCTTGCTCATCACGAAGGATGCATTCCGGCCACTGTACCGAACCGAAAGTATCAATTAGTGCGAAGAACGTGAACTTTTACAACTGGTAAATTCGTCTGCGGACGTTAAAATATTTTCCATCATGCAGGTGGCTCTTATGTTGGGCCTAAAAAACAACAAAAAAAAACTTAAGTTTATTGTCAAAACAAACAAATTTCCTTGTGACTATATAAGGAGATGATCTGTTGTTTGTCTTGAAGAGGGAATTTGAAGAAAAACTGGCACGACTATTTGTACAGGGTGGGGTCGTACGGGTCGTATGCAAATGATGAGACGGCTCAACACCTTCTTATGAAGCCATTATCAACACATATACGTCATTTATCTTGTGTGTGTCACGCCCGCCCGTACAGAGCCTGTCTCGAAACTTTACAACTTTCTTCAAGAAGTCATTCGGCTGCGGAGGGTGTGAGATTGTTTGCGGAACATTATGCGAGGGAACATCAGGGGATGGGGACTGAAGGAGAAATGGTGGTGGAAAACAGCATCCTGTCTTTTAAGCACGCCTAAACTCAATAACAATGTGGGATCATCATCATTCAAAGGCAGTGGTTGGCAACCTTCTAGGCACAAGGGGTGAAACGCTATTGTAATAAAAAAGGAAAGGCAATTTGTTCTAATAAGTTCTTCAAATCAAATTATGGGCTAAATAATCAAATAAAATTGAATGGTCTATTCTGAAATGTCCTCCAAATTAAAACATATTTTGAGATATTGCAACACTCCTAAACTAAAATTGATATTTGCATATCAGAAGTGTAGAAACTCATGCTCGTGGGTTATTACCACAATCAGTCTTATTCTAACTAAGGTATGCAGAACCAGAAGATTTTTAAAAATTCCAAGGTCTTAAGGAAATTTTAAAAAATATGTAGAATTTATTTTATTATTTTCTATAACCAGTATTAGGATTAAACCCTAGAGCCACAATTTGTGAATAAAAAATCACCAAAGATGGCAATAATAAAAGACCAAGAACCTCTCAATTTGCGACCACTGTTCTAGGGAAGATTGTTGTGCTTGAGATGATTACCCTTGGATGACTGGAAAGATGCTTTGACGAAGGTTGTATCCATAACACTAACATCTATTACTTTATTGTTCGTACAATTTGATCTTGTTTTGAGTGTAAAAGAAACTCTTTGGATATTTTGATTTATTCAATTCAATTTCAATATTCAAAACTAATGATTTCAATCGTCTAATACATTACGAACGTTCTACATACTAAAAACGATAACTCGAATCAAATTTTCTCACCAATGAAATTCCATAACAGATGCTGCCTTTACTAACAACGTAGCTAACGAATCGCCAACAAGAATTTCGTCCAATATTGCTCCAGTTAGGACACGCGATGCTCGTTAGAACGGTTCTACCTAACGGTACCAAAACACCAAGGATGTCTGAATGATCCACCCTGGCAAGACAGGTCTCGACAATCGACCTGAATTAATAACATCAATTCATTACATCGCTCGTTCCAGCCGGACGAACCCGGGGGACGATGATTCTCCATCACCGACAGTCCCAAAACCATGGCTCGTGGAGCATGGTTTGCGTGTCAGCAAGTTGGCTGGCAACCTTTTACCGGTGAAACGCATCGAAACGCATCATTCCACCGTTTGGGATGGGGACGAACAAATATCCGGTGTTGCCCGAAAATCGAAAACCCCGAGAACACCATCACGAACAGACGAATGGGCGGGCAGCCGAGTGGCGCATTACCATAACGGTGGAATTAATAACAGGAAAATCCTTAAAGTCTTGTAGACAGATTGTTTACGTGAGTGCTAACGACAATGAAAAGTGTTTGTGTTGTACGGAGAAGGAGTGTTGAATCATGTTTATGACTTTTAAAGAGCAACATTTGTTTTCCCGCCACTGTTGGGACATCAAAATAACTAAATACCAGATTGTCGTCTAATATCTCCATTGGAGATGAAAGTAACGATTAAGGTAGAACAACATTGGAAAAGTATTATTAATAAGGATATTGAAAAGAAAAAAAAAACAGAACGTCTGTAAGGCTGACGGGAACATCTTGCTTTTTGCGACTTACGCGAAGACATAGACCTCCCTCCCATGGTAATGGTGTGACAGATGGAGTGCTGTGGCATGATAGATAATTGTTAATAGAAATGTACAACGGATATTTATTGGACACGAACGATTCCGCCTAGTCACGCATGCCAAATATTAATATTCATGACCGTGACATGGGAACGCACGCGGTTCTTCGCACAAATCCTTCGCTTTCACGTCACGCGAGATCAGCTTAATCAAAAGCCAAACAACAATGTCGACACACACACAGAAAAAAGAAAGCAACCTCTCTCATACGCACAGATGAAAAATCAGCGAACGCACCACATTTTGTCTGTAGCGGCCTGTAGCTTTTTAGTGCTGCAAGTGCCCCGGGAAGTGGATCAGCAACGCGTATCAGCATATCTTATGCATTACTGATTTATTTCGTCTTCCGCAGCTGGACGCATTTCCACGATTCGTTCCACTGTGTCACTGGTTGTCGCCCCGTGGCCCGGCCATGTTCCGGACGTGAATGCGAAAGTGTTTCGCATCAGCTGAATGGCAGAACTATCCATTCCGGGCCGGGAATGGTGATGGATAAATATGTTGGGTGGAAACTAGCGCGTTCCAGGCACGCAAGGTTCTCAGCTCGGAAACCGATGGCGTCTTGATGCCGACCGAAGCGACAGAGACAAATTCATTCCCTATTCAATTGGCTGTTTATCCCGATTTCTTTTTCGTCGATGGTTTGGGCCGCGCTTGCTCCAAATCGGAGGCGAATTTGTGTACTAGAGTTTTTGCTACTGCGCTTCTACAGAGATGGTCATATGATTGTGAATTGCCTACGGAATTACTGGATTATTAAAAAGGACCAAAAGGAGAATATTATGTGAGAGAAACGCCAGAAAGTATGCAATTGTGTGGAACATGAATTAAAAAAATTATCAACTTGCATACTTTTAGGGGTTATAAATCCTTGAAAAGAAAAAAGGTTTTAAAAATATCTTAAGAAATATTTCTAAACAATTATCTGATTCATTTATTTTATCCCAACTTCAAATATGTCTTGCTCTTATGCACACTTCCCACACTGTCGGAAGTCAACAGATTACATTTCTTCGTTGATGATGTGTGATTCACAGCCTAGTGCTTGATTTGTTTACTCGCTTGTGCATCCATTCATGTCTTCGTAACGCATGGCCTGTTCACAAAAGTACCAACACAAAGCCCATCAACCGTCGGAAATGGTACAACTCTCTGCTGTCTACAGAAAAGATTTCCCTATTGATTTTTGCACATCCGAATCGGTAGGTAAGTGGGTGTGGGTTGGCAATAAATAACACATGCTCTAAACAGCGTGATGAGCCTGAAACGCTCAAAAGCCGCCTCCTTCTCCGGTTGTACAAGTGCTGAGGTTAACCGAAAATGTTGGAATAAATAATTAAACCGATAAGCGACCTGCTTAAGGAAGGACAAATGACCTTTTGCCCCCCAAATGTTGAGAAGGGAGTCCTGCATTTTGTTCCATCCCGTATCCCGGGGTGATGATGAGAGTACTAAAATCCCTACGCGTCATCCTGGAAGGTGCTGACCGTGTGGCTTCCTTGTTGGGACGGATTTTTGCGATTAGTTTCCCTGCTGGACATTCCCTGATCGCCGCTGGGGATGACCATGACAAGGGAAACTCCTTCGGGATGGGATTATTTATCACACCAGTCACTTAGTGAAAATAAGCCGGTCAAGAACTGGTACACGAGTGAGGTGTCAGTAACGCACTATCACCTTATGCGAATGGCCGTCTTGTAGATGCCGAAGAAAAGGGTTAACTAGTCGAAACTATCCGAAACCGTCCGGGGTTTCAACTCAGCTCAACACAGCTCGACCTCTTAGGTCAATCTGGGAAAGCGTAACAATCCACTCCCACTACCGGAAAGCCACTCGTAATCGGTTTCTTTATCGGTAGTGATTTTTGTGCGGTCATTTAAAACATTGTACCCAAGCAGGTGGTGGTCAGCAGCTCTCCACCGCACAGGTCAAGCGTTGGAGGGTTAGAAGCAAGAAAATTAAATCGTCATCCGGACACAGAGAGTCCTTGGCTAAAAAAAGGCTACCGACACAGAAGAAACCCCAGATCGATTGTGATACGCTAACAGTGTTTAATGGTTTAGTGCGTACGCTTTTTCCTTCAGGGATTCTGGTCCATTTGGGTTCGGTCGGAAGTTTAATTAATTGTAAGTGATTTGTTACTTTTTGTCCGGATTCGAAGACATCGCTAGAGGTTTTATCTCCGGACTGGGGACCGGGATGGGAACCACTGTACGAAAGACCGCCAGTTTTGAGTGTTTACAATTTAAACAATTGCTTCGTCATGGGAGATTGCCACATTGTGATATCGTTCGTTTTTAGTGAGGAGAGGTTCAAAATGAGCACTAATGCCAGCTGTGAAAGCTATTCGTATCTCCGAAACATGCAAATCAAACTCAAAACATAGAATTGTTATTCTTACCAATCCGAATGGATGATTTTTGGAAATTCTGAGCTTTTGGAATTATTCCATTTTAGCTCTTAATTATGGTACTCAAACGTTCGAAGTTCCTGTCCGATAGTTCCTGAGCAATCAACAATCCCATTACATTACAACCGTTCAAACAATTTAACCTTACAGCTTCAAAACCGTCTCTTCCCAATCCTCGTAGATCCTGGTACTACGCCTGTAGAATACTATCTCGCTTCACAGTTTAACTTCTTAACCGTAACATGACATAACAACACCCACAAAGGAAGACATATTTTTATCATCTTTCCCCAAAACTATCCGACACTTTCGCAATGCGCTCGGGAGCGCAAAACGTACCAAAATGCCTGTGGGTTGTAACGACGCGACTCCGGGAATACGGCAGCGAGTTCCTTAAAAAGGACGGAAAATTTATAGTTTTCCCTTGTCAGTTGACAAACTCGAGCGACCGAAGAAAAGCCACCAGTCTGTTGAAGCGTTCTGCCCACGGAGAGAAGTGTAAAACACTTTTGCTTGGCACTTCCCAAACAGACCGTCCCCGGGTTGGTCTGGTGGAAGCTGCCGGGGCGAAAAGGTACACGCCGTCCAACTGTGAACGACGCAACGCCGCAACCGATCCGCAATCATCCTGAGGGTGATTTATTGCACTCGGCACGTTTTATGAGATAACATTCCCTGGGTGTCCTGGGTGACATGTGAGCGCCCGCTCTCGCGTACCCGGTGGTTTCCCCGATGAGGTTGTGCATTTGTTCACGCGCAGGGGATGGGATAGATTTTTCCGGCGTGCGGGAGAAAATTGTTCAAGACGTTGGGAAAGAAAAATTTAGCGTGACATGACGGGTTTCTGTCTTTTGCACTGATACACAAACATTACGTTTTTCCTTTTCTTTTACTTTCTCCACCCAGCGTTAGGGCGGTGTGTGTGTGTGTGAGAGAGAAATGTCCTTGCTAGGAATGTGTGTCCTCCTGTCGCCAAGAGCCAACCGTCGCAAGTGGGGTTCTGCGATCCCCTAAATCATCTTGGCTATCCGAACACCCGGGTACGAGTCCCGGTACGCTGCTGACTCTCCTGACTTTAATAATCATCATTTATAAACATCATTTTTAATGTCTTCTGGCTTCGCTCAGACACTGGACGTTCGGCCTGACGATAAACGGTCTCATGGGAAAAAAAGGAAAGGGACACACAACGGTTTTCCACCGTCAGGCGGAGATGTGGTGACAATGGTAGCCTGGTCACTCGGTACCCAGCTTTTTTCCTATTTATTTTTCATAGAACACTAATACCATTCACCGTTGTTTGGTTAGTTTCGTGGTGTTGGACAAGCTGAGTGAAATTTGTTTTTCGTGTGTTTTGTTTCTTGTCCAAACGTTGATCCAATGCAGGCTAATGTTGATTATTTGCGAACATCATCTCGATGCTCAAAATAGGGGAAAATACACTTAGAGTTGGAAGAAGAAAAAAAAAAAACACAGTTTTAATGTTCTCCTTTTAATTGCTAAAATTATAGTAATAAAAGTCGGTTTATATTATTTATAGTAAATAATGCGATTAACAATATTCTTCAAAACATTCAAAAAGAGTCTAAGAAAAAATAACTTGTTTGCCTATCTTTATTAAAACTTTTAAACTAAATTTTCTTTCCCATTTTTCTTATCGATTGCCATGTCAAACAAAACACAATTTCCATCCCCCTTACAGGCAAAACTAAACGAAAAACTATTTCTTCAGCAAAACACATCTGATCCGGACTCAATTATTCTAATAACATGTTTCCCGCTTGTGTCAGCACATTGTCGCGAAGTGCTTGCAGGGGATGGCTTAAAAGTTTGACCTTTTTTTCTACTTTAAATTTAAAATTTATTGCTGCTCCCTTGTGGGGAAGATTTGCTTTAAAGCAAAACATACATATGCACACAGTTGGAACATGTGCAGACAAACCGTTTGGGAGGAACTGTTTCTTGCTAGAAGTTTTTCTCCCGTTGGACGATAGTCTGGATTTTTTTCAGTGTTACTTGTTGGATTATTTTGTGGCAAGATAAAAAAGGACAAATTTGAAAAGAAATCAAATGCAAAATGGATTGTGTTCGAAATTTTAGCCACAAAAAAATGCAAGAGAGATAGGTCAGCATAAAAGTAATCCAGAAGTAGATCGAAAACGTCCCTTTTTTGATGTAATGTCAACAGAGAGTAACAAAAGAAGTTTAAAACTTCATTGGTACACCATAAATATATACAATTTGAGGAACAAGTTCATAAAAATATTTAGAAGAAAATTTACAGAAGTAATTTATCTTGAGGAATCCTAGTCATTAAAATGTCTAAAATCCTACTAGGCCCCTGTTCAGTGGTTTCCGTTTACCTCCTACAAGAAAAGAGTTTAAGAATCTCTCGTATGCTACAAATCCTCTTAAACATTCATCAGAGCTTCTTTTGCGTACCCGTATCAAAGGTGAGACCATCATATCAGCACCATTTCGCCCATTTCCAGTGATGTATGTCTTTATTTGCCTTTTTATGTGGTGAACTTACGATGCTTCTGGACTCACTCCACCAACCCAAACCGATATAGACCACCCCTTAGCTACGGTAGATTAATCCAATTTAAAGAAAATATCACTGCCAACCCAAATACTACCCTGTCCCAAATTCTTAGAGCATCTTCCTTCTTCCCGCGCGGTACCATTTGATGGTCATTTGTACAGAAGAATGGCTTTCACAAAAACAATCCCCTTCCGGTGTTTGGAAAAGGGCCGAAGTCGAATTAAAAAGCCACCGTTCGTTTGCTGGTCTTGGAAGAAAAATGCCTTACAATAAAAAAAACACGAACAAATACACATACCTAAAGGCAGCAAGAAATTCTTCACCGAAAATCCGATGGTGGAGGGGCCAAGTTCTAAGACGATGTGATAACATGTTTATTATGGTAGTAAATTAAGCAAATGAACCGTTCCGGAAACTGCGCCGAGCTGCGAAGTGAAATATGTGAGTATATGCCTTCCACGAGGAAGTCACAACAGGAAGGATTTATCTGCCGTGTTTGGTGAGCAGAGTTGTAAGGGAACCAGATTTGCCGTTGTTGGAGAGCTTAACTTTCTTTTCCTTGGAAGTGGTAAAGGGTGAGTATCCCTGCACACCAGGTAGAGGTCGGTAAATCTTTTCCCCCGGCCGGATAAAAGTAGGAGATTTACATCCCCATTTTCGAGGTCGTCCGCTTTTACTGGAAGGAAGCCGGGACTGTTGGAGGAGGAGGTGGTGAGTAGATGATTCGTCTCATTTGGTGCAGTATCTAGCCTTCCAGCAACGACACTAGGCTGGGCCATTCGTTTTCCACTTCAATGACAATGTGCAAGACGTCGGTAAAGGTGTACTCTGCAATCTGCCACACACCAAGGACTAAGCTTCTGTATCTTGCAACCTCTGGAAGGAGATCCAACACACGTAAGACAAATATTTATCGTTGGCCAACCTGGAGCTCCCTGGGAGAGGGAGCAAAGTTCACCACTGCTTCAATGGAACGATGGGAACCGGGAGTTCGTAACCCGATCACCAGAAGTTGGCAATCGTTAGCACCACCAAGGCACCAAGGAAAACGGTACTCAGTCATTGGCGCCGCGTTGGGCCATAATTTTGGTTTTAACTGCAAGGTGCCTCCAGCAATCAACAGATGAACGTTTGTCGATAAGTTTGCACATGATTTGTGGCAGTGAAGAAGGGCTTTGGGAAGTCGATTCTTTTTTTTTGGGTCTTATTCCTTTCTCTTCGCCGATTTCCGTTTTTTATGGACCACCGAGCCAGATGCACTTTGGAAGTGGGCTTTGCTTTTAGTTTTGTTCCATGTTTTGGCCAAAGTGTTGATCTGTCTGAAGGGCAGTTGAGGTCGATTGGAGAAGAGGGTGTTCTTTTTTTTGCTTTCATAGCGTATATCCGTATCTTCCTAGTACAGGAACTGGGAACTTACGCCCTGCTCAACTGGTAGCAGCTGTAGAGTTGTCTCTATTGCCGCATAAATCACGCACTTTACGATGCGAAGAAACTTCCCCACCAAATGGTTCCCATGGTTCGATTAGCTGGGCTGGGAATTGACGGTTCCAAGTGTTGATTTCTTGGAACTATTATATACTGCCTCTACACACTCTTCAACAGAACCAAAGTATAATAAAAAAAGGATGTTCTAAGGTTGAGACAGAGTGTCTGTGTGTTTTATTTTAGTAAGAGAAATAAGTAATTCTTTACGAAATTGAGAAAATATAACTCGTTTGCTCAGGAAAATCGAATATCATTTTTCATTATCATCCTATCATAACTCTCAATTGTTCGTTTCTTATCGTCCAGTGCGCGCCAGAAGAAAAATTACTTACACACAATCGCTGAAGGGGTTAGAAATTTATTGCGTTGTTTGTGAACCCTTTTGGCCCCGAAAGATATCAGCAGGACATCGAACAGTACCACAATGTGCCGATGATGAGTCGGCAAACTATTTTTGAGCGCCTGCCACTACCGTCTAGCCACTGGCAGTGACTTTTCACTTCACTGCCCAAAGACAATCCCCGATGGTCCCCGCCGCTGCATGTGGTCTTTAAATAAACATTTATTCTGGCCCAATGCAACCCACCTCGTCCCGAGGAGTTTTGCTGTTTGCCGGGAAAACACAGACAAAAGCCCCCTTTTCTAGTTTCGGAAGGTGTCACATCATTCGGGACAAATTTCTTTTCATGCGCCCGGAAAGAAACCTCCCTCTTGGAAATGCCAATGTCGATGAATGCACGATGGAGCAGCGCTGTTTTGGCGTCTTGTTGGTTTCATTACCACCGGCCCGCCGTCTTAAGGCATTTGACGTGGGATAACCATTTGGCGTAGCTGGCAGATGTAACGGAGGACACATTTCTGCTACCAGCTTCCGATGCATTCGTTTGCCAAAATTTGTCTTTAATAAGAGGTAATATATCATTCTCATCTTGTGCACAGCGAAATGGGAAGCCATCCCGTCTGCTGGCAAGTCACATCTGTGAATGTACGAATAACTCCGAAATTGTATCTATTACTGTGATGGAAATGGAAGGTGTAAGGGAACATTCATTTATTACGTAACGCAAAAGATGGGAATTTTCGATTCCTTTCAACGTTGAAAATTTGAATCCCATCGTCATTAGTCTCAATATCTTCATCTTCAGTCTATAAAACCTCCTGATCCTCCTTTTCGCTCGAACATCGAATGACTTGTTATTTTCAGAATGGTAAACAAAAATCAACAAACGCATCATTGATTTGAGATTAATTTTTACTAATTCAGGACCTGGACAAAGAGATACCTTAAATGTCTGAGTATAGCTGAGGATTTTGTTTATTCTTGAAGTATAACCTTGGTGACCCTCAACCTTCTTTTTTGCTAATCTTAGAACGGAAAGGAAGTTCCTTCAGGACCTTGGTGTGCAAATTTTCCCAAGTGGGGAGCATTAATCATCCGAACTTACGCATTAACATTCTTATGTTATACAGGTCTATCTTAATCGTTTTAACGGTTGCTTCTCCGGTACAAAAAGGACGTCAATTTGACATCAGTCTTCATATTCACAAAAAGGAAGAAATCCTCTCCGCATCACATTAACGTTACGTAATGAATGGATGTTCCCTTAGAGCCTTAGCAAGTCACACTACTTTCTTTTCGAAGTTAATGGAGCTTTTAGTTAATACAATGTTGTCTATTTAATATATCTTCTTCATCTAAATATAAAACAACAATGATTTTCGTAATAAGATTTCGTTAAGATAATAATATTGTTAATTAGTATTCATCGTTAACTTAAGACAATTATTACAACCAACTGTAGTTTTCTGATCAACGAATTATGATCCCAATGTTGCAGCTTCACTCCACGGTAAATAATGGCGTACCACAAGAAAAATGCGTCCTTCAATAATTCGCCCAAATACCACAACCAGTTGCGCCCTCCCACGGCCACCGAAACCAAAACGAACGTCGGAACGCAGGAGAAACACAAACGGCTGTGATGAAACCTTCCCTTTTGCGTATGGGAAAATTCTTCCACTAATTAAATTTATGATGCCGTTTTATTTATGTGCGGAGCCGTTTAATTTATTTGATGAATTGTTATTATTATTATTGGTTTATTTCGCTGCCACAACGTTTGGTGCGCAGGGTAACCTTTACGACATGGTTACCGCTGAACAAGAACAGAACTGATCCATCTGATTCGATGATTCGATTTCGAATCTTCCCGGTGGTGGTACATTGCAAGTTTCCATCGCGAGTAATAGTGAGGCGATAAATTAGGTCTAGCAACAGATTCTACCGACGACTGAAGAAGTCTTCCGCGAAGTGGAACGCGAACGACAAACGGGCAAGTGGAGCGAGCGTTTACCAGAGGTTCTAAATTAAAATTCAATGAGTACGAGGGACGCGATCGCGATCCGTGTACTTTGGTCGGTTTCGGTTCGCGTTCGACCGAGAGCGTGCAAAAAATTGATCCCAAGATAAGATTTGTCGGCAGTAACCGGTGGCTATGTCGTCGAAATTGGCGGCAATATTTTCGCTGCCCGATCGCGGACCGCCAGCGAAACCGGGCGAACCTGCCGAAAGCTTTATTTCGACTGCACAAAGATTATAAATATGGATGAAACGATGGCTTCGTCTCCTTCGTGGGACAAATGGAGGTTGGAGGACAAGAATATTTAGGTGATTTAAAGAAAATAAAACTTTACTGTAGAACAAAAATGTTACATGTGAGATAAAATGAAATATGAGTAATTTATATAAAATAATACCGAATTTATACATCCAAAAATAAAGTTATCTTTATCAAACAATTGAAATTAAAGACCAAAATATTTATACTGTATTTGTCCTTTGACAAGAACAATAATGCACACTGTTCTTTACGTTTGCGGTTTCTTTTATCGTGTCCAACAAACAACAAAAAGCACGGATCTCTTGTGTTGATTTTTCTTTCAAGAAACTCAAAAACCCCCCTTGGGGGTAAAACTAACCCCTAGCGTTGTTCTTGTCAATCAAGTCAAACAGAATAATCGACCGACGAGCGAAAACGTTAGTCAAAACGCACAAATGAACGTCATCCACGTTGCTAAAGTCCCCGAAATCTTCTTCCACACACAAAAAAAGCCCAGACACATGTCCCAGCGAACCCGAAACGTTAAACGATCCTGCATGGCGTGAAGATCCCCAAACCAGTAACAGCACGCCGAATCGAACCGATCAGGACGAGAAATTGTCAGGCGCAAGAATGTTTCCTTCCGCACTGCACGCCAAATGACAGTGAATGATCCGTCTCGGAAAGCGAAAGTCGCTCCATTTTTGAACCCCGAGAACTCGGACCATGTTTTTTCGCTCCTCTTTTTCGGTTTCCCAGAGTCTTCCACCGCTCGGGGATGCGTTTTTGTGTGTTTGTTTACTGGTTCATCTGCCACAGCTCATCGGACTTGCGGACACATTTGCGCCAAACGGATCACCAAAAAACGCGGGGGAATGAAGATCGGGTATTGGGCAGAAGAGGGGGAGAATTTTTTAATTTCGCAAACACAGGAACAACCGCTTTGACGCGTAGCTAAAATATCGTCTGGTAAAAATGAACCTTTAAAACGGGAGCACCAAATATGAAAGACGCACCGGGCATTAAGGGTGCAATAAAAACGCTCATCTCTTCTCCTGCATGGAGCTGGGACGACCGGAGGACAGAACGAAAAACTGAAACAAATGGCAACAACAAAAAAACCCCTGAAACACTCTATCGATCGACTGATGGGCCCCGGGATCGGTTGCATTCTCGCTTTGATTGCCGATTCAATGTTGCCGCCGACAAATATTTGACATATTTGTGTTTTCTAGAAGTTATGAAATCAATGCAAGGTATGTTTCGTTTTAGACCCTTTTTTTTATAACGATCGATCGAGATCGTTTCTTTTGCTTAAATCATAAGAAAAGTGCACAGAATAGGTAGACAGGAAAAAATGGATATGCATTTCTTAACTACAGGAAGGATGGACATGCTTAAAAAGAGTAGCTCAAATATTTGCTAAAATTGAGGTTTGTTCATGCAAAGTTGCAACACACATCACAACTCAACACTTCATCTAAATTACTTGCCTAGAGTTTCATCATTAACATCCCCAATGAGCATTTGCTTGAGGGACGCTAAAGTCTAGAAGCAATTTATCAAACCGTATTTTTTCGATTAAACAGCCTGTCTATCATTAGCCACTTTCCATGATGCGCTTTCCCATTTCTCTGCTCGAGGGAGGTAGCAGATTTTCCGACTATTCCTTCATCAGACGACGAAAGAAATTAAGGAAACGCTTAAGCCTCGAAACATTCGTCTGTATCTACGTTTGCCATTGCTAATGAACACGACCAAAGGGACATGGACATCCCAGTCCACTAATTTCGTCTGTTGAAGAAATCGAACCTCCCTTTAAGATGCTCTTAACGTTATCCCCACGCAGAACTGTTACTCGATTGGAGTGCCACATACGTACTGCGTAACGATTTAATTTCATTTGGTGACTTTTCAAATAAATTAATAATTTATATCTGCACTGATCCGCTGAGGTCACCGAAACACTTCAACCACCGTACTGGTGTGTCACACGGTGCCCGGAACGACCACGTCCATTTTCGGGCAAAACCACTATCGGGCAGGATATCCATAACGGTTCGCAAACCGTAGCGACATGCAATGAATAGCTAATTTGGATACATTTTAATTAAATCCAACTCGTATCGGCGACACCCGGAGCCGGTGGGAACAGGAATGCTTGGATCGTGTGAGCTCTGGCCAAGCAGGTTTTCTTTTTTTAGTGGTAGCATCCCGACGGCAAACACACCGTTGGAGCGATAGTGTTTCTTTTGCCTTGCTCCATAGTCTTGGGATGGAGAGTATGTGTGTAACACATTAGAAATATCAATAAACAATGGATTTCTTGGAGATTTTTGGAAGGGAAAAGAAAAGTATAGTAGTATAAAGTTGTCTGTTTTGAATTAAAGTAATGGATTTAGCATCCATTACATTTTACATACTCCAAATTGATTTATCACACCATCGAAAGACTTTTTGCTTGTAGACCTATCTACCAAGCTACATTGACAGAAGCTGTAAAAACGAATGTTCAATTCTAATGATTAAAACCTAACTTCTAACTAATCTTCAAAAGTTAATCGGCAGTGACCAAGCAATAAACTCCCGGCACTAAAAACTCGCTCAGACATCCTTGCACCTTGAGTTCACCATCCTTGAGGTGTCTGGTGCGATGAGTTATGTTGACCACAACGTCCGATAACCCTTCCAGTGGTTCAGGCAAACACTTTACTCGATAAAGAATATGAAATGGGGGTTATGAATCTATATTTAATTTATCGAAAATTATATATAGAGTAAATCGGCGCAAGGGTGACTCCCAGATGCGAGGCAGTTGAGACGGAGGCTCACCCTGATGTCATTAGTCTCGAAAGAGGGTTGTTACAAAATATCAGATATTTGAGCCTTAGCATTCAATTTTTGATGATCTGCTGCACAAATTAAGCAATGTCGTAAAGCTGATGTTCCAGAGACACCTCGTGAAGAATTCTGGTAAGAATCATGCAACCGATCACTGCTGTTGTGTCGCTCGCGAAACAACGAAACGGCAAAAGAAAGTGGCAAATAGTTGACGGACGAGTTGCTGCTGCGGGAATGCAACTCTGCCCGATGGATGGAACGAGAACTCGGCCAGAGATGCACCCAGACTGACGAGACCAAAAGCAGAGCAAATTAAGAAACGACAGTAAAAGGAAAACAATTAACCCCGCCACTCTTAAGAGTCCTCGCTACCGTCGCTCCACACCCCAGGCATCACGATTGATGAGCATTGGGGCTTTGAGCGGTCAGTGAAAACCGGAGTACCTCCACAACCTTCTCCTCTCTCCCCCCCCACCTTCTGGACCAAGTTCCTTGGGCGCGTGAAAACACTGAAAATCCGACAGTTAATGAAATGTTTCGTTGTGCGCTTTTAATGAAACGCACTGCACTGAATGGAAGCTGTCGGGGTTGTGTCTGCCTTGTGCCCCGGAAATGGCTACCGTTGGGATGATGGCAAGAATGGTGGTGTCTTCTTGCTCAACGATCGACCCTGTGTACAGCGATAGGATCGTAAAAATCTGCTCAACGCGAACCACTTCATCGCCCTGGGAGGGAACGGTCATTCGTCTTCATTTCTCATGTTGGTTCCGTGTTGGAAAATTAAAGCATACGTACGGAGCGTTACGGGGACCGACTCGGCTGTACTTTTCGGACGAAGGGTCACATTAAAGGAAGTGTGTCGTTTGCTTCCAGAATTGATTTCTTTCTTCTGTTGGTTTGATTGTTTTGCCTTTCGTGTAACAATTTTGGCAAATGTTTAAGATATTAAACAATTGGGGAATTTCTGTAGTGAAAATATAAAATATTTTGATTTTTTCTATAAGTTCCAAGGAATTAGACATTAAACATAAATATTCAAGAATCACAGTTTTGTGTATTCTCTTATGAATTTATCCAATATTCAAATATCCTAAAGACTTTTACACAGCCTGGGAATTCTATCGCCCCATAAAATGTCCAAAACCACACACGAAGGGAAAAAGACCAGAAGTTTAACTACTTCCTTCCTGCAGCTCCAATATCCTGCCGGTCGTTCAGTGTATATTATAATTAATGAAATAATTAGTTAATTATTATTGCAAAAATCACATTCACCGGTGGTTTTGCGTTGAAACGGAAATAAAAGGAAGCAAAGACACATTTGCTGTGTGTCCCTTTCTTTTCCACATGCATGAGAGTGACACTCTCCAACGTCATTAATGGGGCCATTTGGTTTGCAAATAAAATTAAATCTCCATCATCGTTACCCAAACGACCGAACACGGGTGGTTAACGATCGCACCGGGTAAAATCAATAGGCATTTAACGATGCATTTTTCAACGAGCCTTTTCGCCCGCCTTACGGAAGCTGTGTTTGACGTTTGTTAGTGCATGCGAAAATTGGTAATTCTACAATTTTTTTGAGCAAAGTTATCGCTATTTTACTTTACCTCAAAACAAACTTATCGTTTGTTGATAAAAAAATAAGATTTTTGTATTTCAAATTAAACGTGTTAAACTCGGCTTTCAAATAGGAAAATCCCTTAAATATTTAATATGTGACGGATTTATTCCTAACATAGTTTAAGCGTAATGTTATCCCCCATGACAGTAATCCGGAAACGGATGAATCCGATCATAACTACTACCCGTAAGCCGAAATATATTTCCACAAATTACTCAAACACCACACATACGAACCGCACAGTGACGGTAGCCTTGAACATTCCCTGAGACAAATTTGCCGAACATGCTCCGAGCAGCGCCACAACATATCAATCAACTATGCGAAATTTCGACCGCAACAGTTCGTTCCTCGTTGGCTCATTAGCTGATTGCTGGTGTCTCTGGTCTGCCGCCAAAAGCGAGAACAAACCCGAGATGGACATTTATTATATTGCTGTCCTCCCATCCTCACCCAAGGGCTGCACAGTTCTTTTCGTCTCAGACGCTCCGGTTACTCACATGCAATGAAATAACGAAAAAACACAAAAAGTACTGCTTATCACGATGCTAAACGTGAGATTTTCGTTTTCTCACACGATGCCATCCGTGAGATGGCTACTTTCAAACGAACGCCACCCAACATCACCCGGTGCTGTACGTAATGTCCCCGCGTCGGGGTTTCCTTTGTACGGGCGTGCTGAGTGAAAACAGAAGCTCCACACAATTTGGTGCGGGGGTAATCCGCAATTTGCACTCAGGTCCGCGTTCCCTTTGGCGAACATTTCGGGCTGGTGAAAAATGAGATAAGAGAGATAAATGAGGGCAATCAGTTGGACGTTGTTTCGTTCAAAAATCCTTGCCAAATAGTGCTGCTGATGGATTAAATCGTACCACTTCCTACCGGAGGGAACCGCCAAAAGACAACACAATTTACGCTGGGGTGTTTGTATAGTTTAATATCGTGGAGGAGTTTTTTTTTTCTCTCTCTTCGGGGATCCGGACATTCACTAACAAAGTGTGGTATCCCTTTGGTCCTTTGGGGATAATCTCGCGGGATAGTGTGGCTGGGCGCCGAACTAATCAACGGGGTACAAAGGTTCAACCGCCCGGGTCATTTGCTGCCTCGCACGGTCTTATCCAAACACACATTCAACCTGGAAGCGCCTTTTGATGTTACTCTTTGAAAGTGACCGCCTCCAAAATCCCTCACAACCTCCGTTTGTAAGCCCTTTAGTCAAAGGAGCCTAAAGAATGTGGAGAAGCTAATCCGCTACAGATTATTACCATGTCGCCGAGAACAGAGACCAGACCGCTTGAATCTCATCTTGAATGAAGCAGTGTTGCCAGAGTTCATTATCTTTATTTCTTATGTGATAATAGGATTCGGAATTTTGGAATTTGTCAAAAAGATGATATTTTAAATAATTTAAATATTATTTTTAAAATGAACTCCTTCTTTGAAATCATCAATAAATTGGAATAGATTCTATTATCTTTGAGAGTACTCACTTCTCAACTTGGCAGCACTGATCACCGTCACCAACATTAACACCTAAGCGTACTACAATCACCGCTCAGCTTCAGAATGAACGAACCTGCTCCGGTACAGAAGCAAACACACGGACACTCCGTCCCGCATTCGGTGCGGCAATGAATGAATAACAATTTTCACTGTGACGAATCTATTTCATGTTTAATTTCCTTATAATGGAACCGTCGCGCGCGTGTACATCCACACACACTCACCCCAATGCACCCTTCCCTATTGGACGGCATCACATCAGAGAAGATCGATCCGGATTGATCACTTTAGTGCCGGCACACACATCCGCTCCACTTTGTCGGCATGCCACCCTCTGCCGCCGCCTTGTTGCAAAACGTATTAACACCGTTAACTGTGCAATTCATTCAACCTGTACCCACCGACCCCTCGCATCATCGTCATTCATTCATGAGCCGCGGATGAACGATGAAGATGACGATGATGAAGATCGTGCCCGTGTATTTTTATGTGTGTTGTTTTTTTTTTTTTCGTGTGTGTGAACTCATCACGATCGATTCCAAAACCGTTTGGTCGATCATAGAGGATCGGATTGGTTCGGAAAATGATGGGCTCTTTAATTTTCCTATGTTCGCTTGGGTTTTAAGATTTTTTCTCTTATTACACTCTGTGCGTGCCTCAACGTTGGTTCGAGATTTTGATATGATTTTTTTCTGTTCATTCATTTTGCAAAGCTTCATAAAACGGAATATCATGCACTTCATGATCGGCTCACTCCGTATCCTTTCTGGGTGGCAGTTCAAGTCATCTCATCATTAACAGGCGTGTGTTTTGGGAAAGCCGCTAATGTGCCTAATGAAAGAGGGTTTACCCAACCGGGGAACGACGTCGTGCAGCAGATGAACATGTCGCACTAATAACCTTCGGATCCTAGGCGTGTAGATTGTGCCTGAGTAGAGTCTGCTGAGACAACCATTCGTGATAGAATACCGGCCCTTTGGTGCTGTTGTTCTTAGCCACACGCACATGTCATTTGTCTTTTGGAAAACAACCTGAATGTAGGGCGTTTAATGGGAGTTGGTTCATGAGGATGACTTGCCTGAATGACCCCAAATGCATTTTGAGCCGTATCAGTAAAATAGAATTACATCCAAAAAGCATTTACTGCTGGAATAAGGTTGCTGTTTATCAAATAAAACATTGATTCATTAAAGAATTATATTTGTTCTCTCTAGTAATAAGTTTTATTGGAAAATATCTGATAAATCTCCAAGTAATCTGTAGTAATATTTTCTGTTCCTAACGTCAGTCATCATCTGTCACCGTCTATACCCCCAACTCCATTTCTGGGCATTGAAATTCAACAAAGACCAAAGTACTGATGTGATTCATGTGTATGAGGCTTGTACATTCAGGTTCGCAAGTTTCGTGACCCAAACACCCAAAACAGGCTGACTCATGCTCGATTCATTCATTTCTCTGCCCATGCACTAGAGGAGTCTTTGAACTTTGCGCTTTGAGCGTGTCTGGCGATGCATTTTCGCTTTTCATTCCAAACAAGTTGCTTTAAGCTTAAAGATTGTTCACATTTATTATGTATATTAACAGCTACAGGATTAGTTGAGCGTAGAATGGCGGACTTCACTTTTAGAGCAAATTATTTCCGTACTAAGATACTCAATTTCGCATATCTTTTTTCACCTTTCCCTACGATCAATACATATTCTCTCCTTCCTTTTCAAAACACTCCATTTTGTTCCTGCTAATGAATGATGTATAACATCAATTTCATTTTTATTTAGAGATCTTCCTCTCCGATAGCGTTTAATAAAATTATGCAACGATGCCTTCCTGTGTCGATCGTTCCTCGTCCCGTCCCGCCTATGGGTCGATTGCAAACGATGTTCCATTTATGTCGCCATGAATGCATGGCGCTGTGTTCGTATCGGTGTGTTTTTATGTTTAATTAAATAATTGCTTTAATTGCACGCCCGATGCGATTCTTTTCTACTCATTATGATAGTGTTGCTTGTTTTGTTCTCCGATGTTTTGTCTGCCTGTTTTTTTTTTCGTTTTTGCTGCCGTTGCCATTGCTTCTCTATGTGTTGTTTTTTGTGTTTTGCAGCGTTTTGTTGGAGCGTTTTTATGAGCTACGCTTGGCAACGTCTTCTGTCTTTGCTGATGAGTTGATGAGCAGACATTTTTCCTTTTCGCTGGCAGCAACCGCAATACCGGAGGGACGAAAACGGTGAGTTTTCACATGCATAAGGCGCCTCCTTGCTATGCCAATGCTCTTTGCTTGCAATTTTATGCGACAGGTGAGTGGCTGGGTGCGAGCTGTATCGTGAGTTGTTCAACAGCGGTGACCGAGGCTACAGGGTTAGTATCCATATTACTGTGCATTTTATTTATTTTTATTTATTTATTCTTGAATATAAATATGGCGGCATATTGTACCAACCACTAGTAAATATTGATTTAGAACACTTTTATACATGTATATTATAAAGTTGACTTGGACACTAGCCGCTTTCAAGACCAGTGTGAGCTTTGGACTGGAGCTTGCATGTTCGCTAATTATTTTCATTATTTTTCCCTATATTAAGTACAACAACACTGAAATATTATACAGTGAATAGGAAGACTGTCTCTCATTTTTCACAAATGAATAGGCTTTATTCTTTTTTTAACCATTTTTCCAATAATTTAATAACAACCCAAACATTCCAGCTATTAATTAAAATAATTCCCTGAAACCATTCGCATAAACGACGAGCCCTGTAAAAAACTGAAAACAGTACGAGCGAATTTAATGTTACGAGAGCCTAGATCTCACCAGTCACTCATCTAAGCTGACCGGAGAGATAACAACCAAACGACACTCCAACTACATCAACCCCTAGACACGAGCCATCCTCCCCAACCGAAGGGCTCCCCTTTTCAATTCTAAGCTACGATGCTCATGCCATCCCGCTTCTTCCTAGAAACAGGTTTTCCAGCGTACCATTGTTTGCAGGCGTTTTTTCATCACCCCACGTGCTTTTCCACCCCACGCACTGCATACGCGAGCCGTGTGCGTAAAAAAGCGACCAATCGCAAGTGTCCAGCATATCGCGGAGCACCGTTTCGGAGGCGGAGTGACGTAACTCACGCGTCTGCGCCGTGCCGAATTGCCGTCGGAAAGTACTGTCGGTTTGGAAATTTTAAAAATTCGGAAAAGTTGAGTAAAGTAGATAGAAAATTTATGAGGAAATCTAAAAAACACATTATAATATAATTCAAATAAAATATTCTTTATATTCCACCGTTACGTACCAAGTCACTCACAGTAACTCACAACTTAATGGATCTAACAACTAACCGAAACATTTGTTAACAGTTTTGTCTAAACGACATTTTCGTTGACAGCTTAAAAAAAGCTTCAAAAACATAAGCTGAGATGTTGAACATTTTAATTGCAATAATGACATTAATTTCCGTTTTTTTTTTTCTTCTCTGCTCAAGTTTTCTTCTGTTTTGTCCCTGTTTTTGACTTCACTTTGAAGTATATCAGATGCATCAGCGTGCAAGAAATTGTTGTGCTGTTTTATATGTACAAAGTACAGCAAACAAAAAAACGTCCAAACAGTGTGTAACTGCTAGACAGCTTTAATAGTGTCAGTGGCATCGTGGAACCCGAGAAAAAAAAGCAACATTTAAGAAGCATAAAAAATCGATGATGACTGCTGTATGACTGATGGGGGCCGGTTGTGGTCTGATGCCATTTTTTTGTTTGTTCATTTTTCCACATTTTTTGCATCTGGGCTTCTTTTCTTTGATGTGTATTTTGTTTTTGTTGTATCAAAACGCGACGTTTTGTTTGTTTTTGCACGTTTTTGTGCATCATAATGACCAAGACCTATGAAAGGCATAATCCGAATAAACTATCCCACAGGTAGGGCCCTTGAAATGTGATCCTGTCATGTGATGCTTGGAAAAGGTGTCTCCGTACGTATAATTACAACGTTTACAATAATCGCCTAACTGCCGCTATAATATTGTAGTTTGCATTCTTTAGGTACCTTTGCTAGTGTATTCCTTTCTCCAATGGAACTCCTTTTTATCACATTTGCGCATGTGACAGAAGACAAGTATCATTTTCTTGCTTCATTTGTAGACTTTATCTTGTTCTCTAGATCTTATGCAACTTGGAATAGTAATATGTATTACATTTCGTTCCACATTTAAATTATTCAATACATTCCTCTGTCTCTAGATAGCTTACTTTAGTGACCCAATTAAACAAGTCTCACCTTAACATAATTCACCTGGCGGAACATACTGATGTAATAAAACAAAACTCCTAATTTGTCGATCGATGTAATGCTTCACTTACATGTATGTGTTAGATGACTGATAGCCACCTCAGAAAAAAAAATTGAAGCAACACTTGCACAAGCCACAGGGCCAAAGAAAATATTCCACCAAAAACAACCCCCCAAAAAAAAAACGACACACTCAGACATTATTTTTCGCATTTGCTTCAACATTGCAATGAATTCAAAGCGATCGAAAACGCCAGACATGACCCGGCCGGAAAGCAAGAATGCTCTCGAGCAAGGAAAAAAGCAATCCCACGAGTACACAAGAACGAAAAAAAAACAACAGACGGCCCACTACTCGTCATTTCCTGGGGCACACATATATGAGGGGTAGGTCATGACCACCAACGGGTCGGGTCGGATCGGGATTTGAGATCGGTGAATGGAAATTGGACATTCGTTTTGTAAGCGAATTTTGATTCACGGACCTGTAGGATGCAGTTTGAAAACACAAGAAACGGTTTACCGACTTTATCAATTTGCATAGAATGACGTGTTGTTATGTTGCTCAAATTTGCCAACAATAAACATACAATCGAGCTGGTTTTGGTGTCACGAACGCCCCAACCATCATACTCGTCCTATAAATGAAGTTGTTCCATCCAATCTATTGCTTTGAACGGTTTTTCGTTAATGATTTTCGCTCTTCTTCAGCTCATCTCGACGACGTCGCGACATCAAGTCTGCTACGCCTTTTACAGTCTCCAATCTTTCCCCAAGATAATAAAAAACCGATTTATTGTACCGCATTTTGACATCGGTTGGAAAATTATGCGTCTCTTTGAGAAGCATCTGACAGCTTCTGCAATACCCGACGGACGTTGAACTTCGCTACATCTGGACCGAGGATCACATTCCCTCCCAACGAAAAGTGCAAGTGTCAAATCTGCTCGGTTGACTCACGTTCCCGGCCTGTAGATTTGCCCAGCAGCATCGGCTCATTAGCCGCGGAGGACTAGCGTAACGTTCTCCAGATGATATTTGATAATGCATTTAAGCCGAGATGCCAAACCGCTACAAACATTTGTCGCTTCTCGAAAACAGCATCCGGAAGCGTTTCGTCTGGGAAATTGCAACACAGCGCAGAAAGATGAAATATGCCGTGAGAACATGACGCTCGAGAGCTGTAGCAACGACACATATGTAAATGGTGGGAATACTCTGTTGGTTGAAGAGGGACGCGTCACCGTGCAGGGAAATAACTTCATATACGTTTAAATTCCAAGTTCAAGAAATGACTATCCAACTGCATTATTTGATGTTGTTTAATCGATCGTGATGAACATCACTGTTTTACTGTTGCAAAGTATTCAATAATAAGTGGCAAATATTTCACACCGACTAGGAATGGATTTGATCCATAATTTCATTCACAATCAGCTCAGTAGCGAGATATCGTGTTTGATTTGTGTGATGGTACGATCGAAAGCACAATACACTATTAACATTCTTAAAGTATGTGGTGTGCCAGTGCGCGAAACAATCTATAAATGCATTAAAAAATCCATCCAACATCAAACCGCTCGTGGGTTGATTTGTTTGCTGGAGAAATACGCATAAATAATAGCGTTCCTACCTTAGCGCCGACCTCGGCTGTTACACTGATCCAGCATTAAGCTGTGAGTGGAGAGAGCGTCCACCAGAACACTCACCTGCTGTGAGAGTTTTGCTGATGCAGAACCTTACAACGGTACGTGAGCGATTCGCGTTCCGTGAGTGACTTCGTACTGGGGGGATATGCAGGCGAGAATGATACAACCCAGCCAAACACGGACGCGAGAAAGAGTACGCTCTGGTGCGCGTGCTACGGAGCCTGCGCCCCACCAGAGCACTGACGCTGGACGTCGGGAAGTCGTTGTCAAGCATCCGAAACAGCCTTGGCAGTCACATTGGGGAGCGCGTGGTAAAAAAACGCTTTTTTCCCGGACGCTCCGTGTGTTCGTGTTGTGGAGCGAGTTTTTGGTGATTCTATCCGAGTGCCGGGATTCCGCTGGGTAGGTACCGGCTAGTTGCAGCAAACAGTGGCAAACGTGACACCGTGACACGGGGGAAAACTGTGAAACGATAACCGTGCAAGTGTGATCCAGCAAATCCCTAAAAAGGATATTCCGAGTGATTAGTGCAGTGTGGCACGGTATCGAAAACGACGCATTCAAGAGATAACTGAAGCTACGTGTTAATTAAGGCCCTCCATAAATAGTGACATCGAGCATCCACTACTCTGCAATTAATAATTTCATACCACACCGGTTTCCCTATTGTTCCGGGAGTCACAGCAGAACTCGGCCGTGTGCATTCCCCCGTTCCTTTCGCGGTGTGTTTGTTTGTGAGTGCAGCCAAACAGGTTAAGGATGTGTGCTACGAAAACAAACGTGATCTAATGTCAACACAGAGCAAACATAAAACAATTTCCACATTTCCCTCGTTCCCGGTGCGTTGGTACGCGTGTGGTCTATTTGTTTACACGTTCGATTGTTACTGATATAAGTTTGTTTGATAGTGCTAAATAAGGGTCGGTCTAAGAATTACCTTTAATTGCCGAATTGCATGTACCGGAACCTGTTTGTACGTTGCGATTGTGCAGTACGTGTAGGAGCAAGTGAATATGGTGTATAAGTGTTATGATTTGTCTGAAAATTGTTCAGAAAACTTGTTTGGAAAGTAATATCCCCAAAGGTTGTACTGAAACGTGAGCTTGTGTAAAATCTGGAATGTGTGCTGTTATTATGCAAGTTTAATTTAATGGTTCATTTTGAATCTTGACAGATATTTGGTGAATTTTTGTGTCACTCTCCAATAACAAAAAAAGAAAGATTATACAAAAGTGTATCACCACCGGTGGTTTTTCAAAAGCACGACTAAAGTGCAGTGTTACAGTGCAGCAGGTGGAAAATGTTCTTGTACGATCGTTACCGCCAAGTGCCAGCGTACGTGAGCTATGTATCCGTGGTATAGAGAAGCCCAGCTCAGCGTAGGACAACTTTGCAGTCCCCTGGCCGGACCGACACCCATTAAGACCGAGAACAACTACAGCGATTGTATGCTGGCTGTGGATTTCCCCAACAAGGTAGGAAGGTTTATTTGCGGTGAACATTTTCCCATTTAATTAGTATTAGTGCTCTGTAATTATGATTCAAATGCATCCAGTTATTTGCATACCGTAGATTCATGAATCTTTGACGATCTGAACACCTGAGATCCATTACCTCATACATCCCTGAATAAATGTGTAGTTTTCAGCATCTTCAATAATATATGCATGATACGTCCCGAGTGCTACTAACCTTCAATTACGTCAATTCTGTGAGGAACTATAATAATCTTTTACAGACTTCCTTTTCTACTGATTTCACTGCTTCAGCTGATATGTCTTATATGTACTAAAAGTCTTATTCCAATCGGTAAATATAGTTAAAATTCCTTTCTCTTGTGAGAATTGGCTCATGGCTAATCAATTCGAATAGTAAGCTGTCAAAATCACTTAAACGCGAAATGTCATTCTATACCAGTGCTTCAATCGATCGCGTGGATGACAGGTGAAACTGAATGCTCCATTTAATACTTTTCTAATGTGTAAATGATTACACGCATAAGCGGCTTGATGAAAATCTCGCCTGAACAACACCCGCATCAGCTGCCTCGCTTTTTATTTTTATATATCTTTCATAAGTCCACACAATAACCTTCTGATCCTGGCTAATCAAGCGATTCCTCACAAATGGGCACCTTTGAAGTGTTTCACCTGTTCGGAGCGTGTTTGTTCGCTGGTGCGTACCAGATCACTGACGTTTAATGGGACTTCCTTTCGTGTGCAGTGGGCTATTCATTAGCGAAAGGATCGACTTCCGTTGCTCACCATACGACGTGTAGGCATACAGTCCATTCGTCATCGGCTCATCAAAACGATGGACGGGATGATCTGGCAGACAGGCAACCAAGAAGCGCATGTTACGCCAGTGCCAAAGGATTAATAAAAGCCCCTATAATTGTGGAGAATTAAAAGCGGACTGTGCGTGCCGTGCAAAAATTCGCGACCGTAACGCCGGCAGCCCCAATGTTCCCAATGTGGTCCGATTCGATCCAATACCGGGGGCCGGATGTTTAACTGCATCGCCACGGCCACACTAGGGCCGAGACACACTTAAGGTTACGGAAAATTATTACCTTTACGTGCGAGTTCCAGTTGTACCAGCCGACGACCTGTTCGGTGTGCCCTTTCGCTCGATACCAGCGGATTGGATAATAAACGATCGCAATCCGACGGGAGCAAAATCCGCGATAAGGCGCACGCGGGATTTTGCGTTCGGATCGTGTACCGGCAAAAGCATGTAAGGGTGGAAACAAATAACAACGAAAAAGCACAGCACAACACCGCCACATTACGCAAGCAGTACCCAATTAAAGGGTTTTTAAGTATGGGGCGATTAAGCGATGGTAGGCTCGTTTTACATGCAACGGAAAACTAATTTCTAAGGAGCCCTCCCATTAATGCTTACCAATTATGATACCAACCCCAGTCGTGAAGGTGTGGGTCGGTACAACATAACATTTTGTATGAGTAGAACGCACCATCAGAGCTTTCATCTCAATGTAATATACCATCCATTAGAACTATTTTCAAAATATACAGCTTATCTTCAATAAGTGAGACATTTCATCTGTTCCACAATGTCGTCAGCGATTGTTAATGTGGACGCTGATCATTTGTTGGTCACGGTTTTCACACTCATCTAGAGCAATGTGCATTTCCGGTCATCCATCGACATGGCAGAATGGCCTACAGAGCTTAATGAGCTGGATGAGGTACACAATGTACTGTCGGTAAGGTCGGAAAGCCGGACCACTTTGGATTCTCCAGTGCCATCAGCGAATCACACCTAATGGCTGTTTGAGCAAAGAATTGCTCAAATCCGTACATTGTGTGCATTTGATTGCGCTGATAAAAAAGAACTGCTCGATTATGTTATTCAAATAATATTCACCTCGACAAATATGGTAACGGTGTGCGTGTGTGGGCGCCTTTCAATGCGTGCTCCATTTTTCCATTCGTGGTAAACGGTGGTCGGTAGCAAAATCCGACGCTGATGGTTTATGGTAATTGAATGATGGAAAATAAGCGATGAAATAGCGCACAGCACCGCTGTCAAACGCTTTGACGCGTGTAAATGGGGTTGGGCCTTTTGGGAGCTGCTGCGCATTAACACATTCATTCACCTTCGGGCTGATACAATTCAATCGAGTCAATTATTTCTATCGCACCTCGGCGATTTAGCTCGGTTGCGTAATCGCATGCCACTGTTGGGACACTCCTTACGGTGAGCATCTGGTGTGTATGTGTGTTGTTTTTCTGTCTTCGATCTGATGTGGAGCGTCTGGACATGACATAGGTTATGGTACGATCCATGGATCACAAGCTAAACGACTTGATTCGCAAGGATATGCGACACACCTAGCATTAGTTTAGTTCTAGGCAAGTAGAGTATAACACTTGAGCTAAGAGACGAATGAATTCCATTGACTCAGTGTCCATAAACTATTAAACCAACCAACCATCTCGCTTGCGCTTTAGACGACTTTACCTACTATGTAAATCAATAAACAAAAGTTTTATTTTTAAATTAGTGATATCTAAAATTTGACGCTGTTTTTGTTGTCAAATTCACTCTATATATCGAAAAAACGCAATGTTTCAGTGGAAATGGTGAAAGTGACAAGTCGTCAAAATAGGTGATCCCAAATTATTGGGAACTTTGAGGTTTTAGGTTGAATTTGATAAAAGAGTTCAGGTTTCAGCTTCAGGTTGGGATCTCCGAAGAATCAGTGGCGGATTTCATAATTTCAAGGAAGAGTAAGCGGTCACCAAGGTCCCGTATAGTAGCGGGGTCCTATTCTTCAATTACGAGTCTTCATGTTATCATGATCAAGCGCCAGAGATAGCAGGTTTGCTGGCATGGTAGTGTCCAAAACACAGCACAAGAAGAAAACAGTTTAATCGATGATTTTTTGTTTTCAAAAACTTTGCTTACAATTATGTCGAAACAAATTTGACATCAGGACACACGTTTAGCTCTTTTCGTGATGCTTGCAATTAAAATATCTGCATGCACCACTTATTAACTAATAGCTTGCAATTAAACAACATACCATGTATGTATTCAATTTTAAACATGTACTCTATTAGAGCAATGGTTGTCATTAAACCGTACTGGCGCTTGGACTTTCCGGACTTGCCGTGTCCCTTAGTGACCACCATATCCCCTAAGCGAATTCCCCCAGCTCTCGTTCCCACTATGCCTTATCAGAACAACTTATGTCGGGCGGCAAACACAAAACAAAGCAGGACATTATTGCAAAGTTCGCGTAAAGTATCGATACAAAACTCCGTGCGACAACCCGCAGCCGAGCTCCAGCAAAGAACAAACGAAGCGCTAACGAGGATTTACCAATCGGCAGATAAGATCTACATCGCGCTCCCATCGGTGTACATGACCAGTGCCGACCTGCTCCGATTACAGTGGCGTCCGTACACACGGCCCTACGTCACCATGGTCGTCGCCCAAAGGATCTGTTTCCACTTCGACCGATCCGACCAGGAATCCGGCAGGCTTTCTAAAACCCTCCTATTCTACCAATACTCAAGCAATTCATACGTACCCCTGCGAAACCTCAGTGGCAGAAAATGAGAAATGCGCAAAAACAGAAGGAACGAAACGAATTGAACCATAAAACCAAAAACCGGACCACACATCGCGTGCGGGTGGTGGTTGGCGGTCGGCCAAATGGATATGTTAATTGTGTACCGGGCTACCCCAAAACTAAATAGTAACAACTTGCTAACCTGTAAAAATGCACACACGAACCCTGCCCTCTCGTCGGTTCAAACCGCCATGGTTTTGTTGGTTTCTCCCGCCCGGGTTTGGGTTTTGTTTATGCATTCATGAGCTGCAGCATTAAAAATTGCAAAACTCCGTGCTGAGAGCTTCCGTAGCGCTACCGCGAAGGGGTTTGTGAAAGCTGTCCAACATCGTCGTTTTGGGGGGGTATGTTTGTCGCGCGTACTAACGATGCATTCGAATTCCTTGGACAAAACATGTCGAGGGTTGGGTTCCATGCGGAATAATATTCTTCAAATGTGACTATTCTGCAACACTTTTCTAATACTTAGACTCCGAACCATAGCATACAATTGCTATTTAGTCTATTTGGTATTATTAAATTAGTCCTCTTCTAAAAATATTAATCAGAACTCTTGGATGCCTTTCTGATACATCAAGTTTAGTTTATTAATCTATTTCCAGGAATTGCTGAAGTTTGGTGTTAGATTGAGGAGATATATACACTCAGAAGGGGAGATGTACTGTTTTCTCTTTTTTAATATGTTTCTAATCAAACAAAAATAATTTAATGGTTTGTGGTGAAAAGTCTCATCAAGTACTAGCAAGTTGTTTAAACAACTCTTGTTGATATCTTGAAGTCAATCTATTATCTTCTACTAAGTATTTTGTGTGAAGAATCTTCTTTGTCCTATTGGTTAAAATAGTTCATTACTTGTTTAAATAATATTTATAAATTTGATAAAAATTAAAAACTAGCTCTGAGTAGCTTAACACTTCTCTCAACAAATTGCTACGCCGTAGATTTTTTTTAAATCCTCATTTTCTCACCCTAAGTAACAGACACGCACCCGGTGCAGTGCAAAACCTCGCGCCCAAATCATAAGCATTAAGTCGTGCGCACACTTGCGGACGCTGCAAAACATCACTTTCGCGTGCGAAAGTGACACCCGGCTGTGTGCTTAGAGGTGAGTTCCACGTTTGCCGGCCGGCACCGCAGGGAAGATACCGTCACAAATTAATCCTTCGTTCGCCGGGGTGTAATAACAGTCATTTGCCATCAATTGACCGCGCAACATTAGCGGTGAGCGGCCACAGAAGTTTCCCCCGCCCTTCGGACCACTTCGGGTGAGGTGTCTAATGAGATAGTTGGCAGGTACCACCACACAACGCTTGTAATGACAAATGTGCCCCCGGCAACAAACGGAACGGAACGGAATGGTTCCATCGTGTTGCAGTTCTGCTGCTGCTGCTGCTGCTCATGCACCGGATGCGCTTCGGGAGCATATTTTTGACAGCTTATCGTAAATGGGTGTTACGTTTTGGTTGTGCTGTGTGAATGAGCAAATTATGCTCATGAGTGTAATGAATACAATGAATTGTTCAAAGTGTTTGTGGTGCTTTGTTAGAGTTTGCCAGAAGCAACATAATATCGCTCGTTAGCTGTTTGTTCTGGAACGAAAAGGTTAAAATGATATTTACATTGTTTCATTTGCTTGTTAAAATTATAGCTTTATTTTGCGTTGAGAAGAATATTATCAACTTCTGTAGTTTGTTTTACAAATTCTAACAATACTTTGAAGCAAAAAAAAACTTCACCAACAACTTTCCCACCATCAAATTTTCCAAAGATTTATGACAAATGTGTAAGGAATAATCGTCCAGCGCGTGATTTACGTAGCGCGACATCTTCCGCACGCCAAACGTCATTAAAAACACTTTATGTAAATCAACCCGTACAGCACAACATTACTTGCTGTGCTCACCCTACGCATACACAAATCGATTTATGATATAGATGTCACGGCAGAGCACAAGTTTAACAGAAGTGAAAATTCAAACACCAAATTGAGATATGAAAATTCGTTAAATCATTTGTCACGCGACAAAGACGTACACAAAGTGGTAAATCAGCTAAGGTGTGGCATTTTCCGGAAGAAAACCTTCCGAATGGGAATTCTCTTCGCATATAAAAATGAAACCTTCTCCTGAAACTTCCAACCCAACGAATGTGGATTCACATACATAAACTCACATAAATCATCGTTTTAGCGTGTGTATGTGGTTTTTTTCTCTTCTTGCTTTGCTATTTTACCCGGTTCAGTTTTTTTCCTTTCGCATTTATTCTCGCCTCTGTTCTTGTGCCACCGGTCGCTTGGAGGCACTCGGCACTTTTCAAACGCGGGATGAGTGGAGTCGTAATAAATTTTCTCAACCATGTCGCCCGTAAATGTGTTGATGATATGTTAGAAATTAATGAGCACTCTGGCCACAGTGGGAAAACTGTCGCCTGGAGGAAAGCTGGAACCAATCGTCACACATACACACGTGTTCGGTGTTGTAAGCGTTTGACGCATTGATCATGAATGACACGCGATTGTTTGCAGATGGTGTTGAATGGGAAGGAAATTGACTTAAAAGCTTCTTATCAACATTAGTCCATTTGTTCGTACAAAATATTTTTCACTAATAGGCAGTGAATTATGTTTCATATTCTCACTTTAAGGTGAATTTACTTCCATGTGTTTCAATGTCCAAGAAGAGACCACCTGTCTGCTTCATTTATTTTTTTATTGTTACAAATTCTCCCAACGACAATTTCCATCCACACACCTAACGTAACGAAGCATCAAATGCACCATCGGCTCATGCCTTTAGTAAATGAATTCAATTTTTTCCCTGTACCGTCGGTATGCACCTCAAGCGATGTTTCGTGGGTTGATTGGTAATCGCTGGTAATGATGGTTATTGGCGGGTGCAGTAAGTTCGCGCGAAAAGATGATTGGACCTCCGGTTAATGTTGAGCATCGTCGGCATCATCTCGGGCCTGATGACATTCGTCGTTAAGCGGCCGTTTAAGCGGTGACGCAACAACGCATCGTCGTGCGGGAATGGTGATGATGATGATGAGCAGCAGCAGCAGCACTAGCTCCAAACGAGTTTGATGGCACGTTCTTAAAGACAACTCAATTCCAAGTAAGTACGCAGAAATTGATTGGAGCTGGTATATTGTGCAATTGGGCGCAAATGGCACTATGGCTGGATGATTAAAAATTATATAAGGAGAGTGAAACTTTTACTCAATCCACCGACAACGAAAGTGCAAAAGATGTACATCACAAAGACGTATTCTAAAAATTATAAGACATAAAACTAAATTTCTTCTTCTTTGGCCATAATCGGATTTCTATTTTCAGCTTTCAATTATAGGAGAAAACTCTCCATTTGGGATTGTCCATTTGAGAAATTCTTCGAGGAATTTTGCTTATCTCCTTATCATCCTTGGACGTGAAGTATTGCGCTCTTGCACCTACTGTTCATATCCACTATTAAGTAGCAGCATCTAAATCTGAACATTCTGGATATCAATAGAAGCATTTGACAATTCTCGAAGAATGTTGTCAATCGACCAATACTTCTTGCGGAAATGTTAAGATTAAGTTGCCCTCTTTTTTTAGATTTATCTTCTCTACATCTGATTATCTTTAATGCTATAGGTGGGTGTATGTCCAGAAGAAAGAGTATACTATAAACATCATATTCACTATATCTGGAAAGCACGAGGTCCGTTGCGAAATACTTCGTCCTCGATGGCTTACTAAACTTATTAATATCACAACTTTGGATAGTTAATCCTCACTACGAGGGAATAATTTTTCTGATATTTGACCGTGTGAAGTCTATCTCCTCTAAATCTATGTTGGTCTAAGGCATAGAAGTATCCTAAGAAGTAACAAGACATTATAAATTCCATATCCACTATATCTGGAGAACACAAGGATTTTGGAGATTTGAAAATTCTTTGCTCCGGTGGAGTGGAGTTCATTTTTTGTGATAAATATTAGACGTTGTTATGAATCCATACGTTGTTTTTCAGCTCCTCGTTATATCTAACACTTCTGCCCTATACTCTTATCAAATAAATTAATATTGACTCTCTCTACAGACTGTTTGTAGCATAAACACTATATCCGTATCGTGCCAACAGAAACCTAACAAGAGCAAACACATTGCAACGCCTCGAAGAAGCGACGATTGTTCGGTATGCGGTCACATTAATGAAACAACAACTACCGTACCGAGCAGTGCGCAGCAGATGCATGTTGCAATTATCGATTGCATTCTTGCACTAATTCCACCACCAGCCGAACAAACCGCCATTGCGCTGTGCTTTTTTTTTGTTTTGCTTTTCAAGCGTCGTCCACCCATTTCCAGCGATCGCAAGTAATTAATCAAAACTGTCTCAATCGATCCCAGCACTCCATAAACGGACACCGTGCCGTGTACCGTCCCCGTTGGTCACTCCACTTCAGCGCGCGTAATGAGCTGATGGTGCATCGAGTTTTGGTCAACGCCGTCACTACCCAACACGGTGGGGTACGATGCAAAAGTCCGCCCATCTATCGTGATCTGTCCGTGCGGATTCTACGTCAATCCCCCGGTCGGGACGGTTCGTTTCGGTTCGGATTGATTCGATCACATTGTCGCCTATCGCTCCACCGCTCGTCGGATTGGTGCCATATTCGGGATGCGGACACTGTACCAATCAAAGACAACCGAGGGTCAACCACGGTAATGATACCCGGATCGATTCGGAACGTGCTGCGGTCTGTGTGGCCAAATGCAGACATTAGCACTCTTATACATAAACACACAAACTCTGGTGCGAAACGAGATTGTCTATCGCCTTGGAAATGCATTCACGGTCACACAACGGGGCTTGGGGGAAGAAAGTCCAGGATGTGTTATCCCGCTCAACCCCACGATGAATCATGGGGTGACACCCGGTCCGGCATTCTTCATCCCATCATGGCGGCAAAGAGTAAAATGTTCTTCCAGCTCACCCTTAAAGGGACTCTGGCTCAATTAATTGACACGCACGTGGTGCCCCAGCGGTTGTACTCTCTTTTTTTATTCCCTCTCATTGCAATCTACCATCACTAAACGGTACGATCGATCGAGCAATTAATTAAAATCGCGAGTAACGCCCAAAAATGGGAAAACCATCACCAAACGAATTGCAGCTAATCATCTCCGCGGCAAAATGCATCCCGGTGCATCGAGTGCATCGTTAGCCAGGGGCGAAGAGAGAAAGGGCACAGTGATAGGGGTGATTTGATTTTAATTACCATCAAACCGCACAAAGTGTCAATTGTGCAGGGTTGAATTGGAAGCAGTAAGCGATGCCGTCGTGCGTTTGGAGTGCAAAAAAAACAGGAACACATAGCGACGCAAAATTGCTCGGCTCTTTAAGGTTCGGTTCGCTGTGGATCGGACACACAACACTACGCAGTGTAAAGTAAACAAACCGACCGGCAAAGCGACGCAAATCTCAATTATGGGAAAATAATTAGAGCACAAAAACAGATGAAAATGGCACAACGCGAGTTGGGTGGTTGGGTTTCAAGAAGATGCACACACACACACAAATCGCACCCAATCACACACACACGCAGACATATAGAGTAGGCTCGTGCGCTTACTGTATTCTCCGATCGGGATAGTTAATTGTGCGCGATGCTTATTTGGTGTTGCGAGTGATGTCCTTCCACCTTATCGATGGTGGAAGCTCAAAGTCCCAACCTCTTGGGTGGCTCGTGACCGAGAGCCTCCATTTTTGGAACACTCACAATCGTCGATGGGATACAACAATACTCTTCACTAAACAAAAAAAAACCCTACTCAGCAAAATGGACGTTCTGATTGTTGGGGCTTGCGTGCACAAAATCACGCGCACGTCACGTGGGGAATTCGGTTCGTCGCTTGTTTTATGGCTTGAACGGACATTTTTGCACCCCTAATTAGCTCCACCATTGGGGGTAGCTGCCCTCAGCACACACACACGCACACGGATTCACAACAGAAAAGTGCAATGGCGATGTGCGGATGCGCTAACGAGCCACTCGCACAAAGGATAGCACATTATGTGCATGTGCTCCCCTATTTCCAAGGATGTGAAGTACACATTCCCGCCCATTTTCGGTGCCCAAGTGTGACCGAAACTGCTCATTAGAATGTTGCGGCCGCACCGGAAAACAATTAGCGAGAGCTTTTTGGGGAGATCGGTCTGATTGGCCGTGTGCGAAGAATGCTCTCGGACATTTGGTGTAGAATGAATGATCTACAATAGAGCAATTAGTGGACATTGCTGGCGTATTCTTACCGAAAATGGCTGTGAATGTATTTCGGTAAATGGGCTTCAATTACAGTACGGGAAGCAAAAGCATCACAAAAACGATTGAGCGATTTTCCGCTTGGGAATGTAATGTTTGAAGATATTGGAATGAGCGAAAAAATTCTGACAGTTGAGGAAGCCAATTAGCCCTTTACTATTGATGAGCTAAACGTGACGAGATTTCTAGTAATTGTACTATGCAGAGATGCTCTTATTTCTGTTTTGACTTCTCCCATAAACAAATCCCTTGGGGACGTCGTAGTTTCCACTCATTTAGAAGTCGTCCTGGAACTTTGAAGTAGTAGTATTTCGACAACTACTTCTAAGGTGTCCAAGGTTTTGTTCCTAAACCATCAATTCAACTCAATATTGAATGCTTTGCAAATAATCTGAACTCTAGACTAGATATAGATGGTCAATTACTACATTCAACTGCATTCCTAACCAACTCCCAAAATACGGCGTCAACAGTAGAGAAAACTGAAATATCACACTCTCGGGAAGTTTCGAGAAACTCTGGACACCAAGGCCATACGGTTTTGTAGGACTCAAGTCCAAGAAATTCATTGATTCGTCCCAGAGTCTGTCCAAAGTTGAGCTTGCGAGTATTCGCTAGTCGCCATTACACTAGAACAGGATCTATCCTATCGAATGTTCACTGTTTCTGAAGGAATACTGTGACCTGGAAATTGATTTATAAGGGACTTCTCAATCTAAGGGACAGACGTTGCTATAGTCAACTAGCATAGTGTTTTCATTTCATTCTCCTAAAGTAACAATTTTCATTCTCCTAAAGTAAAGAAAAATTAAAAACCATTGTCAAACAATATTAATCTCTCAAACGAATGACTATTAGGTAGCGTAAACAATTTTCTATTACCATCAATCTTTCTCAATATTCACACGCACCTCCTTCTGTCAACATCATCAAACCAGAGTGTGCACTTTATACACTGCCGGTGCGATCGAATTAACAGCCTGTAGCCAATCAATTCCCTATCAATACCGCCAAAGATTATTAATACTTAATGACACCAACGGAACACGCAAACAAACGCGCGCACTGAGCGCCTCATTAGCTCAACACTTTTGCGTTAAACTTTATCGCGATCGCATAATAATTATGCAAATGTAGTGTAGCCCGACGATCGATCGTTTGCATAATTTTGCCATCGATGTACGCGTGATTAGTTGGCGGCTCTTTTACCACTAAGCTTGTGAAATGATGATATGTTCATCACCTTCGATTTACTCACCAGGGGAAATCGATATTTCCGCACGTGTGGTTGATTAAACGCACCGCAAACGGACCATTGTACTTCAAAGTGGTCCATAAAGCATCTCAATTTTAGTGTAATTTGTTCTTTCGATTAAGAGTAGTTTAAGAGAAGGATTAAGCTTTAATCGAAGATTGTTTTCATCACATCAATTCCCGCCGGCAGCGCAGATCAGAATAGTAAATGAGAGCAGATTGTTTTTGCCCTCGTACTGATTGAAATGTCCATATGAGATGGAATCGAATACATCTGCATAAAACAATGGCGGCTTGCTCTACTGCATATTTAACACCGTCATCTGTGGAACCATTTCATTTGCTCACCAAAAATTGCAACTCCACCGTTCAAGCTAATTACAATAATCATTATCGTGATCAGTACCACCATCAGCAGCACAATCGCCATCATAATTATCAGCATTCAGCGGCCAACGGCGTCCCTCGTCATAAAACTATCGATTAGCAGCCGTGTAACTTAAAGCCCTGCTCCAGAGTGCGGTCCGTCTGATTAATTGTTTTTCGCCGCAAGGTTAAGGATAATGCGCCTGCCGGCACTGTGCTGAAGTGTGCTCAATCCCGGCCTCAGTGCTAGAGCCGTGTAGAGAGTAGGGGACTTCCATCACGACCAATATATCATTCCTGGGGCAATCCTTCGCTAAATCCGTCATCGTGCAACTGTCATCGATTGACGACTCCGGCCGGTGGTTGGGGAAGAAAAGAAATTTGTCTTCTTAGTTCGCACCCTCTGCAACTTCCTCCCCACGCTTTGGCTGGTAAACGCATCTCTCGCAATCTCTCGCACTTTACGTAATGGAGATGGAAAGAACCGAGATGTGCTTTAGCGGGATTGTCAACGTCATTCACTCAATTCCGGTGAGTCGTTATGGGCGTTACTGGGGCTTTCCACTTTTCCGATGCACAAGGTTCGTTAATCAAACATTAAAGACATGCCATCCGTCCTTAGGATGCGGCTCAACATGAGGAACGTGTTCTGTGTTATGGAAAGAATTTAGTTTTATCCCAGTATTTAACATGTCTGAAAAGTATACACTTGTTTGACTATAAATATTAAACGTTTAGAATAACGTTAGGACAATTTCTTACATATTTTTGAGTTATTGTTATCGCGAATAACCTTCATCTAAATGCATCACGAACGAATTGTTTGATCAAACACTGTTTTTTTAATATCCTTTATTCTTCCAACTTGAGAGATTCTTACCGATAGGAATGGTTTGACACCGAGCGAATCTCCACAAACAAAGGCGTATCATTAGCATTGAAGACAATTAATCAAATAAAAAACATCCTAGCAGAACCTCCCGTGTTTATCCACCCCAACAAAAACTACCAGCACCAGGAAGTAAGAAAGAACGTCCCGGAACAAACATTATCTCGTTGCTCATCTTGGTTTGGTTTTGTTTTGTCAGATAAAGTCTTCCTTTTCCGCTTGGCAGGAGGTGTGTGAAAAGTGCTCGGGGAAAACACCGAAATGCGCCCGAAATTTCTGAGGGTGGTAGAATAGATCCTATCGATCGCTCTGGGATCTTCCCATCTAGCAAGCAAGAATTTGCAGCCTCACTTTTGTTGGAACATCCACAATATCATTGAAGGACTTTAGACATAAAATAAAATCGATTCCACAATTCCTGGAGCATGAAGGTCTACAATGTCACCCATCGTCCCGGAAGTCACCTCTTGTTGTGAGTCTTGTTAAACAACGACCGCAACATTCACAAATAAGACGTAGCCGCGTTGTTACACTACCACCGTCACCGTCACCAGCACCGATGTCAGTTGCAGCAGATCTTCATGCCAATCGCGTAATTGCACCACAGCATCTGTCCGACCAGCGTCCACCGGGCGGCTTTTGAGCGACTTCGATCGATAAACGATACCCCATCGACGCATCGCTGACGGTGGCCAAAACGACGCCCTGACGATCCTGATGCACCTGATCCCTTCGTTTCGAGCAGACTATAACCCGTGTAGCGCCACCCCAAACCAATCCCCTGCTCATTAGGCCACCCGATCGGCTGGCTTTCGCAAATTGCATATCGTTAGGAACGGTTTAAATACGAATTACAATAAATTGGCAATCGCCCAACACACGGCCACTGTCGTTTGGGCTGCAATTGACGAACCACGACCACGCTCGTCGTCCTTGTGCGTTCGATCTTCCGGAATTGAATGGCAAAAATGCAAAACCTCAATCCGTTTGCGTTCGTCTTTCTTATTTTCAGCTTATTGCCTTACCCTGCCTTTTGTACATCTTCTACCGAAACTCCTGGGCGCGCCGGTTAGTGACGTTCCACCATTGCCGAATGCCAATTGATACATCGCATACGCAATGTTCTCTTTTCCGTTCGGGAATTCGTTTCCGTCCTCTCAATCTTCCCTAGTACAAGCCGTCCCGCCGGAGGGTCTGGAAGTGGTGCACTTGATCCCGCAAAACAGAGCAGCGCCACGACCATTCATTATTTGGAGTTTTATTTTATTGAATATTGATAACCGTACTTCCGGCTGTACCTTCGATTCGTTCCACAAGTCCGAAATGCAAATATCCCCCATTCGATTCGGGGTCAGTAATTTGATACACTTTCTTCCCCATTTTTTGTTGGTTTGCTTGCTTGCTCGCATTCTCTTTTGGATCATTATTTTTGGGTCATGCCGTTTCTGACGATAGAGATTGCCGGATCGCGAAGTTTGTTGCACGTGTAAAGAAAAGTGTAAAGTATAGTATGTGTTTGACATCTTTATTTGTCAACAAATGTAGCGGAGGATATGTATTTGAATTATGAAATATGACTGTCAGTTTAGAGGATGCCTAATTTCAGAGATTTATTGTAAGTCTTTCTGTGCATAACGAACCGTTCGTTTTGACACGGTTGGTATACTCTATTGACAAGAATGAGATTCTAAGATTATAGTTCGCTTGGGCTTCCAGTCGGTGAACTTCTTAGAGAAAAGATCCAAAAATGACAGATCTGAAGAGCCATACTTTGAATTCAGATATATAATTTAAATTAAGGCTTGAAAATTCAGAGTATTTCCAACATTAATTTCGAAGAAATCCTAAAAATTAATAACAAACTTGAAAAAATCCATAACTTGGATGTTCATGTATCGTAGAAAATATTATGATAAATACAGCACCTTACAGGAGTTGCAATCAGGAATGCTTTCGTTTATTCTACGTATTACGCCACATACCCAAAGTGATCGAGTATGAAGATCGCAACGCATTAAGACGGATGACAAATTCCTGAGAATAATCTACAAACTGTGGAATTAATTGTACTACTCTTATTAACCAGTAATATAATTTAACATTTAATTCAAAGAGGAAAAGTCACATTGGACGTCCTCTTGAACTGATTATTTGATCGAAGATCCTGTACCATTATTTGCATCTACTACAAATAAGCCGTAAATAGCCCTGGGTCACAACATTAGGTTTAAAACACGGAGAGCCGATGATCTATTCTTATCTGGACCGGTAACTGGAGTTTTTTCGAAACTCCTCGTGAAGTTTCTGTGTAAGGCATCTTCATAAAATAACGTATACAACTTCCTAGGGAAAAGAACAAAATAGAGAGATACAGTTATTGGAAAATTAATAAACAGTTGCAAGTAACCAGAAAATAAACAGCAACAAATCTTTTTCCCGAGACATGCTCCGTCGATTCTAAGTTCAAACTATTTGTTTCTGAGTGTGAGCAAAGCACCAACAACACTAGCTAGCAGTTGGGGGGACTGTTTTATCTTTTGTTTTTCAATCACCGAGAAAAGTAACGCAACCCGTAACAGAACAAACAACGTCGGATTGAACGTCATCTCGCAGCAATTTGCGGCTAGTGCATTTGTTCACATCTCATCGCTTTGACCGGAGATGGTGGTTTGGTGCATTCATGAATGAACCGTTGCCATCATTACAAGCACACACAACTAGCCTACAAAACAATCAACGTCGCATGTCCCCGCGTCCCCCGACCACTGCATCCGGAGCCATTTATATGAGGATGCTCACCGGTAAACCGCATTGTTTACCGTCCCCGAGTACACACCACGCTTCCACCATCACAACCGCAACGTCAATTGCAGCGCCAATCGTACGGAACGCGAGAGAACACAGATCGATCGAAAAATTGCGCATGATTAGTGTTGGCATGGATGCGTCGATCGATCGATGTTGACCGAAACGCGGCTCCAAACACGTTTTCCCAGGTTTCCCCCACTGCGAAGAGAAGAGGCTGACCCGCTTCCAATACGGCGCGTGGTATTGGTCTTGGTTGCGGTCTCTGGTTCAGGATGTACCGTTTTCCTCCACACGCAACGAGATTGAATGCACCGGAAATCGGAAGCCGTCTGATGACGCTTCCTGTCTGGGAAATGCAACTGATTTCCGTGGAAAAATACGTACTAGCGCGACCGCCACCTGGCGACGGTTCCGTAACAACACGTCCCACATGTTAAATGTGACCGAAGAATTCAATAATTGTCACGTGGGGAAAGCTCCCGAGCGACATTCCGGCTTTGCTACAACCGAACGCCGCTTCAAGTCGCAAATTGATTTCCACTGAGCCCTTAACTTATGGTTGAAGTCGCGCGACTCTCAAGCCGTGAAAAACGTCCCCCATTAATTATTTCCCCATTTCGGTAACTTGCCCAAGGTAAGGTAAGAATTTGGGGGACCGTGCGAGTCATTGTACGGTTGGGTAAATGGAAAAACAAATGCACTTCAAGTTGGACGAGTGCTGAGACACCAAAGTCCAAAGTCTCCCGCACGCTACTCCGTCTCACACTCTTTTCTCTCTCCGTCTCGGGGACTAATGTCTTCCGTCTGGTGTATAAATTATGCGATTCGTAACTGCACGGCGCAACTGCAAACTGCAGCAGTACCGTCGGACGTTAGGAACTGATTTGAAATTCAGAGCTCGGTTTCCGCCGTGGTCTACGGCTGCCGATCACCGGTCGAGCAGGATCCTTTTCCAACGTCGTCATACCACCTCCGAAACCAGGTCGGATACGTGTCCCCTTTCCGGTACTTGTGCTGCCACCATTGCTAGTGATGCTTTATTGAAACGGCTGCAAACAATGACTTCAATCTTTCTAGGTACGCTTTGCATTTTAAGAAGTCTTAAACTATGGACATTCATTTCGGGAGGTCTCTTTGTCCATCCAACTGACCAAAAACCCAAACCACAGTGCTTCGAGTACCAGTTGCTTGGAGACCTTCGTCCGAATGATTTGAGGTTTGTATTGCACATAGACACTTTTCCGCAAAGCCACAAAGCTGCTAAAAGTGCTCCATTTGCAGACCGAAGTGATCTCGGATGCATCGCACCCCAAAAATGCAGCTTTCGACAGCTTATTTATCTCCATTTGCCATAACCGCAGCACCTGACAGGCTCTTCCGTACGCACTAATGATACGTGGAAATACCGATCGTTACCAAGCGTTCCGATTCTCATGAGATCATTTAATCTCTTCACCTCTTTTACGAACGTTACATTCACGAACCTTGTGGTTCTTTGGTGGAAATTAAGCTTCACAACCCCAAAAAAAAAGACCAAGAACGGAAGCTAAACGCTTGGCATTCTTTATTAACCGTAAATGGCGTGTCCGTTTGCATGTAATGAGTGCAAATCTTGGCACGAAACCAAAGCCTTTTTTGCCGTTGGTGCCAGGTGCGTGCCGTGGACGAAAAATGCCAACAAGGAAAAAATCGAAGCACAAAAAAGAGGGGACACAGAAAAACCTCCCCAGAAATTGTGTTAGCTTCGTTAGAATTGGGTTCATGTTCGCAAATTAGTGTACAAAAATAAAGGCGTGGTGCAAATATGGTGCCCGGGTGCAACACAGTGCAAATTGGTGGGTTTTTCGCAGTAAGGACACACCGGTTTGAGGGATAAGGTGCATGCAAAACCTTGAAAAGTAATAAGCTTCAGGATGTTTTGTGCCGAAAAGCCACGCCCTTACGTTCTTTGCCTGGGAAAGAGCCCGAAAGTGGTGAGCTTTTCCGACGCGGCGAGAGAGTTTTCCCGAACCTTGGGCGCCTTGGAGCGAGTTCTGGGGAAGTTTGGAGCTATTGCCGTTGAGAAAACCGGGTCTAAGGGGAAATTTGTTGGAACTCGGGTGTTTAGGAACTCATCGATACTCAGCAGAGCAATGGGATCTCGTGTGAATTAGAAAAAGGTGGTAGAATGAGATATTCTACAAAAAAAAAACAGGATGTTTCTCCCTATTTAAACGTTTGATTACACAGTTTCTTTATAGAGCTCCTATTTTGCGTACAGGCTTAGTTTTTCTTCCAACTTTGGATCGAGCGTAGCGACTCCGATCGCATGGAAGTGAATCATTATGTAATCGCGTCTCGTCCATCCAACCACTTGTTTCGATTAAAATGTAAAAACGATGCGAACGTGCGGTCTGACGTTTTGCACGGATTGCAACTGGATGATGGATAGGAGATTGAAGTAGCAAGGAAGAAAAAAGTATAACCCCCCGCACTCACTCACATCACACAGCTGAGCTAAAAAAGCTACAGAAAACAACCTACTGGACGCTCCAAATCGATCGAAGATAAGATGAAGCATCGGTACACAGTTTTTTCTTCCTCTCTTTCCTCCCCCTTTTTCCACATTATGTTGTGCTGGTGAAGTACACCATCACACACACACCAGGGTACGGGTCGATGGCGCCTACAAACGGCGACATTGCGCTCGCGTCCCACCAAACAAGTGGAAAAGTGGCGAATACGAATGGGACGTTTGTACTCCAAATGCACTGCACGCATCCGTATCACGTGGCACACACCCGGGGAGGGGTGTACTTTTCATAGCGCCGCAGGCTTGGGTGCTGTCTGAGAGGGAGAGGGGGAATGGCAACAACCGTTTGCGGGACAGCTGAAGATCGCCAACGCCTGCCTGGAACGCACTACGTTCAATTGCACTGTTATTTATGGTGTTGGGTAAAAGAGATTTCTTCAGTTTCGATGCATGTGTGTGTGTGTGTGTGTGTGCGTATTTTTTCTCTGTACCATTAAATGATTACTTCTACCTTATCATCGTTGATCGAAAGGAAACGGTCGTGTTACGGGGAACTTTTTCACTCCTAACTCACTCACTGCGTTGCAGAACAAAAACTCGAACGATTGATTTGAATTCGCATCAATGTAATGGATGCATTTAAACATTGTAATTTAGTTTTCTGCGGTCTATCTGAGTAACATATCTTGTCTTATCTAGCATAATAAATCTGCTTGCGAAAGGGTTCGTTTTTGCTGGATCGTTGACATGGCTTTTGCATTCAAGATTCGTAAAGGATTTAACTCAAACTTAGTAAGAATACCACATTTTCGACAACTCTGATTGCTATTCAATAACATTATCGAAGCGTAGGACGTAATTATTTATTGGAAACATTTTGTGTGTTGAATAATAACACATATCTTCACCGTTGGCATTACGTTCTGTCATATTCAAATAAGTTGTATGAAAAATTGCATACCATCAGGCGTGAACGGTTTGTGTCATGGAAAATCCGCTAGAGGGCGCAACGGTGTTTAATTTTTTGCTTGAATTTGAAGCAACGGATACAAAGGCGAGAAAGTGACGAAACAGGGATCAACGATTTAAACTAATTAATATTACAATAATTAGCTTTTATAAAAAGAGACATTTTGTTCTCCTTACCATTTAATAATCGAAATGAAAGAACCGTGTTTGAATTGAAGTTCATTTGAAGTTTAACGGTCTGCAGTTAATTTTTCATTTTCCCTTTCCTCCTTCCAAGAATACTTCAGAAGGAAAAAAAACATACAAATAATTTTTCATAATAAATGAAATAAAACAGAATTGAAGCATTTTTAAATAGAGATTTGAAAGCAACTTTCTCTGGTATTTGGAGGCCATTTTGTAGGCAATAAAAACCACTACAAATATTTCGTGGCATGACACATTTTTTCAATCTACCATCATTTTGTTAAAATCTATGTACTTTTCTTGCAGATCAATGTGACTTCACTCGTAGAGTATAGTAGAGCAGGCGTGCGCCATAAACGTTTATATTTCTTATAGCTATACAAAGACACTAACAACCATCATTACTAAGATGTGCATTCTTTATAAGCCTCACCATACTCTATTGATGTGTATTTTGATCTGTTCACATACTCTGAGCCTCAACCTTTCTGATGTCCTCTCAGTTGATTCGTCTATCTTCCAGTCTTCGAAGCAAGGAATGTGTGGCGTCTTTACGATTCTTACGAAGAAGGACTCTTGCTCCACACACTATTTCCTTATCGCAGTACAGCTATTTTTTTTCCTCCAAGATTTTCACTCCACGCTCCGCTTCTTGCTCGAGCTTATTCGTATGTTTTTATGACCATCTTAAACCCTCTCGCACCACCATACTTTGGATCTGTGAGGCTATGTATGTGTGTGTTTTCCCCCTACCCAATCACCACTCCTTTTGTCCTTCTCGTGTGAAATCTTCAGCAATCTATTTTTGGTTCGATAGTGTTCACATCTTCGTTTCCTTGCACGAGCGAAACATGTACCATACATACATTCTGCAGACAGACAAGCAAAAGAAATACACGTATATGAATGCATTTTTCAGCTCATTTTTTTTTGTTCACTGTTGTTGCTAAGTGCACATTGCAGACTACTGCTGCACATAAGGATTCACTGAACCAATTTGATATTTTATTTTACTTCCATTCGAGCTGATTCCTTTCGTTCGAATCGCCCTCCCTTTACTTAGTGGGGTTGCCATTTTTTATCACTCTCGGAACAAAAAGAGGAGGGAGGAATAGAGGGGAGATATTTCTCGAATGTATGTTGGAAAGTATTTGCTTGAAAAGTAACATGATTTCATCATTTATTTGTACCAGATTTGCTACGATGATAGAGGCTGGTTTTTTTTTAATACTGACGATGTTATTGATTTAATATCGATACACCATTCCAGGAAAAGGAATAAGAAATAACTGAACTACATATCAATAAATAAATACAAAGGAAGTAATAAAAAATGTACACCTCTGTGAAACATTGAATTAGTTAAGAAAAGATAAAATAATAGAAGTAATAAATCGTTGTGAACTACATGCAAAACAAATCGAAACACATATAACAACAAAGTAAAGCAGCATAAAGCTGCTATCATAAATACTGCAAAAGAAGTACGGCACGTTGAAATTCCTCAACAAAAAAAATGGCGCGCAAATACAAACGTGCTTCGCATACAGTAAAAGGACGATCATGAGGACGAGAGTGAAAATCATTCAACAACTCGCAAGTGCCATCAGAATAAAATATCATCCCACCAGCCAAGGAAATCATCGTGGTGGGAGGCATAAAACAAAACAGCAAAACACAAATTTCCCTCCCGCCCAATACACACTCATGGGCACTCACACTAGCACGAACGGTTAAAATCAAAAGCTTCTGGGATGGAAAGTCAGCTTGGGCTGCGACCAAAATCGATGGATAACCGAACGAAGGGAACCACATGCAAACATAAAACAGCGCGCCAAAGCTGAGAAGGATGTGAGAAAATGCGCGCTTTAACGGTTTAGCCAGATTCCGGAAGGACACTGCGATAGAAGCAAGAGCTCCTCCTCTGTGACTTTGAACGTAAATAAGGCAACAACCAGAAAAGGAAAAAAAAAACTGTGACGAGTCAGTATTATAAACACTCAAACCAACAACAAACGAAAAGAGAAAATAAAACAGAAGCAAATAAAAAACACATGGCAAACAAGTAAAGAAAACTTGCATCGAGTTGGGGTGTGAGTAGAAGCAGAATAGGCAAGATGTGAGGAAAAAAGATTAAAAAAGTACATCCTCTTAGACACATGGATACACACACACTCTCAGACACAGTCGGCGGAAAAGCTCCAGCAAGAACACGCGAAGGAACCGCGCGCGAAGGGCATCGTGGGTGGCCAAAGCCAACAACACACTAGTCGAAAGAAAGCTGCCGGAGCAGCAGCAGGAGTGCAACATACGAAAGAAAAGAACCGTACAAGGATAAAAAAAATACACATCCCACCCAGTAGAATTGCTACCGAAGCGTCCAAGGATTTGGAAGGGAACGCTCCACCAACCTAACGCGCGGAGGTAATACGCGGTGTTAGCTCGTACATGGATGGATAGACCGATGGAAGGAAGAGGCGACACGAAACGAAGGATGTGAGAAGAATGTAGCGACAACATCGGACCCCGGGACGGACGGGAGTACAACACAGAGGTCGCAAACGAAGTGCAACGAAAGCAACAAGGGAAGCAAATAAAATGAGCACCAAAAAAAAAACACATCCACACACCGAACGGAGAATCCTCATGCTACCCAATATCCTCCCAAGGGGGAGGGGGTGGGGTGGGGAGGAAGTCGTTTCTTTCTCGCGGTCTCCCTGGGTCCGATAGTGTGCATACGAGGAATCAACAATAAAAAGGGAAAAAACCCCCCCAACAGCTCACCGAAGCCAAGTAGAGCCGGGAGTTTGGGGCGTGAGTATGGGTGTGTGAATGGTTGTTTCCCACCCATTCGCCTTGTCCTTCATGGTGTGGCGCGGTGGTGCGACGAGCAAGAAGAAAATATATGTGTGTATATATAAAACTTATATTTTTCTCGCAGCACTTTTTCTCGGTTTTGTTTGAGCAGAGAAGAAAAAAACCCCCCTCAGAAGTAGTATTATGAGCGTCAAGACGTTTGCTTCGTCCTGGTCGTCGTGGTCGTCGTGGTTGTCGTCATCGTCGTCGTCGTCCTCATCGTACAGGCTACCGTCGATGGTGCTGTTGCTGTTTCTGCTACTATTGCTGCCAGTTCCGCCGATATGGACGGCATCGTGGTGACGTTACGCTCTCGGTGGCCAGTTCGATATTTAGCCAAGAATCGCCCAAGGAAGTGCGCGATCGTACGGAACCGGTGATCAGAAGCATCCGTCAGACAAACCAATCGGTGCCTTAAGCTTTGTGATTAACGGCAGAGACAAAACCTGCAAAACCTGACGTGCGAAACCAATGTTCCTAAAGTTCCGGGCGTGTGATGTTGCGAAGATGTCTAGCGAGTGCATCATACTGATCCAAGCAAATGTAACCAAAAGTTCCTAAGTGTTATCTAAAGCCTTAAAACCTACCAACCAAAAGTATCCTGTGTCTAATTTAGTGAAAATTGTGTACTGTGTCTTTAAAAAGAAAGCTAAAGTGGAACATATCCACACGAAACACGCGTAGTTCCAACCTCAATGGAGCTAATCTGGAGTAGAAAACTTCAGAAATAGAAATTGTGTCACATCCCTCTGTGTAGTTTTTTCTTCCCACTCCTCTCCATTGAAGAAGTCAATTTTCAAGTTCTCCCTCCATCCCCGTCTTCGACCAAGCACCAAACGGATAGGAAAAACTTCCAGCTTCAGCTCAATATCCCGGCAAAACTAACTTCCCGCACCGGAGATTGTGTGTGCAAAAGTTTGCCAAAGTTCGCTCCGGGCAAAACTTCCGCAACGGGGTTGAGGATTACCCGGGGCCGGCATTATTCTAATAGTTTCTTGTTTCGCACGAGTAAATCGTAAAAGTGACCGGAAAAGCGAAAGTCTTACCGTCGCTTAAGTATTGCTCACGTTGGTCACTTCAAAGTGTGTGTGTGCTTTTTCGGGGGAAACGAAGAGAGGGAGGGGGTGGTCAAAAGTGGTGTGTTTATTGATGCTGGGTGAGAGAGGTGACAGTTTGAAAGTGGAAATAGTAGTAGGCTGTTTGGTGAGTAGCATGATGAGAGTGGTGAGCGTGTGAGAAAAGAAAGTGGTGAAGTTGAATATTCTCACCAACGTGTGAATGAGTGAATAGTGAGAATACGATCCTTATCGTGCGAGATTTGGTGATTTTTTAATAGTTCCTATTAGTGCGACAAATGTTTACAATCTATTCCTCACCAATGACGCCCTCGAAGCTGCGCATTAAGGACGATCTCTACAATCGTCTCGCCCCATCTCACACCGATGAGATGCTGTACAAAGCTGTCAAAACAAGAAGTTCCAACTATTTTCACACCGATGAAGCTGCTCCGAGGCACGATCAACAAGCGTCCAGCGATGAAACGCATCCCTGCGCTACCGGGTGTCCTTCGCAGATGTTAAAAGAAAGAATTACCACGAGACATTCACCGACGCACAGGGAGGAGTGTGATAATGTGGACACGGGAATTGCACCCAAGTCTGCGTTTATCTTTCCGGCACAGTTTTACAAGAACTTGTTTGCCGCTTCGGCGTCTCTGCTTAAAAAACAGCAGCCCAGATCGGATCCCTGCCGTCAGTATGAAGGTGACCATTCGGAGGACGAAGCTGGAATCGACGAGCAGGCGGAAGATCTTTCTAACCCCACGACTCTGGAGACGACACTTTCGAGTGTGGGACAGTTTCCACGAAGCCTATTTCCTAGCGCATCATCCTCACAAGTTCAGGCACAGCAAGAAAGTACAACAGAAGGTGCTCATCCGGATATTGACCGTGATGTTGACACGAGTGAGAGTAATGAGATCCTGGAGGTTAGTTCTCCGCACATTGTTGCTTCATTTTTAATAATCTCTTTGATGACACTCAGATATGATTATCTCAATATATCCGCTTACGTTCACGCATAATGAGCTTTAATGCGCCCAATCGGTGCTGTATGATTATAATGGGCTTAACGATTCCCCTCGAAATGCCACGTATTGATTTCCATCCTCAATTAACCGCAAATTAAACATTCTTCTGTTTTCGGTTCTCTTCTCACCTCCGACCAGAAACCGTCGAACGCATTCCCGTGGCTGTCAGAGGCGACCAACAACAACGATTACACCAAGGGCAATAACAATCATCACGGTACTCCGCCTCACCTGCATCCACACCACCCGCATCATCATCATCACCACCATCATCCACACCATTCCCATCATCCGCATCTCCCGCACTCGGCAACCTCGGCCGGAAGTCAGTCAAATCTTGGTGCTGCCGCAAGCAGTTCACTAGCCACCGGCAACTGTCGGCACGGACACCCGGAAGACACCAAGTGTCGCTCGTTGAACTGTGGGCCACCGCAATCGCCCACGGCCTCCTCCAGCTTAGCAGCGAACGAGGGAGCTACTCCCGATTCCAGCAGCACCACGGCGACCGCCACGGCTATCCCGAACTTTAACCAGATGCCCGTCCCGGGCGGTGTGCAGGGCCAGAACCCGACCCAGGGCCTCGTGCACTGGATGAGCGCGGTAATGGCCGAGCACATGACCTCCAACCCGCACCATGATCCGGCTGCCGTCGGGATGCACTACATGTGGAATGGACCGGTCGAGGTGAGTGTCGAAAAGTTCTTGAAGTGTTTCAGTACACTTCGTCTATAACTAATTGGAGTCATTGGAATAAAAATCTTTCAAACTCTTATTACGAAGATATTCCGACGAACTTCCCCAAAGTTTTTGGCAAAGGTCTCAACATTTTGGTGCAACTTTAGTACAAATCATCTTAATAAAGTGCTGAGATTCTTGGACAATTGACTTCACTTTCCCGTTCATATGGCTAGATGTCATCAACCGCAAGAGATATTTCCCTTCAGTTTGTGAAGGAAAATCTTCCCAAGCTATCATAAGAAAACCCCACATCCCTTATCTTCCCACCGACACGACCAAAGTCCAATTGTTCGTACCCATATGCGCATGTGTTTGGTTCCGTTTCTCCCAGCGTACGACACGCTTCGGCACTACTGCTGGAGAGCACACAACGAAACGAAAATCTAAAGTACGCCCGACGAAGAACGAAGTAGGTGAAAGCAATCCTCTTCCCACACAGCACATAGGAATGTCCTTGTCGATTTCTTTTTTTCTTTCGTTTCGGTCAATCTCCAGCTCTCTCCTTGCTACATCTTGAACTTCCTGCACCCGCCCCAACTGCCAACAGTATGGAGGATGTGTAAGAAAAACAAACACCAGCGTAACAAAGAATGTTCAACGAAGCACAATAACAACAGTACACACACAAAAAAAAAACCTGAAAAACAAACACATCAACGCCGTCGCTCGTCCTCACGTCATCGTCGTGCGTTTCTTTCCTTTCGGATTTGTTTGGTGGAGGGTGAGATTCAAACATTTTGGAGCCTTTCCAACCGACGGCTTCTTGAGGCTGGTCAGGAATGTTGTGCTTTTTATTATGCCTTCCCTTTTTAATTCTCTGTATCAGTCGTTGGAAAGGTCCAGAGAAATGAACTTGATTCTTGGTAGTGTATGTTTTCAAATAAAATTTTTGATTTTGTGGTGCAATTTTTTGGGGAATTTGAAAATTTTTAACTAAAATTTATCTCTTAGGAATTTTAGAGTTTGTTGAATTATTTCCTTTTTTATATCCGTTGCCAATGTTGCTCAGTTGCCATATGGACGGTTGTAGACGATGTTTCATGACAACAAGTTAGTTTGAATGCACATTTTCGTAAACATATCTCTAACCCATGGAACCCCCCTAAGCGATAAAACACCATGCGTCTCCACTGGACCGCATACTTCTTTCGTTGCTTTTGGCCCCTTTGCGTAGAATTCACAACTTCTCACACCGACACCGACAATCCACAGCGTTCTAACACACAAATACAACCGCAACAGCAGCATCTCTGTTTGAAGCAGGTTGCGTGAAAAGGACATCCGGAAATGCACGATTTCGTTCAATTCTGTGTTCCATTCTTTTCTCTCCTAATGCTTGTATGTGTGAATTTCCCCATCTTTCGCGAAATTGAACTCTGTCCGAAATTGGAATCGTTCGATACAAAAGAAAATAGAAAAATTGTGAACATTTTTTTCCGTGCTCTATTCCGCTTCAAAAAAAGAAGAAAAGCGTATAAAACTGGCGGGGAAATTCGTTCCACAAGAGCACACAGCTACCGTTACGGATAGGGTCGTAGAGTGAATACTATCCACCCAGCAAAAGAAAAACAAAAATGTTAGAACAGAAATAAACAAAAAAGGAGTTCAACTGCACACCTTCACACTCACCACCAACACGTGCATGGGGTGTGAAAAAAGTAGAAATCACTAACACCACGCTTATCGTTGGAACGGCTATGTGTTTGTTTTCCCTTCGCAACGGTAATACATTCGGCGTTTGGAATTACAGCACAAACCCACGCTCTCGCAGTAAGTGCGTTGTATGCGGAATCGGTTCACACACTCGGTTGATGGACATGATCGAAATCGTCGCAAGTTATTCCGATTGCTGTTAAAAATTTAGTTGAGCATATCGTTTTCATAAAAAGATCGGTTGAATAATTTAGAAGGCAATATTGTTTTCCGTTTATTAGGCGAAAGGTGAAATATCGGAATTTATGCTTAATTTGCATTCCCAGAATACTAAATGGTTGTTTGGAAATGACTGGATGGAGAGGAGTTGAAAACACAAAAAAAATCTTTATTTAATTGAATTATCTCACTTCGTCTTTGTACTGGAGCAGATTGGCTGACACTCGAACAAGACTTTTACATATGTTTGGGTTTTGAGGCCTTCAAAGAATTTTTTTTCTTTGGCGATTCTTAAAGTCAAATTATCAAGTTTCAAAAAAATCTAAACAAATTCCCTCCAACAGACTTACACAAGAGACATTGAGGAAGTAGCTATTAAAACCAATTATCTACGGATCATCCAAGATACACTGAAGACACGAAGGTTCATGTCTACATTACTTTTCGAGACCTTTCATCCATAAGTTTCTACTCAAAAGTCGAGGACCAAGATTTATTAAGTAGAATCGAAGCTCTCCACTAGAGGAAAGACTTACCACAAAGACCACACAAAATCTGACGGAGTTATGAGGGCTGAGAGAGGAGTCATAACGCGATTTATAGGGGCTCTTTAGCCCTTGTTACTTAAAAATGGTGAACTCACCAGACGAGGTGCTTGGACGAGGCCTATCGTTAGACCCGCTACTGCTCCTCAATACAATAACAAAGTAACGCCATCTCTCGTACTCACCGAGACTTAAATCCAAGACTGGCAGATTAAGATTTTGTTTGAACTTTTAAATATTGTATAATGCTTCATTATGGATCTCTGGAACTACCATTTTGTAGTGGCACGGGAGTTCCGACATCCATTTAGAAGGCACCCGAATTTATCAGAATGTTACTTAGGCTAAACAAAGTTCCTAGCAATTTCCAATACAAAGCAACACATCGAACTACAGGTACAAAAATCTCATAAATCGAGCTCCTAAAAGGTATACTGGCCCGCCCAACAGGCAGCCATGTACAACCGGCTTATGAATGATGTTAGCTGTCACTTCACCGACAGCAGTCCACTAAAGCAATGCAGCTTTTAGGTTCCATTCCGTGCCAATATCTACTAGCTCAAACATGCATTTCAAACCTAATCCGCCTACCGCTCACCTAATGAAAATGTTACTATACCTCGCCCCATCACCACTTCTTCCCCCTTGAAACGACTGCGAGTGCGTCTCCAATTACTCCCACGAGAGACAACCATGTGAGTGTCGAGTTTTTCTTATTTTTAACTTTTGTCTCGATGCGAACCCTAAACCCCCGTGTCGCGTATGTGCCTATGTACACGATGTCTGCCCGTGTCCGTGTGTATCGAATATAAAGCCCTCGCTCTCCTCTGCCTATATGCGTACACAGTACGACACGCTAGACTTTGGGCGGAAAGTGTGGACTGGAACACATTTCCCCGAGCCGAGCGATTTTGGCTTTGATTTCAGAAATTTGCTCACCTAATGATTTATAGGCATCGCGCACGGGCATTCATTACATTTCCTGCTCTATTTTTCAATTTTCCGTCCTTTCTTTTTGTTGTTGGTTTGGGTTTGGTTTTCGTCCGCGATAGAACCGATTTCGCGAAACGGGAAACTCCGTTGATGCCCGTTGATACCCGGCCGCGACCGTCAATACTTCAAGGCCGGATGTGCCGCTGGGCGCGTAACAAAGGAGAAAAATAGACTCCCATTTTTCATGATTAAATTCAAATATTTGTAGTTAGCGAAGCAGCGCGCTGACGATGTTTACAAACCGGACCGCGCGATGATATAATTTGCGAGCAGGAAGAAGCATCGGGAATCTTGCAAATCGGATTTTTTTTTTGTTTAATGGGTTAAAGTAAACGGAAGTGCAACATTGTTTCAGCTATCTCCTGTGTTGCTATAGTAGCATTTTTTCAAAATTCAAAAACGTTCATAATACAAAAAATTATATGCAACAAATATTTTATTTAAATTGAGGAATTAACACTAACCGAATAAGCGGATTACACAGTAATAGTTTTTTTTTCTCTTTTTCTTTGAGAAAAATGGATGATTGAGTGCTGTTTAAAGGTGCTTGGCTGAATTTCCGGGGCCTGATAAACAAATGTATTATCAGTAAAGCCAATACTTACAATTGCAAAACCTGTTTTTTACCAATATTGCGTCCATAAAGATGTTATGGAAATTCAACGTATTTAAATCATGTGCTCAAAAATATTACATGGAAAATTATTTTGTTTCCATTAAATTATTAAAACGAATTAACAAATAATATGTTGACCCCCCTCCTCCCTTCCTTCAAATGTAGCACGTACAAAACTTTAGGGCCGATAAGTTGAAATCGGTTAAAAGGCATGAAATATTCCAAAATTAGCCCGGATAAGCACAGATCTACTGCCCTTTACTATTTTCCATCATCGGTTTGACAGTTGATATGCCAAAAAACCTTAGTAACTGTCAATTTTGACAACACGGATAATCCGACACTCGGTTACATAGCAACCCGGTAATCGGCAATGATTACTTCACTACAAAATATCAAAACAATTAGAATATTTTCTAATCTCAATTTCGTTTTCCAGCGGGGCACAATTTTTATCATTATCAAAACTTTTACTCTACGCCGCGAACGTGACATCCTACGTAACACCTTCCCCCTGCTGCATTCAGCATTATGCACGCCGGATGGAGAAAAAATCTAATTAAAACTACGAATTTTCAAACGAGTCTGGACAAATATCGTCCTTCCCGTAGTAGCACAGTAGCGTCCCAACCTTCTACCCCTAAACAGGCCTGGTTCGTCCGCTTTAATTCCTCTTCAAAACACACGCTGATTGCGTTTCCCACCGGGAGCTTCTTTTTGCACGGGCGAAATGTCCTCGCTCGGACAGTAGCATCCCATTTCGGTGTACAACACACGCATCGTCGTCATCATCGACGGATACCGGAAGCGTAGCTGCGAAGTAAATCATTTAATGTACATTCGTTGGTGGGCCCAGTGCTATCGCCCATTTCTCCGCAACGAGTCGACGTGCCGTGTGTAGCATGTGCGTTCCGTGTACCCGGCGGGCCATACACCAAATTCGTGTTGCAAACGTTCCTTTTTTCGTTTCGTTTCGTTACCGATTTCGTTGCTTGATGGAAAAAAAACGTCCCCCCGAATGTTATCCCATTTTCCCGATTTGTCGATTTGGAGGCACGGATGGCACACCACGATCGTGTCCCGCATTAGGTGCACAGTTTTGTACCGATGTTACGCCCGACGGACGCACTTTAATGCCCGGCCTGTACCATGAACCAAAGAAAAAAAAACAAATCCAACACTAGCGAAAGGGAATGGTCGAAAAGGGGAAAAAATGGAAAGCAAAAATTCTTGCACCCGAACCGACAACGGACAAACGCGGCCTCAGCGACAGATCCTTTCCTATCGTTACCATAGATTCATCAACACGTTTCAAACTTTCCTCTGGTTGCGTCCCTTTTCCTCTATCTCCTCTCTTCACATCCCAACTCCCCCTCTATCGCCCATTTTCTCGATCGGGATCGGCCGGGACCGAGCTCCATCAAAGTGAAGCAATCAAAGAAGAGAGCCAACCGTTTGTCGGCTTCAGCTGCGCTCCGTAAATGTGTCCGTAGCCCTCGAGCCGTACGACCCAACGATGGTGGACGGCAGCAAAAGGGATGGCACATAGACGGAACATTGAAAACCCCGTGAACTAAACCTCCGATGTGCTGATGTGCGATGCTTTTCCCCTGCGTAACATGGGCGTTCGGAGTGGTTGGGAAATGGAGGGAAAGATCCTTTTGGCCACCTTCCAGTTCCGGCTGCTTTGGCCGGTTTAATTTTCACCACCATCACCGGCAGCAAATAGGGAAGAAGGAAGGGAAAGAGGGAAGGAAGCACAAAAAAAGAGGAAAGGAACCGAAACGTCAGAGCAAACGGGCGAACGGACCCAAACCAGAGCGTACCGGGCAAGCAGAAAAAATTCAATTAAAAAATAACTTTGATATAAAAATTTTCCACCCTTGAGCTAATTTTTTCCAGTATTTTAAATAATTTTTCCACCCTCTTACCACCTAACCCACCATCGGATCCAAACCTGGTGCTGCGAGACAGGGACGCTTCATCGTCGTTGCCTCCATTTGCACGGATTCTGGCACATTTCCCCGTTCGAAGGGCCGCCGCGACATGGAACTTATCTTGGTCGTGCTTTCCGCGAAGCCTTTTCTATCAGGGTTTTCCACCCACCACTTTTTTCCCCTTGTTTCGTAGTTTATTTTAGTAAACGAACGCTTGAAAGCGATCATTTTACAAGCATAACCGCGGTCCACTTTCATCGGCGGGCTGGATGCTGGGGTAGAGGTGTTGGGTTCTCTGTGGCCCTTTTCTTCCAAGTGGTCTCTTCAACTGCTGGAATGGGGTGATTTTAACACGAATACTTATTCTGCATGTTGATAAGTATGGCAGCTGCCCAGGGAAGGTCAGCCAGATGAACAATTATAAATTGAACTTGAAGTTGTAGAATTATAAACTAATTTCTAATGGGAATTGTCGGCCTGGGTGTGACGGGGTAATGAATTTGCGAGACAATTTACAGCCGTTTTGGTTTTGGCAGCCCAGAATGCTAGCTTTTTAGAAATTTTTAATTTATTTGTTGATGATGTGCCAAAGGCATCGGCACATCTCGTAGAGTGGACTAAAACACACAAAGGTGAGTCGACTATGAGTGAGTGAGCCACATTGATGTAATCTCTTCAACTGACTCCGACAACTCAACTTCCATGAGTGATATAACTCATGAGTTAGTAGAATTTCATCACAAAGTCACGGTGCACTTAACAGAAGGATTTAATTCACTCATTTCCATTCACTTATCGATGGACTTAACTTAAAAAAGCACATTCCAATGTGAGGGATTGGTGATGTCAATTGTAAGAAGTGTTTTGACCAACTGTCTCATGAGCTGAGCTGATTAAGGAGACTTTAGCTGAGCGATACCCTCAATTGAGTGAATGGAGTAATGAGGTAGTTCTTTACACATTTTATGAGGAGGAATCTAGTCTATCAATCTATTGAAAATTTATTTCAACCGTATTTTATTCCCCTTAATTTGGTAAAATATATTCCACTTAAGAAAGTTAGTTCACCCAGTTTTATTCAACAATACATTAACTAATATTGTACTATTCACTAACAAAACCTATTATTATTATTCTATCTCTTTTATTGCGCCAATTATGTTCCAATTTCTTCGGGATATTCAAACTACCCTTTCAACTTGGATTGTGTTATTGACGATCTCGCACCAATTGTACGATGTTGACGGTTGGAAATGGGACGAAATTAAAAACAATCTCTATATGCAAATATGAAACAAATATTCACGATGCATTACGTGCATCGTCGCCTCCATCTTCCAACCGGATAGCAATGTGGACAGCACACGAAGGATATGGACACGTACGGTGGTTGGCCAGCACCCCGAAACCCGATGGCGATGAAGCAAGGATACGAGGTAGTGTGTTAGGGCACAATCGTCCTCAGCATGTGTAAATTTGTTTTTATTGCTTTAAGAAGGGTTGTTTTGACCTTTCTGGGAAACATATGTTTTGTATTACATTGTTTTTATCTCCTTAATTTTATCAGTTTTTGTTTCGAGGTTTCTGTGACTCTCGTTTTATATTCTGTTATACATTTGTATAACACTTTTATCTATATGTTTATAACCTTAAACTTAAATTCCAACTAACACTCTTCTGTTCTGCTTCTAGGCGAAAATGAATCCGGTCGATCATCACCATCACCACCATCATCACCATCACAACAACCTGCAGAAAGGTCACATGATCGACGATGGCCGCCTGTTGGATCATCACACCATGCAAACGGGCGCGGCCCAGATGAGCCAACTGTACGGGGCTCGCGGAACATCCAGCAGTAGCTCACCGGGCGGTGGACTCGGACATGGCGGTGCATCGAACCCGGCCGCCGCACTGCTCGTCGTACCTCAGCCCATCAATGCCACCAAAATCAGTGCGACCGGACTGCCGAACGGAACTGGCCGAAAGTATCAGTGCAAAATGTGTCCACAGGTAGGTTCGGACTGTCGCCTTAAGATCCATTATTTTCCTGCATAATGAGCTACCTCGAACATCCTCAAATTCTACATTTAGAAATTCTTGTTTGGTATCATTCGGTAACACATCCGGAATCTGGAAGCGCCTGTCCGTTGCCGAAATGTAAATAATTAATATTTTGCACCATTACTTCGTGCTAATTGAAGAACTACTCGGACATACGCTTAAACATCATCCCATATCAGACCATCAAAAGAGGGAGAGATAACATACGTCTCTTCCGGTGTACGGATGCTCCCAATCTGGGTCTGGATGCCTGGACATTCGGTAGTAGCTCCACTTTAAGCGTATTTAAATAATTATGAAGCTTTGAGAGCAGATTTGGAGCACATTACGCGTAGTACTTTGCCTTGTTGTTTAGTGAAATTAGATACTTGCAATTATATTACTTTATCTTAAGAAATAACTTCTCCGCTCATCTCCTTGTAAGTTGTCGCCTTTTAGTATTTTTAGACCAGCAAGATTTTACCCTGTTTCCTGGTCGACTGAAACGGCTTAAAATGAAGACTTTTCTCTACTCGGACGGAAAGACCGGAGAGCTCGGGTGTAAAAAAAAGCGAAACTCATTATCAACTAATTACAAACACTCAATCAAGCTAATGAAAGGAAACGAAATATGGAGTCCACTCTTCAACATCTTACTACTAAACCTTCAGCGTTTATCGTCTTCTGTTTTTTTTCGTTTGCTTGGAGAGGTCGAATCAAACCGTCGCTTGCCGCTTCCACGGTTCCTCCCGAGCCTTCTTTTATTAACACCACCGTCAAACCCGGGGGTGAACCACCCAACAGTGGGTGCCATTTCTCCCCTTCATCTTCGAGATCTGGGTCCTGGATGATTTTCGGTTGCCTATACCTTCACCAGTTTGGCCCCGACGTGGAATTGTTTTCAAGATCTTTTTCTGAGAAGTTGCTTACATTCTTTGTTCGGGAGTTTTGGTTTCCTCTTTTGTTGGTGTTGGGTTTCCGGACAGCGTACACCAACCCAAGACCAAAACCCTTCCCTGTTTGATGCAAGGTGATGGAAGACTTTCACAAAAAACAAAGCTTGTACAAAGCAGTCGAACGAACAGGACAGTGTCGTGAAAAAAAAATGAGCAAAACGAAATGGGCGTTCAAGTTTCTTTGGATTTTTAACTTCTCGTGGGCAATAAGACAGAATCAACTTGCAAAGTTCGTCAATCGAGCAAAACTAACATTTTTTGGGTTTTTTCACAACCCGGTAGTCTTTTGTTTTCCGTTGGAACGGGGTTAAATAATTACTTGTTCAGAATTAGGGCGTTTTTAATATTTGAATTATTTTTTCTATCAATTTTACACTGACGACAAGAAAAACTGATGTAATCCTTTGGGAAGGATTTTTCAATTTAACGTTCATTCCAATCCCGCATTCGTGACGCATATGGCGCACTTTGAATGACTGGTGCAATTATGTTTTTCCAAATTATTCACCAACATTATATTCCATGTCTACACGCCGTTCTGACACGTTCCAGAGTCACTTCTGCGCTAGGGGGAAACTTTCCACATTCACGGCAGCACTGAAAGGATCCGGTGGGCTAGCGCCATATTTGAAGCTGCAAATGACCAGCAACAAAGTGTGACAACTTCCCTAACGACACCCGGAAGTTCGTGTCCGGTTGCTGGTGACGATCACAGCACACAAACACACACATACACACAGGCAAAGCGGCGAGAAAATAAAACATTGAAAACCAAATCAATTGTTTTGTTCTCGGAAAGCAAGACAAGCAAAGCTGGTGAAACTTTCCCATTCATTAAGTGACAGTTCTCCCTTTTTTTTGTTACAGCGGCACACACTTTCATTGCCAAGTTGCCGTTCAAAATCCAGGGTGGGCACAAAAGGCACCGAACTCGGGAACCAATTTCAGCTGGGAAGGAATAAAACATTGCATAGCTTGCGTTAATTGGATACCGCGTCCTGGGTGAAGACTTTAAATAAACAGCGCAAAAGTTTAAACCAAAAACTCGTCATGCTAACAAGCTAAACAATCTCTCTAACAACCTTGAATATGGGTAAAAATGTATAATTCATTCGATTCATTTTGACCAACTGCATTCCACCCGAACTCGCGGGAGGTTATGTAAAGTCCGGAGTTTGCGAGGACCTCCACATATACACAGACACACACTCACAAGCGAGCGCGTGTGTTAGCGCGATGCAGCCAAAACAATTGTCAGAAATTCATTTTATCAGCACCCGGAACCTGAGGTCGGGAACTGAGCTCCCTCCTATTGAGGTGTGCGACGTGTGCGCGACGGGGTTTAAATTGGAGTGCGAGAAAAACCACAAAACCCGAGGAAAAACCTGTACATTTTTCCACATTTTCCATGGTCACTCTGTGTGGTGCTTCCATCTCATTTGGTGTCCACCTTCCCTTCAGAAATGCAATCTCTTGCTCGTCCATGTCCTATCCCTTTTCCACCTGCTGTTTAGACCGGGCAATGGTGATCCCAGAACACGGAGGGATAAAGCCATACAAAAAAACGAACCCTGTATCGAACGCTTTTCTTTTTCTGGGAGGTTTTCGGTTTCGGCGAATTTTGCACGCTGCTCGGCTAAAAAGAGTTGAAATTTCCACCCAAAATTGATCGGTCCCGACCGTTGTTAAGGGCCCGGCCTCCATGGAGAGGGAGATACGGCGGGAGTTGCACAAATTTGGAAACTTCCACCAATTTTTCTGTTTCGTGTTGTGTGTCGTTTTTTCGCTGCCTTTCCCGCACTAAGCTCCTGGGTTTTGCCATACCGTACGATACCGCATTCGCCGATGGCTCTATCATTTAATCAACTCCCCTTCGTACTGTTCCTCCTAAGCTACCTTTCCCGGGCGTTCACACAACCGTATCCACGCACCGGTTGCTGACCACACACCATGAGCAACCGATTCGCATCACCAAACCGTATGGAAATTCGTCTGATGGCCGGTTGATGGTCTAGCCGGTCCAACGGTTCGCCATCCCTCGGCAGGTTCGTGATGTTCGGCTGATGGTGTGATGCTTCGACGACGACCTCCGATGACGGTCACCGTTGTCCATCGTGCGCAAGGAAATGCTGCGTGCCTGTGTATGCGGCGTTCCTCTCAAACAAGGCTATATGCTGGAGATCTTATTGCATGCGTTTTGTTTTGTTGCTTTTTTTCTGGTTTGGTGTCCTTTATCGCTTTTGGGCCCACGACCTGACAAAACACACGAAACGAAGTGCATTGGGTACCAAATTTGAATCTCTGCCTTTTTTTCCAACTTGCTTCCATTCTCTCCCTTGCTTCGCTCTTGGCTTGTGTGCATAATTTGCCCGACACTGTTCACGTCTTGTTGTGTACGCTTTGTTTCACTAAGGCTTCGATTATTGGAAAGCTTCGAGGCAACCGGAATCAGAATATTGAGTTTGCCTTTGTGCTGGAACGCATGATTGCGCCCAGGAACCGTGTTTGATGTGGATTGTACATTTTCATCGTATCTAATTTTTACCTGCGCTGATACTTGCATTCCCGGGAATAGGGCTGATCTTATTAAACGGATGCACTGTTTGAGAAGAATTTTACAAATGTCTTCTATGAAACACTCGTTTATGTGAATTTTCATACGAGAATGGGTCAAAACATACTACAACACACTTCTAACTTCTTATAAAGCGCTAGATGCAACACTTAAACTAACGATTGCATACCTTTAGGCGTATGCCTTAGTAAAACTGTAATATAATTATTACAGAAGAGTTGAATTGAGTTGGTATATTGGTATTAAAAGAGTTAATATCAGGGATTTAGTATAAAGTAAGTATAAAATTTCTCTTATGTTCAATTTTCAAAATACTTGTTTTTGTTCATATAGAAGGGAAAGATCTGAATAATAAGTATTCACAAGATTTTATTAGATAAGGGAATTTGAATATAAGACTTTAAATTAAGACGAGTCCTGAACTCAACATACTTAAACTCACGTCTAACTTCCAATAAGCCATGAGATCTTATGCTATTTCTAATGCAAATTTGCATAATTTTTATGCAAAAGGGAAATTAATTGTATTAAAATGTGTTTAACATGAGCTAATTTCAAAACTGAAGATTAAATCAAGTGTATAAATTATTTTTACGCTATTTTCACAACAATAAATCAAAATTATAATTATTCGATATGTACTTACAATTTTTCTACATAACTCGAACTATTTTCGATTCCATTAATTCTGTTGTACTTTGTAATAGATTGAACATTTCAGTATGAATTAAAAACTCCCAAAACTATCAGGTTCTCTCAATACTAACCCTTAATACGCATACATAGGCAAATGTGCAAACAAAAAAATCCTTGTCCTGCATCAGCACCATCGAGATTCGGATCGGAACCCTTCCCCGGAATCATTTGCTAGCTGTTGTTTTGTCTAGCTGGGAACGAGTTTAGTAAATGGTGAAATAAACGTCCTCCGTCTTCCCACACCCACACTCGCAACCCACATCCACCAACACATGTGCGCACAATCAATACGGCGTGTTCATATGCACACGCGGAAACGCAACGCATCCATCGGAACGCATCATGCGTCGTTCATGCGTCACGCGGCCGTCCATATAGAAGTGGTTTGGCAAATGCAAAGCATCATCACATCAGCACCCCTTTCGCAACCCCGGTCGCATAGACGGAAGTCTTGGGAACGAGCAGCGGGAAAAGAAAAAGCGCCACCGAAAGGCGAACCTCGCGCCACTATCTGTGTTGGTGCAGGTTCGGTCCGGATCGGGGTTCGGGAACAAAACCCGTTCAGCTTCCTTTTGGGTGGGAAATAAAAATTCGCTAACTCGCCCAGTCGGGTCTGGTGTGCGTGAGTTACGGGGTTTTTTTTATTTCTTGTACTATCTTCTTTCCATACTGAGTGAGCCAGACTTAGAGTTACGGATTCCGGAGATCCTGTTCTCGCACGTGTGTCTGCGTCCCGACACGAGTGGAGCGAAAGAAGAAAACCAAAAAAAAGCAAGTCTCCCCACACGCACACGGGGGAAAAAATCGGGAAAAATCGTATCCCTATTTCCCACCATCCCGTAGAGCGCCAAAATGGGAAGCAAGGCGGTCAGCAAGCAGCCTATGTATACGCTAATGTTCTTTTTATTCTATTGTGCTACAATCGGCCACGGCACCATGTGAAACATCACGTACCAAAAGCAAGCGCGGTATCTTGTTTCGTTCGTACCCTTCGCTGATGGGCTGTCGTCCTGCTCGTACGCTTTGGCCTGGGAAAAGGATAGCGAAACGCAACCGGCATCGGGGTATTCCGAAGCGATAAGGAAAAGCGAACAAAAGGAAACCAGGGCCTGCCCCTGCACCGACTGCGACGGGATGGGGGGGGACATGGGGGATAATTCAAATTTGACTGCGTAACACACTCACAGCGAACAGAAGCTGCACGTCCGCGATAGCACGAACAACAAAGAGAGAGAGAATGAACGAGAGCGAAGTAAACATTGGGAAAAAAAATGCACGCAAAAGTTGGGGAAAAAATGCGACCCCATCACGCTCACTCGCACGCGCTTTCCCGAAGAAAGGCAATTTTTTCCTACCATTCGCATCGCCCCATTTTTCCCATCCTTTTCTTTGCATTTTTACTCCACGCACGCTTGTATTGGTGGCCCGTCGGGTTCGGGTTGTCCGATATGTCCGCACTGGTACCCACGCGCTGAAACTGATGGAGGCGCCCAGCACCGGATCCCTTTTGCTGTACGTGTTTTGGTGCTCGTACACCCATACACACAGCAGCGGCGGGCAATGGACAGACAGACGTAGCGACCACCGCACCGGGGCCACCGTCACCAGCACGATGCAACACATGCAAAAATCTCGGATTTTTTCTCCAACGCGCGCGCGGCCCCGTTGTACAGGATTTTTATTTTGCCGAACCGCCCGGAGATGGCATCCTCGGTTTTTTTCTTGTCCTTGCGCTCCTTTTTTAATTCTCCACTCTCTACTCATTTCGTGGTGCTTCGTCTTGCCGGGTACTTTTTTTTTTAATCTGCACTCATTACGGTTCGGTAAAAAATCGGTCGACCGGTTCGCTAGTGAACAGTATTGTATTCCAACGCTCTCTAGCTATTAGCTCCTTTTAAATTTTACTTTATACTTAACATTATTTTACTCGTTTCTTACTTTTTTACTGGTTTCATCACTCGAAATTATTCTTTTTGAAAAATATAATATCGTATTTCAATCTTGCAATATATTTTGGACATTATTTGTCTTTTTTTTTGTTATATTTGACATTATTTGTCTCTAATTCTCTTTTTTAGAAAAAAATGTATTGTGTAAACATTACAAGTTTGGGTTGAAATGGTTTATCTTTTATTCATTGTATTCATTTGTTATTCTATTGTACTTATTAGTTTTATTAAACATTCTTCTTTCTGAAGAATTTATTATTTTATTAATATTCTGGAACTAGGATTGAAATGCATTTTTTCTTTTCTTAACTGAATTTACATTTAAAAAAATTAATTGTTCTTTTGAGTTTGTTAATATTTGACGATTGTTTCTCTTCTGTGTTACCAATCTCATTTTACATCTATTTGATTTTATTCCCTTTTTCTTTTTTATTGTTACTAATTTTACTATTATGTTACTACCATTCGAAAGAAGTTTTAGGTATTTTGATTTTAAACAAACCAATTATTTATCTGGCTGTGAATTTGGAAAGTAAAATCAAATTTTCCTTCTGATTTCTTAACATTAGACGATTGATGTAAGATATGTTGATGTTGCTTCAATATTATCTGAACTCGAATTAAGACAGTGTTGACTTGTTTTCTTTGTTTTGTCAACCATTAACGGCAGCTAATGCCATACCGCTAGGACGTTTTGTCGATGATGCCCAGCTTCGAGTACCCATTTTCTTCGTTCGTGTTTTTTTCCAACACTTCCATCCCTCCCTCCCACCAAAACAACCCTTGCAAAAGACCTACCCTTCCCTTTCAACGCTACTCGCCAACGTAAATGCGTTTTTATCCACCAAACACGATCGTGTCATCGTCTCGTCGGGTGGGTGGTCAGCAACCCCCTCTCGTCGGAGGGTTGAAAAATTTGCACACGATTTTTTCTCTCATTCCTCCCCGTCCCCTCCCATCGCCCAAAATGGCCACACGCACAACTCTCACCTCACCGCCCACCGAACAGCGCGCGCCCAATCGTATCTTCATCAGGTCCACCTTTCGTTACCCACCTGACCCTACCACTTCCACCGCGAGGGTTGGTGGGGGGGCATCCTCCTCCACCATTGTACCTCCTTTCCGCTGTCCCAGGAAAATGATACTACTCGGTGCAAAGCCACAGCAGCATCAACCAGTCGTCGGTTCGGCCAGTTTCGGCCTCGGCCTTCTCGGCTACTCCTCGGCAGGCTTGCAACGGTTCCAAGCTGTTTTTTTTTTATTTCGAGGAAGGCGGTGTGAGGAAGGTGTACAATTGGTGATGGTGGTGGTGACGGTACGCGCCGAACCGCGGTTCAAATGAGACGAAAACGAAGACGATCCGGAAGATGGGATTCCGCGAAGTCATAGGAGGAGGGCAGGAAAGGTCCTGGGACATTCAGCCCAACCAGCCACGCTCAGACACACGCCACACAGCATTTTTTCGGACAAAAAAATCAGTCGAGTTTTTACATTCTAATGAGTAACAAGCACATAAAAATTGTGCTGCCCTGTACACATTGCACACGCGGGGTATTGCTCGCGATATTCGAACAAAACGGAACAAAGCGACGGATTCGCCTTGCAAATAGCGCGCGCGTCTCGCGATTGTTTTGTGCGTCGGAATTGGCCACGGATGGCCCGATTAGTTCAAGTGCGCGGTGCGGGTTTTGTCTGTTAGCTTATCTTCAAGATGCGTGAAATGGATTTAGCACAAAAAACAACTCACTCACACAGGCACGTACGCACGGAATTAAAGTTCAAGTGTCACCTTAATTGGCTTACACACATGCAAGTGGTTGGTGGAAATGTTTGACTTTTCAACCGATCTGTGTCTGCTGCCCGCGACCACGAGTGTAAGGCGAATGCAATCGAAATGGAAATATAGATCCTCCGTAGAGTGACCCGTATCTGTCTGCCGATCGGATCGAATGCCGATTGCGCGCCTTTCCGCGCGTGTAATTGCTACTGCACCAGCAACAGCAAAAAAAAAGCATAGCCGAGTGATTTGTTATACCAATAAAAAAAACACACACAACCAGTTATAGAAAGAAATGGAAATGGAATGTAGAAAAAACAACAACACACAGAAGAAACGCGACCGGACCGCATCCTGGCCCGGCATTTTCCAGCGCAGCAGCAGCAGCACCAGCAGTAGGGTGTGAAAAGTCGCGGAGCAAAAAGTCGCGTCTCGTGCCATACTCAGCAAAACATCCACAAACACACAACCGTCCACAGAGCCAACGGAACTGTCCCCACTCTTCCTTCGTACCCTCGCCTTCTACCTCCCGGAAGCTGCGGAGGAGTTGCGGTGCGGTAAATGGAACATTTAAAAAGTGGGAGCTAACCGATTTGTCCGTAAGAAAAACGGGCCATCAAACCGGCCAACAGTGGGACGGGTTGCATATATATAGAAAAAAAAAAATACACATCAACCAAAAATCCAAACAAACATTGGACACATCGCGGAAGCGAAATGTCATGGCGAGATAGAAACAAGAACACTGAAAAAAAAGCTGAATAGAATAGCAGATAGAAAATGAATTCCACCACCATCCACGACAAGCTGCCTGTTAGCTGGACCGCGTACAGGATCTAGTCGATCGCGACTCGTTCAGGGCATCTCATTCAACCGTTCCCTTCGGCCGAGTCGGAGGGAATGGTTGAGTGACTGTGATTCTTGGCAGTTTCTTAGCAAAGTGAAAGTTTCATATGGCGTGCCGCTAAGTTCTCAAGTGCCTTTTTCTGTGGGAGTGAGCAGTTTTTAAAGTAAAAATGCATTCAAAAATAATATCACTCCAAAAACCCTCGTTTTAATCAGACAAAAGAGAGTTCTAAGCGATGTGTAATGGTGTGTAAGATGTGACATATTAATTAGCGGCGCATTCCATTTGATGTGAATTTTAGTAACATAATGGAGATAAGATTGAAATATTTTGTCTAAATCGGAATTTTAAGTGATCTTTCATTTTTAAACGTGAAAAATGGAAATTTTTGGATACTTATTTTTATTATAGGGCACTCATAGATCCTATAGTTCAAGCAGTGAAAACTATATTTCCCGGCGGTGTTTAATTTTAATTTGATTCTCATGTAAATGTTTGGACTTCTGTCCTTTCTAGTGAAACGAAGGCTCTCATGGAGGCGCCTGGTCAGTTTCAGGAATGAATAATGGCGCTAACAGAGTGACTCTTTTAGTAAAAAGAGTAGTGAAACTGTAATACATCTAAGGATATAAGGTCGTTTATAACTTATGCGTGTGCTCAAAGTGTGTTATTAAGTGCTCTCACTGTAACCAACTACTGTCTCAAGCTGGAGGGACGCGTCGTGGAATATTCCCGCCCGGGAGGTGGGCTAGACTACCACAACTCGCCACTGATCGGTGAAATAGCTGCAGGTGGTGATTACAGTCAATTCCATCGCTCCATCGACCAGCTAAGATCTCTGAACGAAAGAGGTATTCTAGCGTCGGCTTCGAACACCCAGCTCACCGTCACCTTTACACCGATCCAGAACAATGGCAACAATCCGGCAGTGCTGGGCTATAATCAACAGCAGCAACAGCTTCCAGTGCAGCAAGTGCAACAGTTGCAGCATCAACAGCATTCGCAGCTACCACAGCACCATCTACAGCAGCAACAACAGCCCCAACAGCAGCAAAATCAAAAACCATTCCTACCCAACGGCATCGTACCACATCATGAGTTTCCTCTCAAGCCTACCAATGCTCTTAACACAATCGGTGGAGTTCCCGGTAACATATCGCTGGCAGTGAATGGATTGCTTGTCGGCAGCAATGGTGTCCCGCTCGTTGATGATCGTCTGAACAATAATCATCTTGGTGTTGATAGCAGTAATCATCGTCCGAATGTGACCGTAAATCCTTCCGGTCCGGTTGTCACCGGTGCTACAACCGTTCCAGTGTCGCGTACGAATGGTGGAGGTGGCCCTAATCATCAACCCATCGCTGGTGTTGTCGGTAACAACTCCACCAATGGAGGACTTTCAACCGTCGGTGGTGGTGTACTTTCGGACCCAACGAATTCGGCCGGTGATCAGATCGATCTGGAGCTTAAGCAGTTTATTGTCGAAAAGAAGGAACTGGACAATTCCTGCCCACCGTCACCGACAAATAGTGTGCTGTTGATGCAGCAGCAACAATTGCTGCAAGATTCCGATGACTTACTCGATTCTAAGGATTCAAAGGTAAGCAGCGGGATCTTATTCTCGTTGGAAGGAATCGCCTTGGACATACAATTTGTTACGTCTCATTTGTATGTGAACAAAAATAAATACCATCTCTAAACTAAAACTATTTAATAACTTAACAATATAATCTAAATATTAAAACAACCATTATTAAGGATAAAGACATTTTTTGAAATTTGCTCTTGGAAACCCAAAACGGAATGAAAATTGAGGGCCTCCGTCAGTTTCCACGTACATGTAACTCGTTAGATCTGAGAGAGAGTTGTTGTAGAGGTGCAGATATCAACGATCTTCGGGGTTTCCGAAATGAAAAATATGCAGAATTTCCTCACTCTTCGGTAAGGGATCCCTCAACATTCGCAGACAACATCAACAGTAAAATCAGGACCAACATAAAAATGGCATACGGGGATAACTTAAACGACTTCTCGAAGCTCTTTAGCAGACGAGGAACCTAACTATCTAGTCCGTAGTGTGAAAGGCCGGCACCGATATCATTATCCCACCAGGCTGCCCCAACTACAACAGTATCATGCAACAAATCAAGGGATTCGAAAATTGTTGAAAATATCAAACAGCTAGTAACAATATTAAAAAAATATTCTTCATTAAAGAACCTAAGAAGTTATAAACGATTGAGTACACAACAAAACCATCTCTTTGACCGGCAAATATGTCTTCGAATATCTGGAACCCAATAGTGACACAAAAACTTCCCACCACAGTCTCACAGCCAGAACTCATATTCAAACTGTCTCCATCCGTACAATTTGCTTCGCTTAACCGCTCCGACGTCACGTGTCCGTGTGGTCCGTTGGTGTCTTTGGTCGGGGAAGGCATTTCGTTTTTAATTACACCCTCCCGTGCGAATACCGCATACGATGACAGCGACATGGAAGAGCGCTTCTCCAGTTCTTGTGTGTCTGATTTTTTTTTTGTGTGTGTCCATAACTACTTTCTGGGTGGGAAATTATGTGCAAATTTTACCACCAAACGCAATCATCACGCCCGCAATCCGACGCTTCCGGTGGTACGTAAGCCTTCCGCTGCTTGACGCCTGGGAGGATGTGTCTCGGGATGCTTTAAGCTGCCACCTTTTTGGACCGGTGGCAAACAATGGCTGAGCTGAGTAGTATCTGATGTCTCGAGCTAGCGCTCTCAATGTTGTTACACCATTCGTGTACTGCTTTTTTTAGAATTCGGATTTTCCTCTCCATCGTTCGGATATCTACTGCATTGCGTAATGCAAGTGGTGTAACGCAAACACCCACAGAACAGTGTCGATTAATTACACCTTTTAGAAGCTAATATAACTGTTTACGATGGTGGTAAACGGTATTGCACAATTAGCAATAGTTTTTTTTTAATATTATCTCATTTTATTTGAACTTCCATTTCGCTCAATGATTATTTTACTAATTTTACGAGGTAGCTCCAACTGCGGATTATAATGCAGAGATATCGATTTGCATAACATTGCTAACACCTTTACTATACTTGCAGATCTTCACCTCCAAGGCGGACCTGCAGCTGCACACGCAAATTCACATGCGTGAAGCAAAGCCCTACAAATGCTCCCAGTGCAATAAGGCGTTCGCCAACTCGAGCTATCTGTCCCAGCACACCCGCATCCATCTCGGCATTAAGCCGTACCGGTGCGAGATCTGTCAGCGCAAGTTTACGCAGCTGTCGCACCTGCAGCAACACATCCGGACGCACACCGGCGACAAACCGTACAAGTGTCGACACTCGGGCTGTCTCAAAGCATTCTCACAGCTGTCCAACCTGCAGTCCCACTCGCGCTGTCACCAGACGGACAAACCGTTCAAGTGCAACTCGTGCTACAAATGTTTCTCCGACGAACCGTCGCTGTTGGAACACATCCCCAAGCACAAGGAATCGAAGCACCTGAAGACGCACATTTGTCAGTATTGCGGAAAGTCCTACACCCAGGAGACCTACCTTTCCAAGCATATGCAGAAGCACGCCGAACGGACGGACAAACGACCTCCGATTGGCACGCGAAGTAGTAATAATACGGTCAATCTGAGTGCATCCACGCCTGGTAGCAGCAGTTCGGGCAGTGGCAGTGCATCGAATGGTCCCACGACCACCGTCGGTCCGGCCACCATGAGCGGCGAGAGCACCTTCTGGCCGAAGGTAAGCCCAGACTCGGCGGCGGCCACCATCAACGATGTCATCAACCAGCAGAACAATCATCACGACTTCAGCTTAACTCCGAACGGCAGTGCAACGAATGGAAGCAATGGTAGTACCGGCAATGGTCCTGCAACTAATGGTCCTCAATCGAGTGGAGGAAATGCGGTGCATGGGACCGGATCTGACATTCCCGGAGCACACCATCAGCGGGATGATGCTGTTGACGAGCTGGTTGGAACAGCCCGAGGTCCTTCTGACAATGCGAACACACCCAACGGAAACACCAGCACCGGTAATCAAGCATCCTCACAGCAACAGCAACAACAACAACAACAACAACAACAACAACAACAACAACAGCAACAACCCCCACCACAGCAACACAACGGAACCGCACCCATGAACGGTAACCTCGCGATCCCACCAGTCTCGACGCCCATGTCCGCTAGCTACGACTCGAACAGCATAGCGAAGGCTACCAGCAACTCGGCCTTCACACCGATCAATGCGATGCCACCGCATCTGAACAGTCTGCAGCACCATCACCAGCTGGCGACACAGAGGCCCTCCTATCTGTACGATGCCATCAGCTTCCAGAACCAGAAAGCCGCCATGGCTCAAAGCCCCTCGAATGCATTTCCCAACCAGCTGATCTCGCTACACCAGATACGCAACTACGCGCATCAGCCCGCCGGTGGACTAATGGCCGGTGAGCATCTGCTCGGTGTCACCGTCGGTCCAGGAGGCAAAGACAAGGGTTAAGATTGCGTACGCATTGATAGTTTGCATCCATCCTTCCCAGTGTCCAACCTCCTGTGTAATCCCAGTTGCATAACTACTCCTATTCCAATCTGTACATACACGCTTGACGATCGATCTCGATCGACGGTAAGCCATCCTTTAACAAGCAAGCAAGAGAGGCTAACCCAAATCCGACGTGTGATCCAGTTCTGATCTTAGAATTGTGAGACTCACGAATTGCTTCGAGAGATCCATACCTGGTGTAGTGTCAGAGCAACTTCGTTCCCATATGCTGAAGGATATCTCTCTCTCCCTCTCTAATCTCAGAAAGGACATATCTGTTATCCCGAGTTACAAAAGCAGAGTTTTCCTCTGATATTGCTGCATTTATTCAAACAATACGAGATAATTTGCTATGTGTTTTTGGGGATTTGTTGTTACAAAACTTGAGTCACATTTGGATCTCCTCACGCGCCCTCATACGACGTGAAAGGTTTAATAGGGTAGCGAAAATGTTAGATGTACAAACATTCCCTAAACAGATGTGACTAAACTGAGACACAATTAAATGAACAGGACCGTCCAAATGAATCCATCGTATCCCAGTTTCCGTACACCTTTGCGTCAAGTCTATTTACTTTCATTCCCTTCGCTTTTACCGTAGCTTCCCGTGCGTTTGTTGTTTGGTGTAAAAACCGTTTTCCAAATGAAGGGTTTAGTTTCCTACATACAACTGTGATAAACCGGTAAGATGATGGATACATCTTGCAAAAGATAGCTCCAGTCTCGCTTGCGTTTCCTTCCTTTCCGGCCGTGTCTTTGCTATTGCCCGATGCACCTATGCAATATAAAAAATAACGTCCCACATCTTCCCACAACCTCCCGGCGTCTTGAAATGCATCCGACGAAAGATAAATACCCACACGCGTTGCCGTGCGATGTTTAATTATAGGTGTAAAAATGGATAGCTTATTCCGTTCTAAGCATGCAGCAAACAAGGTTCCTCATATGGTACTGGATATGAGAATATGTGTACAATTTAATGTGAGCACTGCGTGCGAATAGGTTACAATCATGGAGGAGTATTGACATTTTTCCCACATCTTACTTCGCTCATTACTTATTGCAAATTAAGCAAACTCGATCGTGGATCAATTTCCGGCGATGAGATACTTTGAGATGGACAGTGAGCACCGGCAGTGCACCAATATCTTAGCGAGGGTAGACATGCCACCGAGCGAAAGCAACGAAATAACGTGAAGATACTACTAAATATAAGTAATGGACAAAATATAAAACTAACTAAAAACCCAACCATCGTTGACTGGGCGATGGTGCAAAGCATAGGCAAAACCTTACGCTAAGTAACATTAAATGCTGTAACTTAAGTAACTAAAATTCTGAACATAAAACATGGCGACTCACCGTGGGCCAAGTCGCTGCAAGGCGTTGTTGTGCGTTCGCTACAACAGTGTAGGTGTGTGTGTCGTAGAAACGATTGAACAAGCCGCTCGATGTTTCTTGTTCTCACGTTCCTATTTTTCTGGCGATCGTTGGAGCACACATACATTAAACTGTGAGTCCTGCTTCGAAGGACCTATTGGAGAAATGGAAAGATTATAATATTTTTTATTTGTATCATTGTATCTGTACATCCTTCGCAACAAAAGACACACATACACACACCCAAGCACACAAAACACAAAACTATGAAACTATTTCAAAAATCGAATAAAAATAAAACTCTTATAAATGTATGTAAATTACCTAGCGCGTTGTTTTACTAAGTATTCATTAGTGCAAGCAATTAAAGCCTTTGTAAGCATCTGCTCGACGGCAGTATCGCTTATTTACAGGCATAGATGACGCGCTTAAAAAACCTCGAGTTATAACATCTCTTTCCAGGGATAAATGCTCTCTTGTATTTTGAACGCCATTCGAAAAGGGTGAACATTCAAGCGCCTGAACCAGTTCGGACTCAAATGGCCCATAAAGCTACGTTTCACTAAGTATCGTACTCGCAACAAACTACGAGATGAGTGGATATCCTGATTTTGACCCAGACGATGTCGACATCTGGTTTCTGTGTCTGGAAGTAGCATTTGAGTTGAATGAGGTAAACACGGACAACGTGAAGTTTAACATTGTAATCGTGCTGCTTGGTAAACGTGCCAAATACATGCGCAAGGTCATCATGATTTGTAATAAGAGTGAGAGCAACGATCGTTATCAAACGATCAAGAACGCCATGCTGGATTTTTTCGACCTTTGGAAAACCAGCGATTTAGTAAATTGTTTTCTGGTGTTTCTAAGATGCGAAGGATCGGTGGTAAGCACTCGATCATGACTACCATGCTGACCGCCTTACTCGAAGACCAAGTGATCGTGGTTGCTAAAAGCAACGAGTCCCTAGCGGTGAAGCGAGATACATCACGCAATTTTTCGGAGTGCATGGCATCACTGGAAGATCAGATCTAGAAACTCCGTCGACAGATTATCGCGTGGCCAACGAAAGCCTTCAGCATCGTCGTGATGGATATGCTGATAACACCACCGGCACGAAGCAAAGGCGGAGAAATGTAAGAAAGTGAAAATCAACATCCAATACATTTATTTTTTCTAGGAAATTATACAGCTATACTCAAGAAAGACCGCGTAAGTAGTTTCAACCGCAAAATGCCTATAATTTTGTTTTCGCTACCGAACATGGAAACGAACAAATAAAAAATCATGTTTATTACTAAGAGATATAATTATACTAACCACAATTCCGGTAACACTCCGAAACATGCCTCTTGTAACACTCCGAACCATATTTCCACAAAAGCACTCACACACAACCGATGACTCCACGTAGCAGGCTTATCAGCCGGTGTAATCACTACACGACCGATTCAGGTGCCAAAACATCGGCCATTACTCCTAATCGAACAATGCAAAAATCGAACAAACACTTGCGCAAACAAACAAAACAAACAACCCACCTACAACACACTGATACTCTGCAATTGCAACGATAGCACTAGCTTTGAAAATGCTTAGGACGAACCGACACATGCACTTGCTTTTTTAAAGAAACCAATAAAAGCAAAAGGATACACAGCACATAACACTCACGATCAATCACACACATGATCTTCCCAAGATTGGTCTTCTGTTTGGCCTTCGATCCGAAAAGATTGCACACGACCTTTTGTCACACTCATCACAATCGAACTCCGATAAAACGTATTAGCGTACCAAACGACAGTTTTTTTGTCTCGAGCGCATCATGAAATCATAGATTGATCAACTACGAACAACACCTTATCACCGGCAAGCTAACGGTAAAAAAAATCCCCGACAACTTCAAATACGCAATACTGCTGTGCTACAACCGCACACGATGAACTAAGACACTATATTTCGTATTTGCAGGTAAACGATCGCCTGCTACCAATCGGCTTACCCAAGGCGCTCATGAAAGGACGCCGTCAACACAACACCAAAAACATACCTTGCAGGTAAACAAAGCCTGATCGATCACGTGCGATCGAGGACATCCGGATTTTTTTTAGTAGTATTGGAAGACTTTCGTTATCAGCGTTTAAAGACGCAAGGTTTTGATAAATAGCCCTTCTAGTAAACGCTTCTGTACAATCGATCGCGGAAAAATACAGACACTACGCGGTTTGATCGTGCGACCACAGCACAGCAGCGTTATCAACTAAAGGGAGGAGTGATGAAGAGATCTGCTCGACAGCAGCATGAATTGTAATCCCCCGATTCGAGGGCGTAAACAGAATGCTTAAGAAATTCGTCCTTTCACACCTCGTAACGATATTCGCAATGAAAACGAGTTATTAAAAAGAAAAATGTGTAAAAGATTACTTTTCACTTAACAAAACGTTTTTAAAATCTTTATTTCCGATTACTTAATTATTTTAATTTTATTGCGATTCGTGTTCCGTGGACAAACCACTGTGCTGAGAAATCCTACGCTGAAGTATTGAATCTAGAGATATAAGCGAATTTTGGCAATCAGCTGTTGAGGCAAACACCACCTACCAACAATATCGCTACATTTTGATAAAGTTTGTTGATTTCATTGATTGGACGAAGGTAGGAAAGTGTTAAGTGGTTTAAATAATTACAACTCCTTTCCGTGTTTGCAAAGATTTGACCAATCCTGTTCACGGGGAGAGAAGAGAACGTTAGCTTCATACATTCCACGGCAAAGTATCGTCGAATATCAGTTTGTTTGATTTCATGGTGATAAACATGTATACACATCTTTCGGGAGGCCGCGCTAACATACAACTGCTGCAGGAAGCCGCTGTACGTGAATTTGTGAAGATTCTTGATCGGTGCGAGGGTACAAAGGTAAACGCTGATAAATACTGACAAGGCAGAACGCTTTCTTTCAATGTCTAATTCTCTCCTTGCAGGCTATCATATGGGATGAGTCATTGGGCGGACCGGTCGGGCTTGTTGCAAGGTATACGTTCCTAAAGGAGCACCATGTTACCAAAATGTATCCGCTGCGATCGGAAGCTTGGACGGATATTGACGTGAAGAACATTATCTTCATAACACGCCCACATCAAACGCTGATGGATTACATTGCCAACAACATTCACGAAGAGGAACGCAAACGAAAAGGTTTCGTATCAAGCGTTATCATGCATTTCCATTTGTGTTCAAGTAAAAAACACGGTTTCTTTTCATTTACAGTGTCCCGCAAGGAATATTTTTTGTATTTCCTTCCCAAAAAATCGTTTCTCTGCGAAAAGCGGCTCCAAATTAAAGGGGTGCACGGTAGCCTGTCCTACATCGGCGAGTTTCGCTGTGAGTTTTTCCCATTCGACAACGATCTTCTTTCGATGGAGCTGAAAGATGGCTACAGAGAGATCTACATCGAGGGTGACACGAGTTCGCTGCATCAGTCGGCGTGTGCGCTTGTAGCACTGCAGAAACTGTACGGACGCATTCCGAAGGTGTATGGCATTGGAAGCTACGCGCAACGTGTCTGGGAGATTACGAAAGCGTTGACCGAAGAGGATGGGCATGTCATGAGCAACGAGAAGGGTGTCATCGATCAGATGCTCATTATCGACCGATCGACCGACTTGATGAGTGTGTTGGCAACGCAACTCACCTACGAAGGGCTGATAGACGAGATTTTTGGCATCAACAATACGACCGTGAATCTGCCGGCGGAGAAATTCAACACAGGTGAAGGCCTGTCCACCGACAGAAACACGGAGAAAAGCCAGTTTATACTGAACTCGAAGGAACAACTGTACACGGAGCTGCGAGACAAAAACTTCAACGCAGTCGGTGCGGTTCTGTCGCGCATGGCCAAATCCATTCGATCGCGGGCCAACGAAAACCACGGCGAAAAGACGATACAGGAGTTGAAAAAGTTTGTCGAAAGTCTTCCGCACATCAAATCCAACGAACAATCTCTTGCGACACACACCACCATTGCCGAACTGGTGCAAGATGTGATCTCATCGCATGCATTCCTGGATGTGTTGGGATGTGAACAGGAATTCCTGCTCTGCTCCGATGTGGACAAACCGAACAGCTTTATCGAGGATATGATTGCGAAGGAGGCACCGTTGCGGAATGTGCTCCGATTGATTTGCATGCAGTCGATCGCCGGATCGGGGTTGAAGCCAAAAGTATTAGATTACTACAAGCGTGAGCTGGTGCAAGTGTACGGATTGAAAACGTTGCTTACCCTGGGTAATCTTGAGAAGGCGGGTCTTCTGCGACAGCAGACTGGCTCGCGTACCTATCACGTGCTCCGTAAAACCCTCAATCTAACCGCGGAAACTCCCGAGGAAGTGTCTCCAAAGGACATTACGTACGTGCATAGTATCTACGCACCGCTGTCCGTTCGCATCGTTGAACAACATCTGAAGCCTAACGGATGGCAACTGTTAACAGAGAAGCTTTCCTCTTTACCGGGACCAACGTTTGAAGATTTTCAATCATCTCCCAGCTTGAGCAGTCGGCGCGGTTCGTTCACTAGTGAAATCTCGCAATCCGATATCCCGCGTGTGATCGTAGTGTTTTTCATTGGAGGATGCACATTCGCAGAAATATCTGCGCTACGATTCCTCGCGCAACAAGATGAGAACAATGTCGAGTTCCTCATCTGCACGACAAAGCTAATCAATAAGAATACGTTCCTTGATTCGTTTATTGAAAGTTAAAATATGCGAGAACGGTACCATACTACGAGAACGTAGAGGGCTCGCTTGTATTGAAGTTACGGTTATGAAGATCAGCAAATGAAAGGAGAATCGGCACTCCAATGAATGCAGGCCTGTTGCCTTTTATTCTTGCAAAGTAAATTACATACTATTCTGCATCGAATGTAAAACATCGTCACCCGGAGATCCTTGATGCAAGAAATCTGTCTTCGACATGGTTCATTATATTATAGTATAAGAAATATTATAAATAAATATAAATCGAATAATAGCCACTTGCAATTAGGGTTTCATTGACTTCTCACGCCGAAAATCCGTCACATACGTCCTGTAAGATCAAGGGCATAATAAATTGGAAGCTGAAGTATGGTGTTGGAATGCCAAAAGACTTTTGTTGCTTTGAGAATTTAACATTTCACTGGAATTATCGATATTCGATAGAGGAAGTACAGCCCATGATGACCATCCCACGGTTGATGGACCTAACGTACGCGAAAACAACGTTGGGCAAATCGTTTGTACTTTAAAATTTAGACAATCTAGCCATGGTGTGGTTGTAGAACTTCAGCTTATGTACTATTTACTTAAAACTTACCTGGTACTTCACCTGTTGCTGGCACTTGCTGGAGAAGTGTTCTGATACATTTTCCAACGCATCAAAGAACACATTTCTAAGCCTCATCGGCTTGACTTCATCCTCGGCATGGCCTCAGCAGTACGGATGTAACCGAACATTTAAACAGCGAAAATGACACCGCGGTTTGTTTATTTTCTTCCAGCAGCACACGAAGTTGGAAATTTTTCCCGAAGATTGACGAAGTTTGACTGCTGTTCCGACGGTTGACAGCAGTCGTCTTCTTGTTCTTGCATGGCCTTTGACGTTTCAGGACGGTGTGTGACTGAATGTGTGCGTGTATGTATGCATGTTTTTTGTGTGAAATCGCCATTTTGTGTTTCGGGGCGATGTGAGTTCGGACGTACGGAAAAAAGGTTAATATCGAACGTATTGGTTGCTACATTTTACGGAACCACGTTCTTACGGCAAGAGAGATCATTTGCAGCTATGGCACAGTCCCAAATATCACGGCAACGTAGCAGCACGGCATGGATTGCGTGAAGGTGGCTAGGTGTTACGAAAATCTCTGCACTCGTTGGTAGAAACTTTCATCCTCCGAATATCTCGATCCCGGTCTTGTCGTGATCCGTGGTCAGCTGCAAATTATGCAAATTTGGCCGTCGAAAAGTGGGGAAAGTGCAAAATGGACCATTAAAGGTTTCCCGTACGTGTGCTTGCGTGTACGTATGTGTGCTGAAAAACGTACGACCCCGCCGCACACACCCACCGAATTGCTCTAGGCGTGGTCTGAGTGCGAAAAGACGGTACCCAACTGTGGAGTGGGTGACGATTGGTGGTGTACAACAGCGGCAAAACGATAGTTTCTGTGCCGAGAGAAATGTGCGAAAAAAGTGGAAGGTGAAGAAAACTAATGAAACCAAATAAAACCTGACACACATGCGGCCGGCCGACCTTGAAATTCTTCGCCAAAAGTTGCCAACTAAAGGTTGGAAGCGCTAGACACACATCGGGGGAAAAAAACGCGAATCGTGTTACTGCAATTGAGCAGTGAGCGAAAAGGTGAAATCAACATTACCGGAAAGACCCTTTCGGACGGTTACGAGCGCAGCAGTAGGTTGCTAAGCATCGGAAAATTTGCCCTGCAATTGCATATGTGTTGGAAAAATCCTATCAACACTCAACAAAATTTGCAGAATCCAATTGTGCGTCACAGTCATTAAAAGCAACGCAGCATGAAATACGTCGCGGATAGGTGTTGATCTATTAAATTAGCAATTGGCAATCCGAATTTGAAATGAACTTTTCTATACGACAAGCAAATGTGTGTGCGTTCGCAAAGGGGGGAAGTCGGATAGAAACAAGCGCTAGGAACATTTCTTTATACCAAAGCAAGTGGAAAGACTTTTCTTGATGCACTTTTTGTGTTGGATAGATCCAGTGATGGTGGTGAATGAATCATAGGAAATATCGCATTGACTGAAATAGGCCATGCAATATTTATCCACAAGCGCTGTAACGTTTGCTCTAACACTCGACCGAATAATAATCGAGCCACCCTTAATTTCTCCACAGGTTCGGCGATACAAGAGCATACGCTTGAATCCGCTCTGCACTACCGGAAGTGGAAAACGTGCGTATCGCGATCGCGTCATCGTCTGCTTGCAAAGAACGTCCCCAAAAAAGCAGCAAGGTGGGTTCGGTTTGACGCAACGGGATTAGTGTGCTTCTCGACAATAATATTGCCCAGGCGACCTGATCAGTTGAGATAAGACGAAGGCTAATAGGAAAGTGTCCCAAATGGTGATAAACGTAAATTATCAACTCGATAGTGTATCTGTGTGTTATTACCTCGCACATCGGATAAGGGAGATGTAATGATTCGTAGGAGGAGGTGCCGCGTAACAGCAAAAAACCTCTCCCCTTCATAGTCAGCTTCCCTTCATCCGACAGTGGTGATGAGTTTTAATGTGTTTAATGTGTAAAGATAAACGATTACGAAAGTGGAAGTGTACAGCAAAAGCGGATACTGCCGGAATCATTTCGGTGACGTTTAAAAGAAGAAGGTGCGTTTTGTGGAAGCGACACGTCCCAGCCAGCGGTCGTTACAGGGTTGGACAGTTGTGAGTGCAAAACGGGGCGCATTCGCGTAAAGCGAGTGGTGCGACAGTGGTGCCAGGATGAGGCCGGGAAGCCTAAAGGACCCCGAGATAGCCGAACTCTTCAACAAGCATGATCCGGAAAAGATTTTCGAAGATTTGCGCGAAATCGGGCACGGTTCGTTCGGTGCGGTGTACTACGCAAAATGCAACCTCACGCCCGAGATCGTCGCGATCAAGAAGATGTCCTACATGGGCAAGCAGAGCATGGAGAAGTGGCAGGATATCCTGAAGGAGATACGCTTCCTGCGGCAGCTAAACCATCCGAACACGATCGAGTACAAGGGATGCTATCTGCACGAAAACACGGCATGGCTCGTCATGGAGTACTGTGTCGGGTCGGCCTCGGACATCATAGAGGTGCACAAGCGCCCACTAAAGGAGGACGAAATCTCGGCCATCTGCGATGGTGTGCTGCGTGGGTTAAGCTACCTGCACGGTCTCGGACGAATCCATCGGTAAGATTTCTCGTAACCAAACGTAGCAACCGTTGCTAATGCTTTTCTGCCTCTTTGGTTTTTCTTCTTCCCAGTGACATAAAGGCGGGTAACATTTTGCTCACCGAGCTGGGCATTGTGAAGTTGGCCGATTTCGGTAGTGCCGCCATCAAGTGTCCGGCAAACAGTTTCGTCGGCACACCGTACTGGATGGCACCGGAAGTGATACTGGCGATGGACGAGGGTCAGTACGATGGTAAGGTGGATGTGTGGTCACTTGGCATTACCTGCATCGAGCTAGCGGAACGGAAACCTCCGTACTTCAACATGAACGCCATGTCGGCGTTGTATCATATCGCACAGAATGATGCACCGTCGCTGCAGGCCCAGGAGTGGTCGGATATGTTTCGTAATTTCGTGGACTTTTGTCTGAAAAAGTCACCGATCGATCGGCCAACGTCTACGCAACTGCTGAAGCATACGTTCGTCACAAGGGCACGATCACCAAATGTGCTGATCGATTTAATCGCAAGGTAAGTGTATATACGGCATTAGACGTACATTTTCTTCTTCAATTACTCACAATTGTTCTCTTTTTTCATCACCCACCGTAGAACGAAAGCCGCCGTAAGGGAACTGGACAATCTGAACTATCGCAAGATGAAGAAAATCCTTATGGTGGACTGTGAGACGGAGAGCAACATTGGCGATGCGGAGGATACACCGGACGAGCAGATCGGAGGGGACAGTAGCAAGAGCAACAGCATTACTTCCGAACACTCACTGCCATCGGTCGATCAGCAACAGCACGGTGGTGTAGGAAGCGGGTTGATGAGGAATTCGTCCCGTTCCCGACCCTCCAACCCGATGTCATCGATACACAACAATTCGGCGGGTGGAAATGTGAGGGATAGCATGCTTTCGAACGTCATGATGCCGGGTATCGGGGCGAGCGGTTCGGGAAGCGGCATGATGCTGAGAAGCGGTATAGACGGTAGCGTTGGCATGGGCACGAGTGGAATTCAGGGTGGCAGTGCGGGTGCAGTCGGTGGACAAGCGAATATGGGTGCTAACATGGTCTATCACCACCACAACTCCTCTAGTCCCGTTGTGTCGGCGCACCATCACCCGCAGCACAACCACAACCACGTGTCGCAGGTGGCGGCCAATGCCGTCGCTGATCATGGTGCCAACAACTTCGCTACTATCCGTACGACCAGTATTGTGACCAAACAGCAGAAGGAACACATGCAGGTAAGCATGCACGGGTAGGATAAGATGATTGATAGAGGAATTAATGGTGAACATTGCCTTTGGTCAAGGAGGAAATGCACGAGCAAATGTCGGGCTACAAGCGTATGCGACGGGAGCATCAGGCCGCACTGGTGAAGCTGGAGGAGAAGTGTAAGGTGGAGATGGAGCAGCACAAGACGGCCCTGGACAAGGAGTATGATCTTTTGCTGCACAATTTTACCCGAGAGCTAGACAAACAATCTGTAAGCATTTGCTAGGAGATGATGAAAAGTGCACTGCCCTAAATAACATTATTTGTTCCATAATTAGGCAAAACATCAGCAGGAGATTGTGCGAAGGATTAAACAGAATGACGCGGCAGAGAAAAAGCTGCACAAGGAAATATCGACCAGACAGGAGGGCGATCGAAAGGCGTTCGAAATCCATCGAAAGAAGGAGTACAAGGCAAATAAGGAACGCTGGAAACGGGAACTATCGATGGATGATACGACGCCCAAGCGGCAGCGTGATGCAACCTTGCAGTGAGTGTTACTACTTAATGTTATCTTCCGTCTCATGTCGGTGCAAAAAAATTGATTTCCATTTGTTATCAACATTCCAGAACGCAGAAGGATAACCTCAAGCAGGCGGAACAGCAGGAGGAACAGCGGTTGTTGCGGGTACAGAAAAACTACATCGAGCTGGAGATGCGAAAGTTCCGCAGGAAAAAGATGGGACTGTTGCATGACCTCGAAGATCAACTTTTGCGTGACGTAAGTAATGCAAAGGGCAGGAAATTGCAATTCGCTTTTGTTCTAACACTTGGAAAATGTATTTTTCACAGGAGCTCAGCAAGAAGCAGCAACAACTGGAGCAAGCACATGCCATGCTAATTAAACACCATGAAAAAACACAAGATCTCGAGTATCGCCAGCAAAAGAGCGTACATGCACTTAGAGAAGAGCAGGTAGGTTTTGCAGCCCCTTTGTCTAAAACGCAAGTTTGTCGTAATGCGCTTGGCTTATTTGTTTTTAGATATCAAAACAACATGAAAGTGAACTGCGAAACCAAAAGGAGTACATGGACAGGGCCGAGCGAGAGTTGTTACGAAGACACGCACTCGAATTGAAACAGCAACCAAAGAGCCTGAAGGTACGATAGCTCGAGATCTAGTGTTAAGATGGGCCGGAGATGTTATAAATGTTTCTCCCTTCTCATTTTTAACACAGCAAAAAGAACTCCAGATTAGGAAACAGTTTCGTGAAACGTGTAAAACACAAACAATCCAGTATAAGGCACTGAAGCGGCAGATACTGCAGACAACACCTAAGGAAGATCAAAAGGCTGTGATAAAGCAACTAAAGGAAGAGCAACATCGTAAGTTAACACTGCTCGGTGATCAGGTATGTTTCTTTTTCTCTTTTTTTTTTGTTGCGCTAAAGAAATTCAAGAGTTAATTCCTTTTTTCTCCTCCCCTCCGTACAGTATGAACAAAGTATTGCTGATATGCTGCAGAAGCAAAGCCTTCGTTTGGACGAGAGCCAGGAGGTGGAGTGTCACCAGCTGAAGGATCGGTTACAGTACGAGCTGGACATTCTGACCGCTTACCAGAGCAAAAATCGCATGCAGGCGCAAGCGCAACGCGATCGTGAGCGTAAGGAATTGGAGGATCGTGTCAGTGTGAGACGGGCACTGCTGGAGAGTAAGGTAAGGGATTTTTTGCGAACAATCTATAGGCGTTGACACTGAAGCAATCAGGATCAGTGTACACATTACTCTAGAGTTTCAATTTGCGTAAATAAGTTTTATATTCGACGTTACTTAAAATAATTAATTTTGGAACTCTGCGAAGTCATGGATTGATAGTGGAAAATTGCAGTCATTTAGTGGAATAATGCATATTGATATTGCATGAAGTGTCTAGTCTGTCATGGTCCAATTCTTCCATAATGACCACTCAGGAAATGATCGAGTGATTGAGGATTCTATTCCAACTTTTTACTAAAAATCGTACCTCATCTTCCAATCCACCTTCAGATGGAAACTGAGCTGCAACAGTTCAATCAGGAGCGTGCCGAACGGATCCGCCAGCTGAAGGAGAAACACGACAAGCAGCTTGAGGCATTCGACGAAGAGTCGGCCCGGATGGGCTTCAGGTAAGACGCACAACACAGAAAAGAACGCTTCGTTGTGTTCAGTTTTGTAACACACGTTTTGCATCATCCACAGTGCACTGGCCTTAGCGGAAGCATCGAAGGAAACGTACCCGGATGAGGAGGGCAGCCTCTCCGGATCGATGCTGAGCCTGGCGCACAGTAACAGTTCCACCAGCTTCCCAGCTGGATCTCTATAGCATAAGTCCTCCAGATGGATGACCCTGTCGAGTCAGCATTCGATGTAAGCGAAAAGGCCTCCTAACCGTAGTAGGTAGAGTGTAGAACCAGTGCCGAGTGTTCCAGCAACACTACATTTTGCTGAGTGACATAATATGATGAGGGACAGGGCCGGTTTCTGAGATTATGGGATGAGCGGGGTGGACACGGGCCCACGCGGATAGACTGATAGATCGATCAATTGGAATTAATGGATTCGTTTCGGGGACACAGAAGAGACACCACTGTTTCGATGCAATAGAAAGTTTGGAATGATTCTATTGTGAGCCGGGGTACGTCCGCCACACATACACACGCCGGCTGCTGGTGTGTTTTTTCGTACCCTTTTGATAAATGTACTCGTATGTTTGTTTTTTTCCTTGTTCTGTGTTACCATGCGCTCTAAAGGCACCACACATATTCGGTTTCAGCTTTAATAATTGTATGTTTAAGACGACAGACCACTGCTATCGAACGTGTTTCGTTTCTTTTATTTGTTTTACGATATACCGGCTGCCCGGGTACTCGAGACGGCCCCGGGGCCACAAGGCAGGTCGCCTTGGTTTGTGTTAGAAATTATGAAATATCGGTAAAAAGGGGACATTTTTGTTGTGTATGAACAAACTCCATTAGCGCTACACTTTAATGACAAACACACAGACACACACACACACATGTTGTTTTCGTTAATTCTTTCGCACTTGTGTTATATGTCCAACTACCGCCGAAAGAATGTCTAGTCAACATGCTATTGAAAACACTTCTTCTTGACCAGCTAAACTTCGTACTAAATCACAAACATCTTAAAATACTAAAGGAAATATTACTCAAAATACTCAAAACTATCCCAAAGCTGCTAGAGACCGATCGGCTACGAAAAGGTCATTGTTTGGCAGGGATTCGTCACGACACACTACTACTGTGACGTTTCGTTATCATTCTAAAAGGAAAATGGTTTTCCTCGCCGCCGCCCCGTTCCGTCTCTGGGAGGGTTTGTGGTAACAGTTTGCATGTAATATAGGAAATCTTTTATTCTTAGCCCTTTTGTGACTGCGATTGAGAATGTGATCAATGAAGATGTGGGAAATGGGGAAAAACCAAGCTGCTAAATCTGATAGATTTAAATAGATTTGTTTTGTAAAACCCGACACTGGAAAATTGTTGTACTAGCCCGAGAAACGTATCGATCTATTCCTGTCGTTGCAAAAACAATTCAAAATGGCGTTAAAGTTACATTAGTTTTCCCATTTATTTGGAAAAAAACGAAAAAAATAGTCAAATTTACTCCACGCATTCATAGTGGAATCAGTTCACATGATTCGATTAATTACATTTTAACAAAAATAAGGTACTTTGTTTTTTTATTTGATTCTCTTTTTCACTTTCAACTCGGCGGTAAAACACACACACACATTCGTTACGTATGCGTTAAGTTTTGTACTGTTTTAGTGTAGATAAATTCCTGTACCGATATTATGAATGATTTAATCCCCACTGTTGTTTTTTTCTTTTGCATAGTTACTTCTTCACCAGAACAATGGCCAAGCTTTCAGTGGGTAAAGTAAAGTAGATAAAGAAAGGTATGACCTAGGTATATAATTGTGCAAAAAAAAAACAAAAACAAATCATTGTGGTTCCGTTTGTGGCAGGTCATGGAAGCGAAAAAGGGAATGCGAGTACAGAATGTGTCTATCGGTCGGTGCATTTATAAGATTATACAGAAACGAAATTATAGTACCATATAATCAATATCCTATAACACGATAATGGCAAACATTTTGCAGCCTTGGCAGATCTGACAAGCAGATAAAGTCAATATAAGAATGCGGTGGTGAAAACCTCTATGATACAGCGAAACAGACAAAGCAAATAATTGAATAAGCCGCGTACGCGAATCCCTTAGACAATATAATAGTAGGTGACCACGGAAGTGACGGCCGTTTCATGGGAGGCTAGTAGAAGAAAGAGGATTAAGTGCTAATCACTGCATATTATTGCGTCGCTTAGTCGAAAGGGAGGCAAATTGTTTTATCAACCAATTTTCTACCGATTCTCATCCCTACGAATCTGTCTGTCTGGCTTCTGTTACAATGTCTGGTTAAAAATGACATGAAAGTACATTTGCCGTGCAACACAACGAGCCACATTTGTTACCGGTAAAGCAATGATCATAGGCATGATTTAATGTTTGGGAGTGCTGAAGGTGTAAAACCGCTCCTTCCTTACAAGACGATGGTGCTTATTCTGCTTTCGTATCGCTAATCGAGTGAATCGATATTGAGCAATTTGGTTGACAAACTGTTGCGAAAATTAAAGTTTGATTGAACAAAGCCCTATCCTGTCATTTTTGTAGTTTTCCGAATCAAAAAGAAGCCAAACAATCAGATAAGCCAGCCAGTGGTGGATAATCAAGTGCATTCAAACTGCCACCGTTTGGCTGGACTCAATCATTTGCAAATCAGGCGTAGCTTGGCAGCCCGATTGATCGATCGTCGATCGTGCATAATAGCAAAACCCTATTAACAATTTGCATAAGTAAGAATAATCACTAATTAATAGCGATAGCGATATGAAAAAAAGGGACGGAATGTGAATAAACACGAGTGTAGTTTATTCGTTTTACTGATTACACACAAATTCATTGCTTTAGCGAACAAATATAACAAAAACAAAATGAACAAAACACAAGTAGTTAAAGACAAAATGCAATAGGCAACGGTAAGAGGCCGGGGCGCAACCAACATTGGGGGGGGGGGGGGAGTTACGGAACAAATGTGTGATTGGAGATATTTAAAGAATATTAGATGCCTCATGCACATTTTTACCGCAAAGTGATGAAAGTAAAGGAAAAAAAACTCATAATAATTAGCCAGCAAATAAACAATCTAATAACACAACCAAGCAAGCAAGCAAACAAGCAAACAAACCAGTAGCAGTATCTTGAACACAAAATGGTAAAAAACGCGAATAAAAAAGAATTAAAATACGTATGCTTGTGAAGTTTATAACAAAATAACATAATAATGCTACCAATACTAGGGCGGAAAACGTTGCGCAAAATGTATGAATGGATGTGCGTTACCGAAGGGAGAAAAGTTTTACACATACTTCTTTTGTGCACTTTCTCTAACGCTAAAAATGTTTCCACCCCACATTACACAAAATTGCAAACACATACACACACACGCTCACAGACTATTCAGACACGTTTTCCGATAACATACAACATAAGTAACACTGCGTACATTTTCCTTATTGCATTAGAAACGAATAAATGGGCAAGAAAGCACGGAACAACCATCACAACAGAAATGCTTTCACCGGAAGTCGCCGCACGCTAGGTGTACGCGTAAGCACGGACACGTATGTAATCAGTAAAGGATTTTATCTAGACACAATGTGGAGGGAACGAAGTTGTGGAAAGCGAAGATGCTATAGCAAAAAGAAAAGGGGAATAGTTTAAGCGTATAATGAATGATACCAACTACTGCTCGAATAACAAGAGGGGATGCATTAAGCATACAGTTACTATCAAAAACCCGACAGTTAGAACCAAGCACATCCAACAGAACAACTAATATAATCAAATGTGTGTACTCTCAGCTAACCTTTCTATTTGTCGCTGGGTGAAACTACACCACCTGCCTTTGGTGGTGGAGTTTAGCAAAATGGGTGTTCGTAATGGACAATACTTTCTTTAACAAATCCCATTTTTTTGGTAGGTGGGTGGATGGGCTGCTGAGGACTTTCTTCACCCGTGTAAGTCCGCAGAACGTTTCGACCCTAGCCTTCGTAGTAAACAGATACAGCAGCAGCTCGCTAAACACTAGTTCCTGTAACATACGACATCCGTACGACAGATAGTTCGAGCGTAAACGAGAAAAAAGTAATTGCCAAGTAAAGGGGGTGGTTGAGGAAAGAGAGCACGGGGGGAGGGAAGGGTTTTAGGCGAAACAAAAATGCCCAAAAGTGCGACAGTAGTAGGAGCAGTATCAGCAACCAACAGTTAGACGATTCTTTTTGTAAATACAATTGTGACTAATGTGAATAAAAAAGAAGCAAGCCAACGAGAGAGAAAGTAGTAGGTACTAGTAGTAGGGACACGCTGATACGAAAGATAACAATGTGTGGAACAGACCAGAGAAAAGAGGTTGCGCGAAACGGTTGAAGTAAAGAGGAGAAAACACAACATTCAAACAATACATACTCACAATGCGAAACTTAGTTTTTTCACTCTCTCGCTCTCTCTTTCTAGTGGTTACAGAAGTAAACATCCGAAATAATGGTCCCGCGGTACAGGAAACATTCATTTTCGTCGTGTATCGTTTATTATTTTACATCACATGCTTCGGTAGAGAAAGTGAGGGGAAAAATATATTATTTGTAAAAAAGTTTTTGCAAATTTATGGAACACCTAATCAGGTTTTAGAAACTAAAGAGCTTGTTCCTCTTATGCTGTAGTAGATAAAATATAAAGCACTTTATTATTGCAAAACAGAAGCTCAATATAGAAAACAAAATGCAGCATGTGGATGAGATAGAGCCTAACAATAACGTAAAATGCCATTTGGAACTAATTAATTGACCCAACATACACACACACACGCACATACCTACGAAGACATGTGGTGGAGATTTTTCTTTTGCGTTAGGAAACAAGGCAACAAACAACCAACATACACCCCACCCCACTTCAACTACTACTGTGTCGGCGAGAACTCTGTCGGGGCCAAAATGCGGCAGTGCATTTCCCGGATCAGTGGCACAGTGTACGCAACACATTCATCCCAGCCGGGTGATCGCCAGGCCGATTCACGCGTTTCCTTTCTGCCCTGCAAATCCTTGTAACCTGCAAAAAGGAAACATTCCGGGGTTGAATCATCTGTTCCGGTTTAACCCGTACCCACAGGACACTTACACCAAATGTGATGCACGTTGTACAGACGGCCTATTTGCGAGAAGTATCCGGCAAAGGCTTCGTTGTTGTTCTGCCGATGGTTGATGGCTCGGGCCCAGTTGTTGCCCCACTCGATCATGGTGCCCGGTTTCAACCGGTAGGAACGAATTTCGTAGATGTTTTTGCCTTCGCGCAGCTGCAACTGTGGCCAGTAGCTGAATGCTAGCAGATACTGCAAATGCCGGGACCGTAGAAAGGTGCCCCGTTCCTGCATCAATTGCACGTAGTTCTGGAAAAAGATAATTGCATGAAATGGATGGGTTCCGTTTCGGGAGCGGCCTAATAAAAAAACGCATTACCTTATCACTGCTCAGCTCGAGCTTCGCTTGGTCCACCATCTCGAAACCACCAGTATAGCGCCACAGGTGGAGACATTGGTCTAGATCGCCTACCTCCACATTCCAGGAGCCTATCAGTTCCATCGATAGGTTTCCCTTTGATTGTACGATTTGGACCGAGTTTTTGCTGTGAAAAGAAACAAAGCAAGCATGGGGGATAAGAAATTACAGTCGGATTGGATTGATAACGCGTATCGGGAGACAGATTTAGCTTGCAGGAACAAAAGAAAGACATAATATAAACTCCCACTTGCTGTTCGAGCACGATCATTCGCTTGAGTTTTTTTTGTACGATCGTGTCCATATGGGTGCGGCACGATCATTTCCGGTACTTACTAGTTTTCCAGATACTTTCCCACCGAATCCGGGCGGATATTGTGCGTGTGCAGTTCGTATATGTCGAACTTGTCGCTAAGCATCCGGCTGTGGGAGTTTTTCGTCGGTTCGATCTTCCGAACCATCAGCTTGCTCAGCCATGATTCGTCCTTGTGCAGGGCGCTGCTCGTCGTCAGTGTCCTTCACGCGTATCGCAGGGGTCACCGGCAGTACATCGTAAAGGTGTGCACCGTCGTCGTCGTCAGCAGAGCCCCATTCGAAAATACAAACCAAAATTGGAATTTATTACTACCGTACCGTGAATTACGCATTTGCGCATAGATGGATGTGGAGGATGGTTGTTGTTTATTTTGTTTTGCAATAATCCAACACCGCTGAGCGGTACTACTGACAGACTGGTGGATTTGCGAGTGCAATATTTATCGCCCGTTGTTACCTAACCGGCTGCGGTAGAAGTGCCCGTGCGTGACGTAGAGATACTAAGGACATGATGATTTTCCTCGCACAATCCGCTCTGTGGGTGTACTACTTTCCGATTTTGCTCCGGCCAAAGTTCACCGACCCGAGTTTTCAGTCGATCGTAATCCGGTTCGAACGAATGGATCCACCAGCGGCGACTATACTGATATGTGGACCGTACACAAATAAACACAACACACACGCAACAGCTTTGCACTTCCAGCCCAGAACAGGAAACCTTTTTATTTTTAGTGACGATTGCGTGAAGTATATATCTACGCACTTTGCCACAGTGCCAGTTGGTTTGGAGAAGAACAGAAAGGAGAAGGCGAAAACAACAAATAATCCTCGCTCTGTTGTTAGCGCACAATATTCTAGCTGTTTTGTTCAATATTTTTCAATTTTTCCCGATAATGAGCAGGGCTCCATTTAACCCTGACAGAAGTGAGCGCAAGCCGGGTGTTGACCACACTGTGCTCACCGATTACACCCTTATTTTTTATTGGTTTCTATCACATATTTACGATTATAGTTTTCAAATATGTTTCTGTCATGAATTTCTTTCAATTCGAAATGATTTAGTAGATTTTTTGTAGAAAAAATGAGTACAAAATGTGCCATACCGGTCTGAGCAACGGTGTGCAGGAGTAGCCCGAAGTTTGACCGTCATCATTTGACAGTTCGTCTAGATCAGATGTGTTTTGATTCGAATCGAAATCCCCCGTACACAAACAAATCCCAGCACGCTGTCTTCACCGGCATTTACGCGAAAGCCATTGCGTTTGGTTTCCAGGGCAATGACTAAGCTAGCTCGCGTGTGCCTTTCGTTGCGAGCATGCTTTTCAACCCAAGTGCGACCGTTAGCATCGATCCAGAGCCAATCACCGGTCCCGGTGGTAACTTGCAAGCGCCAACAGTTCAACCTCTACCAGAATGATCTGCCCGCCAATCCAGACCGGATAAAGTTCGGTGAACTGCCGCTCGCTTCCGACGGATGGCGACATCGCCGGTCTAATGGGGATTACTTCATCATTCATCCGGTGCAACGTGCATTCGAAGCATACGGTTTGAGCGAGCGAACTTTCACCGAGCTTGGAATACGTGAACCGTTGGTGGAAAATTTGAAAGCCCAACATGTGCTCTCGCCTACACACTACCAGGTGGAAGGAATTCAGGCAATGCTCGACGGTAGCCATGTGTTGTTGGCCGCAGAGACGGGCTGTGGCAAAACGTTCACGTATCTGGTACCGGTGATGGAACATATTCTCCGTCGGAAGCTTCATGAAAAGCAGCGTGATTTCAACACACCTCTGATGCTGATCATTACACCTGGCCGCGAGTTAGCACAACAGATCGGTTCGGTAGCGACAAAGCTCACGGAAGGGCTTGGCATTAAAACGCGCGTGGTGCTGGGTGGACGAACGAAGCAACAGATGCTGAATCCATCCTTCGAGGACATCGACATACTGGTAGCAAGCTTTGGTGCTATCAGCAAGCTGATTACGAGCGGAATTTACCGCATGGAGGAAGTCCGTTACGTTGTGCTGGATGAAGCGGACACGCTGCTGGATGACAGCTTCAACAGCAAGCTAATGCACCTGATGAAACGCTTTCCATTCCACAAGAACCATCTGCAAGATCTGGGTGAGGACATACATGGCACGCAGATGATTCTAGCCGCCGCCACCATGCCGACCAATATGGAAGAACTTTTATCGAAACTGGTGCATGTGGCAACGATCGAGCAGGTGGTTAGTCCCAATCTGCATCGACTAATGAGCCACGTTACGCAACGATTCATGCGGGTCCGGAAGTCGGACCGACCACAGATCCTGCTTGATCTGGTGCGCAAGGATGCAAAGCGTAATGTGCCGACGATTATTTTCAGCAACAAAACACCTGCCTGTGACTTTGTGTCGATGCACCTGAATGGACACGGATTCCCCTGTGTCAACCTGAACGGGGACATGATGCTGAAGCTTCGTTTGGGACAGTTTGAAAAGTTTCAACAGGCGGAAGTGAACATTCTCTCGACGACGGATGTGGCGAGCCGGGGATTGAACACGATTCGAGCGGCACACGTGATAAATTTCGACTTCCCGCTGTACACGGCAGACTACATCCACCGGGTAGGACGGATCGGACGCATCGGGAGTAGAAACGATTGTTTGGCGACGAATTTGATTTCAAGCCAGGCGGAAATTGGTGCAGTACAGCGACTTGAACATGCGGCCAGAACGACCAATTTGCTGCGGAATGTTGATGCGAATGTGAAGGGCATAATTAGGCGCAAAGTGATGAAGAATTTGGAAATACCAAACGAAGGAATAATAGCGAACTAGGAAGGAAGAAAGTGTAAAATAGTCATACTGTACGCTAGCAGGAAGTTGAGTGTAGTTTTTAATAAAATCTCATGGAAAACCTATTGTAATGTCTTCAGCGGTTTCCTTTTGTAAATTAGATGAGCTCCTTGGAACAATATGATTTAAATCGAGTTTGAAGTGTTCAACACGGTAGTGTACACCTCAGCTGACAGCTATTCGCTGCAAGCGGACTGATGTAAACAACTTGTTTTGTAACACAGCTGGCGCTGGCAGACGAATCCTTCGAAAGTTTTCTGGTGGAAAATACGCTTGCGGGACGGCGTTCGGTAGACGAAAAACCATGGCCACCCTTTTACCCAAACCGATCGACCCAGAAGAGGTCGCTAAGCGGGAGAATGCCGCCAAAACGCAGGGAATATTTTTCCCCGGATCTGACCTAGACGAGGTGGCCAAACATTTCATCGGAAACACTCACCGGTAGGATCGATGCACGTGGTAAGGTTATTCCATAATGTTCTAACTCTCCCTCTATCCTTTTTTGCAGTTATCGAGAAAATATTATCATACCAAAAATGTACGGCGTGGTGCAGATAAAAACCAACGAAGAGAAGCTGGTGGAAGCCGCCTTTGAAAGCTGTGCATTCAAATCGTTCATGAGCTGTGTGCTGGGGTACGGTTTGGGAGCGGCCATAGGTCTGTTCAGCTCCTCCGTCAATCCCAGCATTGCCGATCCGATGGCCGGCGAGAAGCAACAGACGGCGAGGGAAATTTTTCGCGAAATGCGTACAGCTACACACTCGTACGGTAAAAACTTTGCCGTCATCGGAGCAGTGTTTGCGGCCGTGGAGTGTGTAATTGAATCGGTATGTTCGTACGGGAAGGATTGTTGGAAATCCTGTGTAAATTGAATTATTAATCATTTACAGAAACGAGGCGTCTCGGACTGGAAGAATGGAACCTATGCCGGAGCCGTGACTGGAGGATTGATCGGTCTGAGAGGTATGTATGGAAAGATTGGTTTGGGGCCGTCGTATGATAAAAAGAAATGTAATTTTTATTTTAGCTGGAGTAAAAGCTGGAATAATCGGTGCAGCTGGGTTTGCCGCCTTCTCCACAGTTATAGATTATTACATGAGACACCGATAAATGTTGGACGAATTGCGTGAGAAAAGGGGAAAATCGTAATTGTAGAATCCCATATGGTTTGATGTATAACATTAAAGTAAAATAAATAGTTGTTGTGGTTTAACATAATTAAAACAAAAGCTGGAGAGATAAGCGAATACTTTGAACGCAATTTTGCCACCGAATGTCCTTCATGTAAAGTCTGTCAAAAGTCATCACATCGAGGAAAAGGGTATAAGCTGCTGTTTCGCTAACTGAAAGGCTTTTGCCTCGTTCATTCGCATGGGGAACATGCGCAGTAATATGTAAACCTGCTGGACCTGTTCGCTCCGGACCCGTCTTTTCCAATGGTGAAGCTGGTTCAGTTCCATCTCTCACCGTTCATTACGCATGTGAAAAGCTAGCACGGGTTTACGTTTTTCAGTGCTGCAGCTTCGGTGGTAGTAACAGAAAGCACACAGCTGTGCCCGAAACGCCACTTGCTGCTGGGTTGAAGGAATATTGTTCAAAAATTACCAATTGCAATTTGCAAATTAAAGCGAGCAGGGAAAAGTGCGTTTCGTGTGGGAAAGTGTTTGTTTCTCCCCTTTCCCCGTAATTGATTGATTGCGTGTCCCGAATCGTACAGTGCCGCGCGCGCGAAGCAGGGAGGGTTTTGGAAATTTTTCACAAGTGTCCTTGATTTTCTGGAGTGACGGAATGATATACGGACAGCTTCACCTTTTGGGCGTATGAAAAACCTGGCGCTAATGCGGGGTGCCGATATGGTTTTACTAGTTTGCTTCTCCGGCACGACGAAACCAACAGTGGAAAACCCGGGAACGATGTGTTTTTCAACATTTTCCCAAAACATACCGATCGTAGCAGGCAGCATATTGAGCTGATGTGTGCAGTGCAAAAGAAAGCGCAAAAACCAGTGTCCAGTGATTGTGCTGATTTTTTTTCGTGGGATTAGAAAAAAATAACGCTCACACACATACGCACCCGCCCACACATAAACATCTGGTGTGAAGGTGAAGTTCACAGAAGCGAGCTTTGCGAAGCTGTGTAGTAAATGATGTGTTGCAATGTGCATGCGTGAGTGCGTGTATTAGGGTTTTCATCGTTTCAGCGAAAAGTGTCTGTTGCACACAACATCATATGGTGAATTGTTTGAGTATTTTAATGTACAAAAAGTTGTGTCTAGTGTACGACACGTGCTGGGATCATACGTTGGCAGTGAGGTGCATTTACGGAAGTAACCAGCATTCGTTTTCTGACCATTCCATACGGTGTGCAACGTTGGCCAATTAACGTATTCCCGTTCGTTTCACGGGCACGGGGGTTTATCGTCGGTATTTAATTACATACTTTACAAAACCCCCTCCTTCAAAAGGGTGTGCATAAGGAAGAGTGCAACACACACAAACGCAATCGAAGTTTGGAAAATGTTTCCCGAAATAAATCCCCCAAGGAAAATGTCGTTCCAAGCAGGTATGGTATATTACAGATTAAATTACCGTCTGTTGTATGCATCCCCGTTTCATTCGATTGTTGTTTCGTTATCGGCCATCTGTGTGTGTGTCTGTGGGCTTTCCAGTTCTTTGGTAGAAGGGCTTTTTCTGTTGATTTGTTTTGTTTGTAAGCCTTGCTTCCGATTTTCTGCTCTTTGATTTGTTGTGTTTTCCTTTTCTTTTGGTTTCCTAACAAATAATAAAAGCATGTAAAAACAAGCAAATTAGTATCAAACACACACGCACGCAAAAACAAGGCAAAAAGAGTTTCATCACACACAATTTTCCATTCCCACCCCAACGCTAGCGTACGCACACACGCGCGCACATGTACGACTACCTTCATGTGTGCAGATTGGAAACACATGGGGCTGAGTAGGCGCGGGAGATCCTTGTTTTTTTTTTCTACACATCACAGTAGCCCACCACATGTTGAATGTTGAGCGTGAACGTGTGTGTGTGTGTGTGTGTGTGTGTGTGTGTGTGTGTGAGTGGGCAATTTAGTAAAAGCGGTTGCGATTGTTGCAAACGGGGTGAAAACGAAGAAGGGAAGGAGTTGGGAAGCAGCGCAGATTAGCTCACTTTCACCCCGTTCCCAGTGCAGTTTGGTTGTTTATTCGGATGTTATAGCCCGTACGAGTGAGCAGCTGTTTGCAAGGCAGCCATTTCCATGGGTGATAAAAACAACATCACCCTCCCATGTGTGCATGTGTGAGTGTGTGTGATTTGTGTCCGTTGTTGTATGCCATCATCGTTATTCGAGCTTTTATGCTATATTACAATGCCCTTTTTTTGCCCTGCTTCCATATTTTCCCTCTCATTGTTCACCTTTCTCAGACCCACCCACCCACCATAAGTGTTATTATTGTGGGAGCACGTGCGTGAGGATGTTTTCCTACGAAGAGGGTGTTTTTACTGCATTAATTAAAAGGAAACTTATTTACCATTCGAGTACGAAAGTAAACATCATGTTTGTGATGATATATCCCCACAAAATGATAAGAAGAAATGCGGGGAAGACACTGCAGGGAAACGCTTTTTCTTCATTTTTCTCTTCAAAACTGCTCTAAACGGCAGCAGAAAGAAAATAAAAGACCCTCAACAATACGGTTTCGAAAGTAAACAATCGTTACAATATGCACTGCGTGGCTGAATGTTGATCGATTGGCGACAGAAAGGCAGATAGATAAATAAGGAAATCAATGGCTGACAAAAAAAACACAGGGGGAACAAAAAAGACGAGCAGAAGAAAGGGCTGCATAGTAATAGTAAACCGCCTGCTGTGTTTTTCCGGTTGCAAGCATGAGAAAGAGAGGGAAGAAGAAGAGGGAAGAAAATCTTCAAAAAGATTAAGCTTTCTAGGGTGAGATGAGTGCACGTCTCTGCGATGAGATGAGTAGTGAGAGAGAGAAAGAGGTGAATATAGTGAGCAACGCTCGTAGTGAGTGCGAATCTGGGAAGCGAAGATAGTATTGCACAGCTTCGGTGATGTGTGGTTTTCAGGTCGTAGCTAATCAAATCAAGCACCGGCAGGGCGACAGTAGCGTTCCGGTCACAAAAGGGTCATTCAATCGACAGCTTAAATATGAGGTCGATGGTCGGAATTTTGAACCAAACAAAAACAAAACCCACACACAGTGGACATGACACATCCGGATCTCTTAACGACACAGGAGACGAATGAGTGGCAAATAAACATATTATAAAAGTTAATGGTTCATACACATGCCATGATGGAGGAAAACATGATGATGTAGGCAGTTTTCATTCGTTTTGCATTTATCTCCAGTATCAGCGATCATGAGCGACCAGGCACCTCCATCACCCTGATGCAGTGTGCAGGTTGTTCCGATGGCATTATTTGCCCACCGGGTGGGAAGAAATTCCACAAACCGCGTACAGCTTTTGCTTCAGACTCACGCACATCAAACGATTTTTTTTTTTCGGTTATAAAAAATTCTTTTCAAAACTTTGTGCCTTATCTTTCGGGGTGCGTTATACTGCCGACAATGCTGACGTCAACGGCGAGTTTTACTATTCTCGTTGGCGAAGAAAATGAGCTTGTGGTTTTAAAGTACTTCAACCGGTCTTTAAAAGCTCGTTTTGTAAATGCCTTTGCTATAGAATGCATGAAATACACGGCAAGTTTTGCACTTTTTAAGTCAAAATTAATAACTCAATCACGCTTTCTCCTTAATCCAGATCACGTTTTTTTGCACTAAATCTACTTATTCACTCTAAACACTAAATCGTTTCTATCAGTTTGCATGTAGACCATGGAATTGTGCATTTTCCTTATTTTTTAACCTAAAATCCGAACTATTGTTTAGTTCAATTTGTAAATAATTTCATTTGAAATATCCCCAAAGGCTTTCAGATCTCAAAAATGTATCCCGCAGAGCACTGTGTCGCAGAATGTCCCTTATTGCTTTTGCTTTCCTGTTCAAACCTGTTACCTCAGTGTGTTTAGTAAATGTTTGTTCTTGTTCTTTCGTCCTTCTCGTCGTATCGATCGTCACGATCGCTTTGCCTACTTCCATGTGGATCCATACTGCTTGGTTCTTCGGCTGTGGATGAACTCCTGGTGTATGTCCGTATTCTTTTAATTTATCTTACTATCGAATCTGTTATCTATCCAATGTACGATTAATCCTTCAATTGGTGGTCTGATTGGGCGATGTTTCGCTACCCCTTCAAAAAACTGAACTCAAAATGTACGTTCCAAAACCATTTCTTCCTCCACATTTGATCCCCTATTCCTCCCGTACGGCAACCACATCCAGACCCGGTCGATTTTAAAGAAAAGCTCATAGCGGCAGTGAAGAAAGAGGTGAAACAGGTGATGGAGGAAGCCGTCACCAAGAAGTACATACATGAAGAGTCTTGCTCGGTCACGGCCCTATGCGCAGCGGTCGAGGCGTGCCTAAGCCAGGGTCTGCGAAGGCGGGCTCTCGGGCTGTTCAAGACATCATCCACCACCGCCCTACTGCACAAGGTGGCCAAGGTGAGTATTCACTATTTGCCTTTTCCTTCCCACCCCAAAGAACGCTTGTCTGATTCCTGACCTGAGGATCCCTTAAACCACCCGCCCTAAATGATCCTGCTGCTATCCTTCCCAAGCGTAGGCTTCTCAATAGTATTTTAGAACGTGTAGAAGGGCTTTCGATCGTTTGTTTTTACGTTCCTTCCCTGTACATGGTTATAACCTTCCTTTCTGTTGATGGTGTAGAAACCGTTCAACGTGTTTTTAGTTCAACTGTCAACTTGTAATTCACATTTACAACAAAAAAAAGTACATTTACATCACCCACCTCCAGTGTAGTGTGTGTGTCCACGTTGCGCTATATTCGATGCGTGTTCCCCCTCCCCATGGAAAAGGAAGATCAACAACCATGTAAGCGAAATTGCTCAAAAATTCCCATACGATCATTTGATAACGTTCCATGCGTTATGTTTTGTTTGAGTTGGCATTTGGTTCGGATCGATACGGATATAAGCTGCTTTCTACGGTAGATGATCCTAGTTTCGTGATGCTTTACTATTACTTCCGATCGATCGTCTTGTATGTAGCGGAGTTGAGGATGATTTCATGGTTCTAATAACGCTTTTCCACACACTACCACCACCGCGCCCGTAGGTAATTCGTTTGTTTCGTTAGACTATTGGTGCTGTTTGTTTTGTTTCGTAAGTGTTTGTTAGTAGATCGCTAGAAAAAAAAAGTTCACTTCGTATCAAAATTGTTAATGAGTGTAACCATGAATCGCCATATTGTTTCCAAGTTGCTCACTGAGCTAGTTTTGTAATTCGAAAACAATGTTCTACCCATGGCTAACGAAAAATGTCCCCGGTATTCGACCCACAGAATTGATTGGTAATTTGTAAAGCCCCCCGCAAATCCTCTGTCTCTGTGTAATTGCAAACAGTGTTGAGTCAAATTCGACAGTGAAAACTCTGATTGATCAGTGTACAGTTCCAATAATCCCGTCTGAACGTAGAATCCATCATTGCCCAAAAGCTTTCACTTGCCGACAGCTATACGTATTAGCAGCGTCTTCCATTACTTATCGTTCGCACGCTTCTACGTTTCGTTGGAATGCTTTATCGTTCTTTCCCTGCAGCATTGTCCCGAAGCGGCCTGCATCAGTAAGAAGGTACAGGATATCGAAAACAGTGATCCAAACAAACGGTCCTCATCGAGCAGCGACAGTACCAACAAACCACCGATACTGAAGAAGAGCAGCAGTAACTCTGTTTCGACAACGACACCACCACAGTCACCGCCGGTTGTAAAGTAAGTGAACGGGCCTCCTATTCCGCGAACCACACAACCTTGACCTGTTGTCTGTTTTTTGGTGCAGATATCTCTGGATACGGTTGGCGCTGTACGAGAAGAAGCTGTCCCGCATCATCGATCACCTTGTGACGAATGCAACGCGCTATTACGAGCGTGACTCGCTTGTGGCGGATCCTGATTACGGCTCCATACTGAGCTCACTGCTCGTCGGTCCGTGCGCACTCGATTACTCTCGTGCCAAAACTGCCGATCACTTTTGGACCGATCCACCAGCGGACGAATTGGTAAGCGAGAGGATCGCGTGATCCTCGGCACTACTCTTATTGACACTCGCGCACTTCGACAGGTTCAGCGTCATAGAATCAGCTCGAGTAATCCCACACCACCAGCGTACCGAAGGCCAATGTTGAACTTTAAGCGAAGTCTCCACACCAGCTCGGAGGAGGGCAGCATGGCGTCGTTCAAGTCGAACAGCTTGGCATCAGCATCCAAAGACTACGTGGAATCACTGCATCAAAACTCGCGTGCTACACTACTGTACGGGAAGAACAACGTTCTCGTCTTGCCGGTACCGTCCCAAGTGTCAAGTCTTTTCTCAACACCTTCAATAAAACATTTCCGTTTGTTTCTGTTTGTCTAAATCCAACTGTAGAAAGATGTCAGTGAACCGATGCCAGGGTATCTCAGTCTGCATCAGACAGTGCAATCGCTCACGATCAAGTGGACACCGAACCAGCTAATGAATGGTTACACCGAGTCGGAGAATATCGACAAAAGTTCGTACTGGGCGTACGCGCTGAATGTGAACGTGGACGAGATCGTGTATGTCCATTGCCATCAGGCACGTGGTGGCGATACGGGTGGTACGATCATTCTCGTCGGACAGGATGGTGTCCAGCGTCCGCCAATACACTTCCCGGAGGGTGGCCATATGGCGGCATTTTTGAGCTGTCTGGAAACAGGTAATGATGCTCAGAATCCAAGTGTTTATCCCAATCACCTCAATCTCTGTTTTCTTCAGGTCTTCTACCACATGGACAACTCGATCCTCCGCTGTGGTCACAACGAGGCATTGGGCGTATATTTCCCTGGCCTCAGAAATCACGTCGCCGACCGTTGCCATCTTTGCTGGAGACGAACGATGAGATGCCTATCGATTATGTGTTTCGAGTGGTCAACAAGGGTAATACTGATGAGTTTTGTAAGTATTGAAGGTGATAGATAGATGATTGTGTCATGCCTGTCTCATATCTGTACTGATGTTTCTCTTTTCAGTGGCAACTCATTCGATACTGGAACTAGGACGCACTAGTCCGCGCTATCGGGCGCAACTGAGCAGTTGCTCCACTAACGAAAGTAGTGACTGTTCTAGTAAAAGTCTCTCGATCGATGCCATGTCCATTGACAGTCCTAACGTAAGTTCCGTCTACCAAAATATCTCCTGCAATAGGAGTAATTGGGGCTGTTTCTCGGCAAGTAGAGGGCTTATTATAAGGTTTCAATGATTGCAAAACCGTTTTATGAGGTTAATTTTGGGTTGAGTTTGGCATACATCATCTGATGTTATAGTAGATAAAGCGTAGGATTGTCTTGGCTGTTACCAATAAGTCAAGTAACAATATTAATTAGTGGCCAATTTCAGATTCATTAGTTAGTTAGGTTTTCTATCATCCGAGTAACAATTAATCCCTTTTCAATTCCATTCCCTAGCCACAATCGAACCAATCGACCAGCATTGCCCTCGTCTGTTCAACGATGAAACGGCAGATTATTTCACGCGCATTCTACGGTTGGCTCGCGTACTGCCGTCATCTCTCCACTGTGCGGACCCATCTGTCAGGCCTGGTGAATGGTCGCATCACACCGGAAGCCGGCGCTGAAGAGGGCCTCACACGATCACGCTGGGAAAGCTTGCACGATGGCAACGGAGTCGTGGCTGACGATCAGGAAGTCTACCGGTTAGTGTACTACGGTGGCGTCGATCACGACATTCGGAAGGAGGTGTGGCCGTATCTGCTTGGCCACTACACCTTCGGCAGTACACCGGGCGAACGTGCAGAGTTGGATGAAACCGCCAAACACTACTACGAAACGACCATGAGCGAATGGTTGGCGGTGGAAGCGATCGTACGCCAGCGGGACAAGGAAAAGACGGCCGTCGCTGTAGCTAAGCTCAGCTCGGGCAGTGGTAGCATGGAGAACAAAAGCAAAACCATCGATCAGGATGCGGATGGGGAGGAAGAGGAAGAAGAGATGGAGAACGAAGTGTTCGAGGAGAATGGGTTCTCCGACATGTCGGAACCGGAAGTCGAAGGAGAGGAGAAATCGGACGCAAAGCCAAAGATTACGAAGGACAACATCACCTTGCCGGTGGTTGCGCAGGACGCTACCATGGACACCGAGAATGGGGAAGCAGATGCCAACCAGGACCTTTCGGAGCAGAATCAAGAGCAAGACTTTGACAGCAACAAGAGCTCACCTTCCGACTCGTCGTACGCCACGGTCGGTAATGATTTCATCGATGTGGCGGACATCATCTCCCCGATGGGCGAAGGCGCAAAGTCTCTTGGTGCGGAGGTAGAGCGTATGCAGGAGGATGAGGACGAGGAGGTGGTAACTTCCGATGGGGCGGTCGAGGCGGAAGAAGAGGAAGAGGAACCCGACTCACCCAAGTCGCTCGAACAACCACGTGCCGTCATCGTAACCGATGCGTCCATCGATGTCACTATGCTGCCGAGTGAGGTTCGAGAGCTGAATAACAACAACACGCTAACGACACTGCCGGAAGAGGGAAGTAATCATCAGCCGGCGTTGGATTCGCTGCAGGAACCCAAATCAGCCTGCGTGTCTCCTGCCAGCTCGAATGGAGGCATTTATAGTGTAGGTGTTTGTACATCGACCCTCCGAACTGAGAGAGATGCTCACTATGAAGATATTCATTATGTCCATTTCTTTGCCAGAGTGAACTGTTGGAGTCATTTGGGTTGAATCTCCACCGTATCGAAAAGGATGTGCAACGGTGTGACCGTAACTATTGGTACTTTGCGAATGAGAATCTGGACAAGCTGCGTAACGTCATATGCACGTGAGTAATTGCGAAGTCGACAAGGATTGTTGGAGCTTTGATCGGAATATGATCGCTGCTTTTTTTCCCCAGATACGTTTGGGAGCATTTGGATGTGGGATACATGCAGGGCATGTGTGATCTCGTTGCACCACTGCTCGTCATCTTCGACGACGAGTCCCTCAGCTACGGTTGCTTCTGTCGGTTCATGGAGCGTATGATCGAAAACTTCCCTAATGGTGGTGCCATGGATATGCATTTTGCTAATATGAGGTGATAAGCGGAATCTGATAGACGTTGCACTCCGATTTGGTCCTAACCAGCTCATTTTATTCGTTGTAGGTCTTTGATACAAATCCTAGATTCCGAGATGTATGATCTGATGCACGCGCACGGTGACTACACACATTTCTACTTTTGCTATCGCTGGTTCTTGCTCGACTTTAAGCGAGAGCTCATCTACGCCGATATCTTCTCCGTGTGGGAAGTGATCTGGGCGGCCAAGCACGTCGCGTCAGCTCACTTCGTACTGTTTCTAGCGCTGGCCCTGCTAGAAACTTACCGCGACATCATTCTGTCCAACAGTATGGATTTCACGGACATTATTAAATTTTTCAACGGTATGCGAGAGTTGCACAGTGTGCTTCTAATTTCCAATACTAATTCTACTAGTTTGCTCATTCCAGAAATGGCGGAAAGACACAACACACCATCCGTTCTGAAGCTGGCACGCAGTTTAGTGTTGCAACTGCAAACTATAATTGAAAATAAGTAAGAAACAGAATAGTGGACACTAGACAATTGGAACACGCATACCTGTGTGGTATGGTACAGTTATGAAAGAATGTCATTCGCACATACAAAACTAAACGCATTCAGTATACACATACGAGGCAAACCCCTGCATTGTAAAACAATGAATGGGAGATAGGAAATGATGGTGCATTTAATGGAACAAAACCAAATTCTATCACACCGATATGAGGAGATATGCAGTGGAAAAAGTAGAGCAAAACACAAAAAAAAGGATAAACCAATACTTTAGCAAGCATTACAATCTTCCCATCCTAAAATACCTAACCCCGTGGATGGCGAAAGGCTCTGAAGATGTTTAGGTGGTCTATATCTGTCTGTAATGTCACTGTTACCTTTTTGGGCAGTTTGTTTGTACTTTTTCGAAGGTGGACCGATATCCGACGCGGTTCCCTATCCTAGTACGTACGTACATGTGTCTTTCAGTTGGATTGCTTTTCCGTTATTATCGCTGTTGTCGCTGTTGTTGTGGTTCTACTAGACGATTTTGTTACCTATAACTGTGCTGCACCGTTACACTAAGTGAAGCAGGTGCGACTACTTCTTCGTTTGTCAGTACAAACGTAAACATATATACATATATTAGGGCACATCTGGTAGGTGCTTGATATCGCAAACCCGTAAAAATGCGATGTAGAATTGTGTAAACCGTAGAGTTATATCCCACCATCCAACCACATCCACCATATAAGGGACATCTAAACTTCGAGCATGTTCGAACACATAACATACAGTTGGGGATGCATCAGAAAAGCAAAATCCAAAAAAATCATTGTTTTTTTGTTGAATAAGTGACCATCCATTTATTACGTAACACAAACATTTAGCTAATGCTGGAAGTATTCTGATCTATTAATTACGTAACTATCTGGTAATCCTCTTAATTAAACAATCTTATGACATATGAATACAACAACTGACTGTAAATTCAAGACATCCCTTCGTCATTTGCAATGTTTGCCACATTAATTCTATAATATTTTATCTGGAAGATTACTACAGAAGAACCTTAGCAAAAATGGATTCATAATAAATATCTTCTTTTAATTTATTTCGAACGAAACAACTATTCCTTTAGCCTAATTTTCAATAACAGTAGATTTTTGGGAGACATGATGTAGCAGTTATCAACGAAGAACCCGACTGCCACTTACTTCTCTTTCACGATTTAATGTTTCTCCAGACGTAAGAAGATATTTGAAATCTGACGGGAAAAAATTGTATGTTACGTTACAATGTTCCACGTTTTTAAAGAGCTAGCAGAAGTGCACAATAATTGATTGCAATTATTTTCATGAGTTAAGTGCTTTCATTTTAGTTTTCAGTTTGTGGTTGTGCTACTTGACACAAAGTTGAACCTTCCCCTTTACAAGTGTTCCGTAATAAATGGATGATCCCTTGGCACATAATCTCTTTCGTAGTCATTTCATTTCTGATTAGTAAATCGATGTCTAAATAGTAAAAAGGATAACAAACCTATTTGAAACACTACAAACTAAATAAACGGCAAAATGCAAATGGAACTGGGTAATTAAACAAAATACAAAGAGAAAACAAAACACAAAATAAAAAAAACAACTACAATATCCAATGCAATTGAATCTTATGATGAATCGTACTAAAAGGGGCAAACAAGCAAAACAAAAGACGAAACAAAAAAACACAGTTTTAGACTTGTAAGTGAAGAAGAACTGTTGGTAATGGAGTTATTAATTATATTTACTTGTATTTGAAGCATTTATTTTTCTTTTTATAATTCAGTGAAACTCAATCGCCAGGGGTACATTTAATCAACTACGTACAAAACACCCCTGAACGCCATGCGAGTTACACAGTGGGTTCTGTTGAAATTTGTTCCTCTTTTTAAAACACTCTCAAACATTTTGCAAAAAACATACAACAAAGTAATTAATTGAACAAGTAGCTTCCATTGCAGAAACAACTGAACAATGATGTATCCTCCAGAAGAAAAACACTGCAATTAGTTGACTTCCGGGTTAACGAAAAAGTCTTAGCAAAACAAAAACAACACACAACTCACAAACATACTCCCCAAAGGAGTTACAATTATACAAATAGATGCAACATTCTAACAACATATTATTAGTGAGGCTGAAACGACTGGAAGCCGTTATATAATCGCAAAACCAGCTAAAATGGAATGGAAGTGTCCCCGGCGGGAACAACCGACTATCAACCGCGACGGAAGCGTTATTTGGGATTTATTGGGCGAGATGCTGAGAGGGGATAATTGGGGCGGAGAGTGCAAGATGAGATGAGTGCGCAGCCGCTGCAGAGCAGCGGGCTTGTGTGAATATTTTTGTGTAGTCAATGTTGATACGGAAAAACAGTTTTTTCATATAAGCGCATTCTGTTGCAGAATGAAATACAAATACTATTACGGCAGGACACGAGCGTATGAAGGATCTCACACGTCCTTCAAATACGGGGTAAGGCATTCTTTTATTTTTGTGTAAAGAAAATACAAACAAATAGCAGCCCGTGTTTACAGGAACACTATTGAAATAAAGGTATTATATCGTAATATTACAACAGGAAACAGTGGCGTGTTCTTGTGTCGGACAATTGCAGATAGAGCAGCACTAGAAAGCTCAGTGTTTGTGCGGTTTGTTCGGGTTCCGGAGATACGCACGGCGGTAGAAATCCGCAAACATGATCATCATGAAGACGTTCTGCACGCCCACAAACCACATGATGACCCGCGGATAGTTACAGTCGATGCCGAGCACGATCGGGCGGAAGAAGTGGAAAGCCAGGTAAGTGAACTGAGCCATTTGTAGTATCGTAACGTATCGCTTCCACGTTGCACTGCGTGTCAGCTCCGGCCGGTAGATGGTGAGGAAGAAGTAGAAATACATCACCGCGTGGACGAGCGTGTTGAGCATCCCGAGCATAAAGCAATGACCACCGGCCAGATATCGCATGAACAACGCAGCCGAAATTGCCATAATTGTGTGATGGTACACGTGGAGGAAGGATACGTGGGATTGCTTTTTCCGCAACACGAAGAACACGGTATCGGCAAGATCGAGGATCTTCAGCAGAAAGTACACGTAACCGAGTCGTAATTCTAGCATCGACTGTTCACTCGTATCCCGTATTAATGGCTGACAGACGAAGGAGTACGTATACTTTCGCAGGTAGTATATAGCCTGCAAAGGTTTTTAAATGTGTCACTTTAAGCTGGAACTGGAGCAGGATCTGTTCTTACCATCCCGAATGTGAACGCATTTACAGCAACCTGCACGAGATTGTAGCCGATAATTAAATTGCGCATTTCAAACGGCTTCCGGTTGGCCATCAGCTTTGGACCCAGGTTCAGCACGAAGTAAAGATACGCTCCCGTTATCAGTGGAACCGTCCAGAAGGAATTGAGCAACGGAAGATCGAGTATTCTGTCATCTGAAGAAGAAGTATCTCATGAGTTCCAGCTCAAATTGGATTGCCCCACGGGAGTCTCTAGGACCTGTTTTCTCAACCAGATAGTTGTATCCATTGTAGATCGAGCGTATGATCAACGCCATCGTTGCGTGTAGGGAGAACAAACGATCACTCCGTGTCCGTCGACTAGACTTTTCACAATATTTCACCACCAACTCTCGAGTAAGACTGATGTCCAGCACTGGCTGGTTTGCAGTAGGAATGGTTCTTAAAGAAGAGACCGTTCTATTACGCACAATTAATTAACCATACGGTAACCATGGATAGTAAATAGTAACGTCACTATGTGACGTACAACCATGCTCCAAGTCGAGGATCGTGCACTCACCTCGTGCTGGTTGGTTGGTGGGTTAGTTAATTTGTTTTCGCACCGTCCATTACTGTCGTCTTCCCCGTGCGGAAAAGGGTATGGGCAACGGCCAATATTGCGTTTTCTGGATGAAAAGTAGAGCAGTTTTATAATTGATTGTGTTTACAGCCTTGGCCCAGAAAAGACTACACCTCTGCGGTGACGTGCCCGTTATGCAAAGATCCACCGCATTCCATCGGTTCGGGATCCATCGGGATTAAGCCTCTTGGGGAACTTGATTTTAACGTTAGTAACTGTACGGAGGCACATACGAATGGGAAGAACGAGATGTGTTTTTTTGTGATGTGGTTTAAGTGATTTTTTTGTGAAGTGAACAAAGTGTAAATTATAATAAAAAAATGACCCACTTCTACCTCATTTAGGTTTGTATCTTGAGTGCTTTTTAGTTCGTTTTAATGTCAGCATACCTCTCATAATGGCCGTCTATACACATTAATGGTTTTACCAGTCATTGTAACTTATACTAAAATCATAATCAAAGTCCACTCACGAGTGGTTTAATTTTAATCAGTTAAAATTTAAACACAACATGGTAAACACAGGTATAGGACCATCTAATGGTACTAGCGCCATTGGCTTAGTTTCAGTTTGAAGTAAAGTCAGGGAACATCCATTTATTACGCAACTCTCTCTAGCGTTACGATTTGTGGCATATGCAGTGTAAGTTGTAAAATTATCTTTTGTACTGTCATTATGATATTCCTTTGGCAGGGATTTTGTAACAACCAGTATGAAAGCTGTAAAATGACAGCGATATTTTATATGTACTACTTAACATCGGTCACAGGTTTTTTCTGAAGACTTTTATACAAGAAGAATAAGTTAAGTACGTGCCTTTTCCACCTCCTTGATGGAGCAACCGTTAAATCGATGAAGATATCTATATCTGAATAAGATAAATATATACTTTTGTGACCAAAGATGAGCGAAGCGAAATGCTCTTTGAATCGGGATCACCAAGATCATCTCCAAAGGGCACCAAGACTGTTCAGCCAAACACGTATCAAACTGAAAGTTGATACTCAAAGTAAGAAGGAGATAATAATTACTGAGGCTGAAGATGTTTTAAAGTTTTAAAAAGATTTTGTTACTAATATGACATAATTCATTGTAAATGAAGATGGAATTCAAATTATCAACCAAACCGAGTATTTAAAGTCACTTGGTTGGCTCGAATTGTTTTTTTTTTCATTTTTTTATTGAATAATAAAGAGGTTAACCGTTTCGTTATATAATTATAAGTGCAAGGACGACTACACCGTTAGTTAATATATATATATATTTTTTGCATTACGTAATAAATAGATGTTCCATTTACTACACAACGCACAAGGCGCTCTGCCATCCAAGGGGTGAAGGTTACGATACCATGCGGATTCGCTGGCTCATGCTCACGCTCAGGAAGTGATCGGTACCGATACAAAATTGTCACATCGTGACATCGGCATTTTTGGGCGTGCGCGTAGGGAACAGAACCCCGTGTGTACTAAAACCGTACTAACGCTTCGGTACGAGGTAATGGAATAATCAGTGCAACTAATTGTCTTGCAATGGACAACACCCGTTGTTTTGGGTAAGCAACCTTCACCAAGACGATCGTAACTTCCCCTCTGCACTTCAGGCTTTCTCCAACAGCTCCCAACCGTTCGGATGGCATTCGGTGGTACGATTGGAAATTGTAATTAGCAAACGCTTTGCCGTTGTTTTCGCTGGTGACATTGAAACGCGTACACTTTCGATGGACTCTACTTTGGTTTGTTTGGTTGTTGTTCCTTGTTTCAGTGGGTTTTATTTCGTCTTGCACGTGTGCATTACATTAAGCTTTACTACACATACACCACGTTAAATTTGTACGTTGATTCGTTCTGCTTATGTTCTGAGTGTCTTATTCTTGCCTCTAATATATGATTGGAACGAAACTTCGTCCCTCCGTACGACCGATGGCCCCGATGGTGGCAGTGTCAATGGACTGCTACTGCTTTTTCCTCTTCACGATGTACGACTTAATGTAGAAATCCATAAAGAGGGCGAGGATGAAGAGTGCCTGCAGAAAGCCGACACCCATCCAGAAGCGCGGAAACTTGCATTCGCGATTAAAGAACAGCGGTATGCCGAAGTGGAACGCGAGGTGAATGAACTGGAGCAGTTGCATACGGGTAAGGTGCTGCTTCCACCAGCCGCTGTACTGTGAGCCGTACGACGACAGGAAGTAGTACAGATACATGACCGCGTGTACGGCCGTATTCCAGATGCCGAGCATGATCGCGTGCCCGCCGGGGACGTACAGCATGCCACAGTACGATCCAATCACCATGACCGTGTGGTGGTACACGTGCAGAAAGGACACGTGCGATTGTTTCTTGCGCAGCACGAAGAACACGGTGTCGGCTAGGTCGAGCACCTTCAGCAGGAAGTAGCTGTAGCTGAGATACATCTCCTCCAGCCCCCGAAAGTCACTGGTGTAGTTGCACACCTGGCAGGAGAAGTTGTAGTCTCGGTACACGAAAAATATCTTAATGACCTGCAACGAACCGAACGGGAAATGGGGAGGTGAATTTTAATCGTGCCAGACACCACACCACACTACGGCTTCCCGATGCTTACGATCCACAGAAATATGACACTGTTTATCAGCACTTGCGCTATATTGTACACACGGATGATCTTCCGCAGATCGTACGCTTTTCTTTGGGCCATAAACCGAGGGCCGGCGTACAGCACCCCGTACAGGTAGGTCCCGAGCAACAGCATCAATGGCCACGGGCTGCCGAGAAGTGGCAGATTTACACTGCGTATATCGCGCCGTTCCACCATGTACTCCCGGTACACGTCGTACATCCGTTCCAGTACCAGCGTCATGGCGCGTCGGATGTTATCACCAGCACCCACTATCTATCGATCACCTCAACAGTGCAGCTAAACCGCGCACAGAACACACTGCAAGCCCGGGTCACTTCGAAGCGCGGGAAACCTGTGCACTGCCACGTGGCACGTCCACTCGAAACCTTTCGACTGAGGTGCCGATGGGTAGGTAAAGCGACTTTTAAATGCTTTAAATTTGCAATGCATATCCATGCACACGCACCGAGAACCTTGGCCGGCCAGTGTGGGCCGCTTAAGAATGGTCTCAAGCTTAGAAACTGCTCACTTTCTGGAGCGCGGAAACCAACCTGGCTGTCAATATCCGAGAGCGAGGGTTTCCCCCAAAACGGGACGACTTTCGGTCGGGGTACTGACACCCTGGCAAATGCTTTGGCGCGATGCCAATGTGTGTAACGGTGTCACAGTGGTTGGGAACAAACTCCACCTAGACCGAAAGCCGTCGGGAATCTAGGTGTAGCGTTACAACGATTGCTTTACATGCTAGGCGTCTAAGAAATGGCGCAATTCCGAATTGGTTTGTGCGGAAGCTAGCTATCGATCGTTTCTAGTCCATTACTTTCTTCATTACAACGCACTATGTAGAACATTTCGTACTTTGGTTTGGAACGCAATTCTTCCACCAGAAGTAGGTCTGTGCTAAGTGGCACAAAAGAATAGCATCCAAGTTTGGTGATCGTCAGTCACAAATTTGCGGAAGTTGGAACGAAACATGAAATTTCATAAGAGTAGCACCCAAATGTCCAAGACATCTAATCGTACCATATTCCAGGAGTCGTAGATCAAGACCTTCAAGAATATAGTACCGTAAAGAAGATCATTTCATTTATAATGTAATAACACATAACAAGGTAATAAAACCTTGGGAGTGTTCTCTGTGACTTTCTGCACGCTACTAGTTGGTAGGTTGCATAAAGAGGTTGGTAGGTTGCGTATACCAAAAACCAATATTGGAGAGAGAACTGCAATTAAGCGTTTTGGGGAGTGGTTGGTAATAAGTCCATGTTAGTCTTACGAGTACGCAAGACTATTTTCGCAGGTCATGACCACTTGAAGTTGTAATACAATACAGGAAAAAGTCCTACTTTATCCGCACTAAAATCCTATCCGGACCGTTCCCCCGAGGAGTGGCAACCCTGTTGCGAGTAAATATAAGTCACGATAGAGAAATAGCGGGCCAAGACCCCTGGAGGTTAAAGTGCCATAGAAGCAGGAGAAGCAAACAAATGTAATTTGTATATGTCCATGACATCAACTCGCACCTCGGAGTTGTAGGCCAGGACCTACAAGATTGTGCTGAAAACATCACTTGAAATTATTCAAGAATAACGCTTTCAATGCCAGTAATCTTGTTGGATGTATGGAAGTGACCTGAGATCGGAAGCTGTTTGATGCAAGATAGAAACGATCCCTACGAGTTGGTAGATTGTGTCAAGGAGAGAATAGTCTTCCAGATTCTACAGGATCTGTGGTCTCTAGTCTAAACTTCAAGCGTGTTGAACAGCTCCTGATTATTTCTTGCATTTTTCGTAACATTATCTGCAATGCGAAGACGTCATTAAAATTTCTATTATAAACCACACTAATTGAGTAAACCTTAGCCGTCCCATGATGTCACATTTGGGAATACCCCACTCAAAGCCAGTAACGGATTCACGGTAGACGGAGCAGACGCCTACCAAGGCTCCCGTGCTTGAAGTATTGAAGCTCATGAAGTCATCAAGTAAAGCAAGTTATCTGTGATCTCTTTTAAAACGGACCACATTTGAGGCTATGAAGATCTTTTGTCAGATTCTGAATTCGCCTCTTTTCAAAGATCTTTTTTAGTACTCACTACAGGAAAAGCTATCATTGCTCATTCACAGGTAAAGTGTTCCGAATGCTTCATAGTTACTGCATTATCGGTAAAGAGTGCAATCTATCATAACCAATAATTACGATCACTTAAACACCCGGTGCACTTCATTGCACATTGATGCATTTGCATCCAGGCTGCGTACGATATTTGCGTCTGTCTGAAGTAGGTCATGACCTTGTGCGGTGCGGTGCTCAGAGAGAAAAAAAACATCCCAACCCCAACTCCTGGAATCTTGCCCATGTGCTCTCCAAATGGCAGGGCGAAACAAAAAAAACATCCCACCATGTTTCACGTTCATCAAATTGACCACAAATGACCGACGCCAAGGTAAAACCTTATGCTGTGGTGCGACGTTTGTGTGCGTACGATGGTAGCGGCCAAAAAAGTCACCAAAATACAACATTAGATAATAGGAGGCTAATGCCGGCACTGTGTACACGGCGAAGAATGCTACGCTGAGGCCAGCGTGAAACCGGAATCAAAATACCGGTTTTTGTATTTATTCATCCGTGCCCTGACGTTGATGTGGTGCGTTGCTGCTGCTGCTGCTGCTACTTCTGGTTAGCCCGCGAGTCTCTGTTATTCTGCTGCAGACACATCATGGGACGGTTTGTGCTCGAATGTCTGGTGTTTTGTTTGCTGATAACATTAGCGAGAAGTCAAAATGAAACCGTTTCCTTTGCCACGTTGGGACCGGATACGGGTGTAAATCGTTTGCAGCGAAGTTCACAAAAGTTTGCCTTACAGTTTTACCAGGTAAGAAACCCGCAAGGGCAAGGGCAATTTCGCAACATGCAATATCCCCGAAAGCATCTCCATTGCAAGTGACCTTGTGTGAGGCTTGTGTTTCAAAAGTGTGTCGGTTCTTTTCTGTTTCTGCAATTCGTTCCGTCCACGATCGATCGTGTTTAGCACGTCACCGAGCTGGTCGATTACAATCCGAACGTGACGACGGTCAATATCATCGTATCTCCGTTTTCCGCCTGGAATCTGCTGACCTTGATCACAGAAGGCGCATCTGGGCGGACACTAGACGAACTGCTCGCAACACTCGATGTGCAACAGCAGGAACAGATACGAAACTTTTACAAACCATTCGTGCAAAGCTTGAGGTACGTTTCTGGGGCTGCCCCAACAACTATTTGCCAATGTTTTCGGATATTTTTATAGCCTCGTTGACCAAGATGTACAGCTGGCATCGGCACAGTACGTCATCACGGACGAAAATCGTCCCGTGGCAAAGGATTTCGAGACGAATTTGGATAACTTCTACAACCCAAGCGTACTGCAGCCGATGAATTTTGCCAACCGCAAGCAAACGTACGATCGGGTGAATAAACTCGTTTCCGACGCAACCAAGGGACAGATACCGAAAGCGATCGAAATGAGTGATCTGGAGGAAGCGCGAATGATCATGCTATCGGTACTGTTCTTCCAAGGACAATGGACGGTAAGTGCAGGTGGAAATGTACAACAAATTCAAAAAAGGAACATTTGAAGCTTACTTACCGAACAAAATTTGCTCCTGCAGATTCCATTCAACCGATCGTTCACCACAAACGTTCCATTCTACGATGAAAACGATCAACCGATCGGTATGGTGGAGATGATGTTCCAGAGAGGTATTTTCCCGTTTGCCGGCTACAAGGACTTGGACGCACAAATTCTGGAGCTGCCTTACGGTGCAAATAAACTTCTTAGCATGCTGCTGATTATGCCTCGGAAAGGTGTTCCGCTTGTGGAAGTTATCCGCAAACTGGCAGTATATGGCGTTGATCGTGTTTTCGAAGAGCTCGACCGCAGTTTGGTAGACTTTGACGACGATGAGGTGGAGGTGCACATGCCAAAGTTTGAGTTTAACTCAGACTACAATTTGATACCGATCTTAAATCAGGTAAGTGTCAGTACAAAATCCAAATGGAGTTCGCTTTCCAATATCTCCACTTTCTCGCTTTAACAGATGGGTATCCGGGAAGCATTCGATTCGGGCGTTGCCAACTTTGGCAAAATCTCGGACCTGAACGCCATTTACATTAGCAGCGTCATACAGCAAACCAAAATCGTTGTCAACGAAGAGGGCACAATGACGGCCGCCGTTACTACCGGTGTCTTCGCTAATAAGGCAACTCCTCCACGCTTTTTGGCCAACCGACCGTTTGGCTTTATGATCGTTAACCGACAGCAACGCGCGATCCTGTTCGCCGGACAGGTGAAGAGACCAAATTTGGTCTAAATCTCCCCAAACGGACTTTCTGTACAGATTGTTTGCTTTCGGAAAGGGAGCTGCAGGAGAATGGACAAATAAATGGAAGAGTATTTGTATTTACTATCTAAAAATCATCTGTATTAGCTTAGGTGTACGGGTCGATGTCTCGCTCCATTCGATCCGCCTCCGTCTCAGCTCCAACGGCACACGCCAACAAGGTGTTGATATTCTTCTCCTCTCCAGCACCGTACACATATCCATTTGCCTTGTCGATCGCATTCTTAAGCCTCAGAAGGCTTTGTTCACGCTTGGAATCGAGCAACAGGAACGACACTAAACTATAATCCTCTACCATGGACACAATTGCCTCGTTTAACTGTTTGAATTTTTTTCCCATCCGACTCGTGTCCATGCATTCTAGCAAGTAGCTAAGATCTAACACTTCTGTGTAATATTCCACATTGAACGGGAGCTTCGAATCTGCCTCCTTCAGTTGATCCGCCTTGCTGAGCACATTCACATGCGGCAAACCCATCTGTAGCATCGTGTGCAGCGAGAGCAATAGGCACGAGATGAATTTGTACGGCTCGGTGCAGTAATGTGATTCAACCAGATGGACCGTGCAGAGATGGTATCCTAACTGTTCCAGCTTTGCGAAAATATTCTTCAACGCATTGTTGTGCGTAAACAGTTCCACCTGCCCCGGGCAATCGAAGATGAAGTAATTGCTGTCGAGGCTTTTCAGCTGATCCAGCAACCATTGGAAGTTTGTCTCCAGGAACTCCACACAATAGATGAGCGCCCCATTCGGTCCAAGCCCAAACTGTTCCATCGCGTCCTGTACCGTAATCAGCTGCATAATGTCGACCGCACTGGTGTACTCCATGTTGTCGTTGGCAGGATCCAGATTCACGACCATTGCTTTTCGTCCAATTTTTTCAAGAAACTTTAGCATTTTATGGCAGTAGCTCGTTTTACCAGCACCTGGCGGACCGATAACGAGCTGTCCATACAGTGGAGTTTGAGTTCGAAGCTTTACCAAGCTGTTTTGCATTATTTCTGCGCGTTGTGGGAAAAGTGCACCGAAAAACTGTTTGTTTACCATCATCGATTTGTTGTGACAGCCAGCCACTTTGACGTTTTGCTTTTGTGAGCCGCTGATACAGGGCGATTCGTAGGAAAGAAAAAGTTCCGACAAATTTACAAAACTCAATTTTTCGATTGGTGATAAATATGAAATGGAAATTTATGTACAATTCTTTATTGAAAATGATGCATCGTTCCCTCTTCACAATCTCGCGATATTTTATTTTATCCATGGAACGATCGCAGTTGAAAAAATGACGAGTTCAGTTTGACGTTTCTTCCCTCTCGCGCAATCTTCCTCTTTGTTGCATCCATTCAACGTCGCAGCCAAGGAATGAAAAATCAATAATACAGCTTTGCTCTCGTTCAAAGTCGAGATCGTCAGGAACAAATCATCGGAAAGAAACGCTGGGTTGTGTGTGCATTGTGAAAAGCTAGCACTACTGTATTGTGAAACTAAAAACTAAACGAAATCACCACGATGGCCGACAACGAACAAAAAGCGATGCAGCTGATGGCCGAGGCGGAGAAAAAGCTAAACTCGTCGAAAAGCTTCTTCGGATCGCTATTCGGGTAGGTCAATTCATAGGCCACGACACCTTGCTATCAGAAGCGTGGAATCTCGAAAACAAGTGACTCATCGTGCTAATTTGCTTACGGATGCGTTCACAGCAGGTCACCTCTGTGCTGGATTGCTCCAGTCGCCTGGTGCCTGGTGTGTCATGTTGCTTCCAAAAGGGTGTCTCCCACTTTAACTGTACTCTCACACCCTCTGGATAATGGGTGCTCTTTGTGTTCCCATCCCTGCTATGAGGCAACAGCATTTGGATTGAAAAACAATCAATAAAGCTTACTAATGTTCTGCGTCGTCATTTGTCCCCTTCCTCTGCACAGTGGTGGCTCTAACAAGGTGGAGGAGGCCGTAGAATGTTACCAACGGGCGGCAAATATGTTTAAAATGGCTAAGAAATGGAGCCAGGCAGGATCTGCCTTCTGTGAGGCTGCCAACCTGCACGCCAAGGCAGGCAGTCGACACGATGCGGCCACTAACTACGTGGATGCTTCAAACTGCTACAAGAAAGTGAGCTGCTTTTGTCCCTTTTTCTAATGCTGCATGGTAATACCGTAACTAAACATATGCTTTCCTACCGCAGACCGATCCAAATGAGGCTGTAAACTGTCTGCTAAAGGCGATTGATATTTACACCGACATGGGAAGGTTCACGATGGCTGCAAAACATCACCAGAGCATTGCAGAAATGTATGAAAATGAAGCAAACGATTTGGTACGTTTTAACATTATATACGAATCTATTGCCTTCTAACACCTTTTGTTATGTTTTCGCCAACAGCAAAGAGCCGTGCAGCACTATGAACAGGCAGCGGATTACTTCAAGGGCGAAGAATCTACCAGCTCGGCTAACAAGTGCATGCTGAAGGTGGCACAGTATGCGGCCCAGCTGGAGGACTACGAGAAGGCGATACAGATCTACGAGCAGGTGGCAGGATCGTGTCTCGACAGCTCGCTGCTGAAGTACAGCGCAAAAGAGTACTTCTTCCGTGCGGCGCTTTGCCATCTTAGCGTGGATCTGTTGAACGCTCAACACGCGATGGAGAAATACGCACAACAGTACCCAGCATTCCAGGACTCGCGAGAATACAAACTTGTAAAGGTAATTTCTTTTAAAACGTAAGCAATGAGCTTTTTGAGGACTTCTTTTCAATGTTTTTTGTATTTCAGACACTCTGCGAACATTTGGAGGAACAAAACGTGGATGGGTTCACTGAGGCTGTCAAGGAGTATGACAGCATCTCCAGGCTGGATCAGTGGTACACCACGATCTTGCTGCGGATCAAGAAGCAGGCGAACGACAATCCCGACCTGCGATAAGCAGCTTACACCAAGAATATCTATCACAATCGCTCTCGATTGGTCTATTTGTGCGCACCGGTCGGTGGCAATCGATACACATACACACCAACCGTTGTTTAGTTGTTGGACCGCATGTTAGGTTCGTTGAATGATTATTTAGCCCCGAGCGCAGTAACATTTCTGTTCGCTCATAAAACGTTCGTTCTTGCTCGATTCGTTTTTTCGGCGGTATCTAATGACGCGGTATGGTACACGGGCGTGAACACTTTTAATCCCATCTATACCCAAAATGGAAATGGAAACAGTAAACAACAATTTTATCTTCTCTAAAAGCTAAGTACGATAAACAGTAACACTCACAACACACACACACCCACACATGTGCACACAATATTCGCTGAACACTGAAGTAAACTGTAAAAAATATCGAAATTACCACCACGTTAGTGTAATAACATTGCCACCAACTCTCCCTCTAGCGCGGGGGTCGAGATCCTTTCGTCCCTTTTACCTCGACAACCGGGAACTTTCCCCCCTCTATTGCGTTTACGACATATATGTACGTTGAGTTTTACTGTAGCCAGCTTATTATATTTTGTTTTGTTAATACATTTAACTGCACTAGGTATTAAGACGTTAAGCAGTGCACATCTGCAGCAACGGACACACCACACGTGTGCACGTAAAAGGATTGAGTGAAGCGAACTGGACACATACCACTACAGCGCATCGTTTGCAGTTTGCAAGAAAAGAAAAAAAAAACGAAACGGAAGCTTTCGTCCTTAGCTCCTTCATATATCCCGGGCGTGGATTTGTTCTTGGCGCATTGTTTTGCTGCGTACTATTAAAAATATGCCTGCCAGCGCAATAGCAAAAACCGTTCAATAGGCTAGTGAATGCGATCCTTTCGGTTTGTGTTGGCCGTTCGGATCGGATGGCCACACTGCAAATAGTCGAGTTCCGGTTCCGCAAGGGGCGCTTCGAAAACAAGGGGGCATTAAGACAAGTAATAATAGTAAACGATTCGCTACAATTCGACATAGAGGAAAGATATAGAGTATATCTAGTAAAGAAAAAACTAAGCATGTATCTTCAACCCCCCCCCGGGGGGTCGCAGACGGTAGCGAGGAATTAGCATCAATCACATTGTTACTACCATATACTTATACCCGTGGCGTACGCTGGCTCGTGTGCAAATGTAGATCCCTATTGCCACGCGTGTAATAATTACCACATCCAGGAATCCTACACCACGAACAATGTTTGTCAAGCACCGCGCGTGGCATACACGTGCAAAGCCAAGGGCTACGATCGGAGCGCGCGGATCTTCAATGATCAACGATCAGCAAGTTAATAGCAGCACTAGCAAAAACAAAACCGTTAAAAGGGCCTGGCAATGAAGGGCTGAAATTATCACTTTCTTGCTACAAAAAAAAAACAACAACATTAAACTATTATTAATGTAAACGGAGCGGAAGGGAAATTATAAGCATAAAGTATTCTCGATAATATGCGACAGACAGCGAAAAAAGCGAAAGGGGAAAGTAAAACAGTGGAGTAAAATATACTAAACGATTACATGTTTCCAATTGAATTGCAATAACAAAACTACCGTGAATGAAGTCAATAAAATAAAATCAACGCTATAAACAAATCGTGATATGGTAAATGCTTTTTTCCCCCACGCAAGGAGGTCATTAACAGGAATATTCTTCACGAACGGAATCCAACGGCCGTTTCGTTGTACACAATCTCAACAAAAACCCCTCCCGGAATATCCTTCTCACAGGCGCAACGGCACGAACAAGGGTAGGGCGTGTGTGTAATGAGAAGGATTTTCCACCCCTTGTCGTTTGTTGCTCTCACCATGCAGAGTCAATACATATTCACTTTCGCGCGCGCACCACCCCACTCTATCAAGGCGCACCAACACCACCATCAAAGTAGGCACCCAAACGTCCTTTCCGATTGAACACACTCACGCGTTATCCTTTTCGCTGTATGTGTTGGGTGCGTGTATGGGTGCTACGACGGGACGGTGTAATTGTTGCCGTTCCTTGAACAACCTGGGGAGTGTTCACACACAGTTTTTTTTTGCATGCGCACACACGTGCGTGTTTGTTTGCGCGTGTGCTTGCGTGTGTTGGTGTTAGCACAGGACGACAGTAGGAAGGATATTTCCAAAAGTTCCATTTTCACCCTTGCGTTGGAAAATTAATGGAAAATAACCTCGGCCAAAAAGAGAGGCAGAGAGTGGAATCAGTTGTCAATCGCTGATGTCGCGAACGGTTCTCGGTGGACTCGGGGAAGAATGTGTCCGTCCGTGTCGCTAGTTTAGTACGTATTTTCGATGATCAGGTTCACGGGATCACGGTGCACTGCTCAACGAACCGCTTTGGCAAACGTGGGTGCTATGCCGGACACGCACCGAAACGGCAGTGGAGTCCGAAAGTTCGATTCGCAAATTCAGCCTCGTTCCACGCAAGAGAGCCTCCTCGGGGAGAGTAGTGTGCAACGAAGCGAAGGGAGAGCGGGGCAACGATAAAAATCAAAATTATGAAATCGTTCTTCGTCTGGGTGGTTGGTCTGTCGGTCCAACAGAAGCTAGAGTGAACCGTGCCCCGGTTCGGGCGATATGAATCGAACTGAACTGAAAGCCAATTCGTCGCCCCCCGATAACCCCCCGGATAGACCAGTGTGTGAATGTGTTTAGGGCGATGCTGTGCAATCGTAAAGTCGTGAAATAATCACCACAATACGCTGCGACAAATTGCTATAGAAATTGTGTTGTAAAACAAACTTACCGAGCCTCCAAAGCCAACCCTTGCCACCCCGCGGCTCGCAGGGAAGAGTTGGTGCAAAAAAGAGAGGGAAAAAACGAACCAAACTTTAATCTACCGTGTTTCGGTACGGCCGGTTGGAAAAACAGACCGAGAATAGCAGGTTTTTAGATTAGTATCTGCTCAGTGATCCATGTACATAACCTTAAACTCATCATCGTAGTAGGCCCCATACACTAAAACAGACACACACGCCAGGCAACGGAACGACAAGTGGTGGGCACGATGTCGATGAGGGTTGCAAGATAGCAGAAGTACAAAACACGCATGCTGCTGGGTGGGTGGATGGAAAAAAGTGAACAGCAATAATTGGGTCAATTTTCGGGACACATCGGACATCACCGATTCGGTGCCATTACGGAACATTAAACGGCAACATATTTGCGGTGTCCATCCAACCCAAAACCTGGGTGATGATAGAGTAGAACCCCGCGCCCCAAAACCGGACAGTGTGTGCATTATTATTGGTGCAAAGATATCTCCATTCTGACAGCAGACATTAGTGAATCCGCCCCTCCGGTCGCAGACACGCAGCATCCCATTCGAATTCGTTGCAACGGGCAGCAGCTTATGATATGCAGTGCAGATAATCGAATTGTGCTCGGTAGGAAGGCATGGAACAAGGCGATCGTTTGAAAGAACCCGGCGGTGGCGTGTAGTGGACGTGGTGTTCTGGAAATCGTTAGAATTGGAACCAAACACACAGAATGCCATTAGAAGAGAGCTGTTACGGACATTAGACGTCAGGATTTTCAAACAACTCCTTGCCCGTGAGCCAATACATGACAGGGAGTCAGTGAACGTGAACTATCACCACCAGTTCCCCTTTACGACAGGACATCCACTTCCTCCGATATTAAACACGCACTGTATGGTGTCCCAGCTCCCTCCGTAATCAATTAGCCAACCGAATGGAAATGTGTCTATGATGAGACTATCGAAGGTGTCGCCTAAGAAATGTTTTTTTCTTGTTTTATGTTTCGCCGTACTGATATTATTAGTGTTCAATTTAAGGTAATGTGGAATTTTTGAAGTTGCACTGACGCAGATAAGTAATGGAATTCATTCGTTTTTTCTCTTGTAGGGATAAAGATTGGAGTACTAAATCGCCACATGTGCTATATGCGAGAGATGAATACCAGCTGGATGAAACTAATCTGCGGCACGAGGTACGCGTACATGCTCTTGTAGCGCCATCTCAGATAAGACAGAGTAGCACCGTTTAGTGTGTAATTAAGCGCGTGTCGCATGTTACCGATTGGATCATACTGAGGTTGCTCATGCTTCCGGAAACATATAATCAGGTGCCTGTTTTCAAACCTCGTTTCAGCCATCCGTTACGACCGTTGAAGCCGTTGACACTGCTGACCATGGTGACAAGGAGAACGATATCGTCGACTACGGAAAGTCCCGATCGGAAGAGCGACCGAAAGAAACGCTCACCGCAAGTGATCTGCCATGGTACTTCTCGCAGGGTATGCGATATCCCAAACCAGCGAGACGCAATCGCAAAACCAACAAGCGGCTAGCGAGGCTACTGCCCAGCGAAACATCGCGCGGCGATCGGATCAGCAACCAGCTTATGTTCGTACCGCCGAATTACGAGACAATCAAACGAAAGGGAAAGTTGAAAACGATCCTGCTGTACAATGGGCTTAGTCCGTGGAACGTAAAAGCCGGTCGGGATGTGTTTCTCAGCTCAAAGTGCCCCGTTTCCTCCTGCGCTATTACGGCACAGCGGGAAAAGGCCTCCACAGCCGATCTGGTGCTGTACAAGGATCACTACATTCCGCCGTCGGTTCCTCGGTCGTCCTATCAAATCTACATGATGTACTTCCTGGAGTGTCCGTACCACACGCAGCACGTCAAATATCCGGACGTGTTCAACTGGACTGCCACGTACAGGTGCGCGCCCATGTCCCTCCAATAAGCCCACTACTAAAAGAAGACAGAAGTTCCGGAAACGAAATTTCCTGGTTCCAACTCAATTTACGGAATCGATTCCGGAGTATTATTCCAATTCGAAGCCGAATGCTCCGTAGCTGATTCCGATTCTGAATCAAATTCCGATTACGTATTCGATTCTAGTTCGGAGCTGTATCTGACTCTGGAGCTGAATCCGATTCTGACGCCACCTTCTTATCCCGATTCGATTCAAATTCGGAGCCGAATTCGACTCCGGGGCTGATTCCGATTCTAAAGTCAATTCCAACTCCGTAGTCGATTCCGACTTCGGAGCTGATTCCAATTAGGGAACAGATTTCGATTCCGAAGCCCATTCCGATTGTTATTCAGGAGATGATTCTGATTCTGAGATCGATTCCAGAACTACTCTTCGGAATCGATTCCGCAAAAAAACACATTTTTGTCCATCACTATTACAGAGCTAACTCGTTATTCTTGTTCACTTCCAACAGGAAGGACAGCGATATAGTCGCACCGTATGAGAAGTGGGAATACTTCGATCCACGTATCAGACAGGTGGAGCAGGATCGTAACTACGCGCTCAACAAAACGCGCAAAGTTGCCTGGTTCGTGTCAAACTGTGGCGCGCGTAATGGACGCCTTCAGTATGCACACGAGCTGCAGAAATATATCCAGGTAGGGTTATACAGCTCCAGCTCAGACAGACGCGTTAACATTGAACGTATCTTTCTAGGTCGATATTTATGGTGCCTGTGGCACGTTCAAGTGCTCTCGCAGTACAGCCGAGCGTTGCTTCGAGATCTTAGACCGGGACTACAAGTTCTATCTCGCCTTCGAAAATTCCAACTGCAAGGACTACATCACGGAGAAGTTCTTCGTCAATGCCTTAACGCGCAATGTGCTGCCGATCGTGATGGGTGCCCGGCCGGAAGACTATGAGGCTAGCTCACCTCAAAAGTCCTATATCCACGTGGACGAATTCGGTTCACCGAAGGAGCTGGCCGAATATCTACACCTGCTCGACCGCAACGACGAGCTGTACAATTCCTACTTCAAGTGGAAGGGTACGGGTGAGTTTATCAACACGTACTACTGGTGTCGGGTTTGTGCTATGCTCCACGATGAAGCCTCCTTCCGGCGGCCCAAATCGTACGACGACATTAACGAATGGTGGCGTGGACCGGGCGTGTGTACGAACGGTTCCTGGCGCAACTATCGGGCGCGCAATCCCGAGAAACCGTTGGCCGATAATAGCCGATGAGCAAAGGAAAAAGCCACGTCACGACAATTTTCTCTTCGCGAAAGATAAGTTTGATTGGTCCGGAAGTACTCCTCCGGGAACAAAGGCAAAAGCAGAAGTGTATTATAGCAAAGTTCCTTTCTTTTGAATTAAAAGCACGTGGACGCGGGGCAAGGACATCAAAACCAGCCATACTAAGAGACACGGAGGTTGCTCGGAGTCCTTTGTGCTCACGAACTTTAGTATTCGTTTCGATAGCTTCATTTCTCAACGATCGGTGGAGAGTTATTTAACAAATTATTTATCCTTATTGAGACGTGTAACAATTGTCGCTTTCGGATGACGGTGATAGGAATGTTTTGCTCATGAAAGGTATGAGCACTCGTGCGACTAACTAGGATAGATGGCAAGAGCAAGACGAAGGCGAAAGTGCTTTAAGTTCCTTTCCATACATCAAGTTACAACGTTGCCGTTAGTAAAAGGCTGAACAAAGTCATAGGGAAGGGAACCAACATGCGTTTCTTCTTAGCCATTAAACGATTTAAACACTTCTAGAGCGTGTGAGATGAATTACGCTCACCGTTGTCTCTCACCGGCTGTAATTGAAATTATGTTACTTAATCCTTTTCGGTCAAATACATTATCCTTTTTGATGTAGATAAAACGAACGTAAATTCGGTCGGTTTGCTTATTGGGATGTGGTTGCAGTAATGGTTTATTCCACAGCGATGTGGTTAGAGAGTATTCAATTGAGAAATTTGTACTTATGGCACAATGTGCTACTAGCTAAACGTATACAATAGATCTTTGCAAAAAAGTTTGCCATTGATGTTCAAATTTGGAAAACCGATAAGAACAAAGTGATAAAACAATTAAAACTGGCACGATTTAAACTTTACCACGAGGTCTTTGATCTCGTTCTGTGGCGCATTTTTAAGTAACTTCATCAGTATCTTACGCTTAAGGGCTTCCGCTTCGACCGTTTTAGAGAGCTAATGTGAACGGGAGAAAGAGAGAAAGGAAAGGGAAAGGGATCAACATTGTTTTATCGACAAAATTTGTTAGTAACTGTATAAGCTCAGAGTTACTTACGTCATATGCTCGTTTAATGATGGCCGCCGGCATTCCCGCTAGCTTCGCCGCATTAAATCCGTACGACTTTGGACATGCTCCATCGGTGTATCGGTACAGGAATGTGACCGTCTCCTGGGTAGGATCATCACCATCGTCGTTTTCCACCATGCAAGCCTACAAAATGAAACACTCAATCAAACTACTCAGATCAATCCACTTCATTTACTTACCATATGGCCCAGAGTGATCCGTGGATCTTCGTGGAAACTGTCCACAAGGTTGTGATAATGTGTCGAGAACATGGTGCGACATTTTAGATCCGCCAGAAAATGTACTACGGCGCCAGCGACAGCCGTTCCATCGTAAGTTGCCGTTCCACGGCCCAACTCATCCAACAGCACCAGACTGTCGGCGGTGGCATGTTTCAGGATGGCGGATGTTTCATTCAACTCCACCAGGAATGTGCTGTGTCCGGCCATGATGTCGTCGCTGGCACCGAGTCGCGTGAAAATCCGATCGATAAGCGTCATGCGGCAGCTTTGAGCCGGTATCCGTGACCCGATCTGGGCCATCACGGTCAGCAAACCAACCTGTCGCATCAGTGTACTTTTACCACCCATATTCGGACCGGTAAGCAGCACCAGATTGGCCTGTCCTTCACCGCCGATAGTTATGCCGTTCGGGATGTAATTCTCTGCCGCATCACTCGCCAGACACGGATGAATGCCTTCCTCGATTTCGACGAATGATTCACATCCATCGAGCAGTTCCGGCACACAAACGAGCCCTTCCGAACGCGCATACTCGGCCAACGAGGTAAGCACATCGAGCGTACCAACCAAATCAAGGCAACCCTTCCACATTTCGTAATCGCGGGAAAATCTTTCAAAGATCCGACGGGCCAAATCTTTCAGAACTGATTTTCTGCGATCCTCCAGTTGCATCATCTGCTTCAGGAAGTGACGCGTTTCCTCGGTATGGAACCGTTTGGCTGCGTTCTTGCCCGTCTTCGTACCCTCCAGCGTGTAATCACTCGTTGCCTTCTTCGCCCGTGCTTCCGGCACCTCCAGTTGGAACCGTTTCTTATCGTTCCCGAAGTACTTTACAGTGCAGCCGAAAAATTTACCCTGCTTCACGAGATACTCCTCCAGTTCGTCGTTCAAATCTTTAATCTCCTGCTCGATGGCATCGTATTCTGCGTCGAGCCCTTTCTCCGGCACGATACTGCCACTCTTGAGCGCGTTTTCGTGATCGAATGAGTTTTCGAAGAATTCAATCTGTTTCTCCATCGATGGGAACGCTCCCGAGGGGTTGGAGGTCGGTTTTTGGGTTAAACGTACGAGCAGTTTGGAAGAAACGCCGGCAAACATCCGTGGCAATGCGAGTAACGATTGGAATCCTTTCAATGTTGCGATAAAGTCGCGCATTTTCTTCTTCCCGTACACGTGCTCCTCGTACAAGATGGCCCGTCTGGCTGGGTGATTGTTAAGCGCGAGTCCAAATCCATGGATCTGTGCCAAATGCCGCTCCATGTCCGGCAGTTGACCGAGAATCTGCCGGACGTCCTGCAGCAGGTCCACATTCTCGATCAACTCACTGACGGCTTCCTGGCGCTGCAGGATCACCTCCTTCACGCAGCTCGGCGCACATACCCAGCTGTAAAGAAGCCGTTTTCCAAACTTGGTGCAGCAGTGATCCATGCGATCCACCAGGGAACCTTCCGGACCAACGATCTTCAGATTGTTCAATGTGATAGAATCCAGCACCATAAAGCGTTTGGCTTGTGCGGCTCCTAGACGCTGTTCGATCGTTCCGCTGACTGTTTCCTTGTTTTCATCTAACGGGACGTACTCTTCGAAGGTGGCCAGTGAAAGCACTTGCTGATCGAGAAGACATCGCTGAAGATACCAAACACATCCGCCGAGTGCTTTCAATGCAAGCTGGTAAGATTCTTTCGGCGTTAAACCTAAACTATCTGCATCGTCCAACATGGTGCGTAAAACCGGCGGCCACTTGGACTCTTCACTCATCGATCCTCCGTAGACCGTTTCCGCAAGATGCTTTAGCGTCGTTTCACCCGACCAAAACTGGCTTCCGTGAGTAAGGGCTTCGCGCTTTACGTTAGCAAGCAATGTTCGCAAAATGCGCAGTGTTCCTTCCGACATATTGCCGGATCCGGCACGCTCATGAAGTATAAGCACCGGTGGATAGTGTGAAAGGAACGTGAGTAGCCGTGATTGCTGGTTATCATCGTCGAACTCACCGAGGTGGAACAAACCGATCGATGTGTCGATGAAACAAACCCCGTAGCGACTGCCCATCCCTTGACGGCCAGTTTCCGTGATGGCAAGCATATACCGGGGCTGGTGATTGGCGGTAATGCTTACCTGTTGTCCAAACACTTCCGTGCCCATTAGGGTGATTTGACAAATCTCCCGACGAACGACCTTATCGAACTTGCTGTTCGTACGTTCGGTCTTGCATCGTTCCTGCATCATATCGGGTGTTTCGGTTTGTTCCACACGAGCCACCTTGAATCCCTTCTCGACCAGTGTGGTCGACATACGGTCGTACGCTGCCTCGGGGAAACCGGAATGTGCGAATTCACCTTTCATGAAACTAAATCCCAGCTCCGTAACGCCTACCTCGGCATCCATATGGTACAGTTCGTAAAATTTGCCCACCTTGAAGAACAGCACACAGTCGAAGTTCTTGCTCTTCAGGATCCACCACTGCCGCATTGCCTATAACGCAAGAAAAGGGAAAATTTGTATTACATTTGTTATGTTACAGAGTCCGCCACTTTCGTATTCTACGCTTACCGGTGTCAATGTGGTAAGATACGAGTCCGGTACGTACAGTGTTCTGCAATCGTACTTTTCACTACCCGGTTTATTACCGTGAATGTCTTTTATTTTGTTCGGTTTTAAAAAGTCCAGCTTCTGATGAGTCCAAACGATAGGTTCGTCCAAACCGCCGCCCGGCTCTTCGCTCGGTTCGTTGACTGACTCTAGTTTTATCTTTTTCTGCGCTGGACCATCCTCCGGTTCACGCTTGTTTGCTTCCTTTCTCTGCTCGATTTCTGTCATTTCATTTGGTCGCTCAAATGAGGATAGCAATGCGAACTTTTTTGTACCAGTTTGGTCATCATGTTCCTCCTGGTTGTTATTGTTAACGGGTTTATTTTCGTTGTTCTGCCCAGCGGTTCCATCCTCGTTGTCGTCCAGCATCAGGATACGACGACGCTTCTTTTGCGTTCCAATCTCTTCTTCCTCGTCATCGTCCACGGCCGGTTTTATCCCGGCAGACCGTTTCTCTTTGCCGACAGATGCCTTTTCCTTTTTAATTGCGGCTTTCGAGCTTTTCGGAGTGCCATTGGCTTGGTTGAATGACGAAGGGCGGTCCACAGCAAGAGCACTCGTCGGAGTTGATGGTTTAGCCGGGTTCTTCGCACTTGCAGGGGATTTTGCAAAGTAATTATGCAACGTGTTTGGAGAACTTGGAAATTTGTCCTTATTTTTCGACATTTTGCAACAAACACACGAGTATATTCACTGGAAGTAGGATATTTTTCACGAATCACGAGCACAACGAGAGCTGAATATACAATCAACAAACGCGCGTTTTTTCTATTTAGCTCTTTGACGTTTGACGCGCGCTTTTTTAATGCGTCCAAGGTTTACATAGCAATCGAGGTACCTTGGGCAGAATTAAAAGCCGCACAATGGAATTGCACAGCTTTATTTATTACATTTTTGCTAAAACGCTTGTGGAATATACATGAAATTGTACAATAATAATAATTTGTGATATGACGAGCATGTGAAAGTTTGAATAATCACAATTTATGCCGGAAAATGTGTATCCGCTCAAAAACCTATGAATGTTCGGGTATCAACTGTTGTAAGGTTCTGTTCGGTTTTCTTTTGAACAACAATCTGTTTTGTGTACCGTGTGCAGTTAGTAGTGACGCCGGGAAAGAGAACGCAGGAATCTCATAAAAATTGAGAAATTCATAGTATATGTAGTGCGAAATTCATTTACCGGAAGTTATACGTATACGGGCTCATGTTAGTGAAGTGTTATAGCAAAACAGTTGTGTATTTGAGCTGTAAAACAGTAACTCGCGTCGATGGTAAATTTGCCGGTCGGAAGACAGGTTGTTCAGTGATATATACGACAGCCGCTTGTAGATCAGCTCAAGCAAATACTTTACCTGATAGAGATCAGTCGATAGCACCTCATCCGCGATAGTACAGGATGCATTAGGCACAATCAATAATACGTGTGCTAGAGTACGATCCATGATCGATCAGGAACGCGTGGTTTGCATTGGTGTGGTGTGATCTTCAGATCATAGTGCGTTTAGTGCGTGTGTGGTGCAGGATGGAGCTGCGTTTGTTCCCTACGGAAAATAGATGACTTCTTCAACCTCACAAGGTAAGAAAATATTCCGGGGAGTTTTTGTATTGGAGTAATTGTTTACACTTCGACTGCAGTGATCATGTTTTTGGAGCATTGGAACTGTCACACTAAAATAAGATTCCGATCCAACAAGATGCTGTTAATAATCCTGATCGGATTGGTTCTCTTGGGTTTCCACCAGTTTCAACTCATCATAGAAAGAAAACTTGTCAGTAGGGCATTTCTTTCTGATATTGAACAAACTTGTTTTATTACAAAAATTTAATAATCCGAGTGTTGTTACGCTTTGGTACGGTATTAGTTAAGTTTTATGAATTGTTTCAACTCAGAGAGAGAGAGAGAGAGAAAAAAAGGTCAACATTATTCATATTTAATTAAATCAAATTTTTCACTATTACATTTCAATAGACTATTTGCTAATAACACTTTCTCCACACGCTAGTAATAGTGTACGATCATGCGCTTGGTGTTCGCGCCCGGGAAACTCCCTTACCTTCCTCCCGGAGATGATCATGGTGGTAACATTCAGCGTATTTTCCTAACGTACGATGCACGCGTAAACGTATCGTGTGTCTTTTTCAACCAGAACGCGGAAAACACACTTTGCTTGGTTGTTAAAATATGGTCAAATATAATTAGATTTTCATTAGCCTATCGTTTGCTTAAAAGTGAAGGTTTGTCTTTTTTGAAGTTTCTGTTTCGTTTCATAAAGAAAACAAAAATAAAATTGGTTGGCCCTGTTAACACATGCAACCAACTCTGCCACCGAACGATGATGAGCCTGCAGCTCAACTGCCAGCTTCTCATGGCGTTGGATGTGAGAGTAGGGAGGGCACAAAGAAATAAAATAGGTGCATAAAGGTAAAGAGACTAGATCAAAACATAGCTGGAACCATCTGCTCCAATCCGGCTAAAACCAAATAGTAACTACCAAAAACACAATGGAACTAATAACCAAAAATGGGGTTTCTCCTGAACGAGCTAGAGCACAGGGCAGGGTAGGTAATTAAATGTCTTTTAAGAGTTTAAGGAGGATTTCGTCCTATCGGTACAGGTATCGCAGGGAGTGATCGCATCTTTAGCTTTACTTTCGTCTTCATTTCCTTCCATTTGTTTCCATTCTGCTAATGTGTCTCCTCTCTATCCTCTGTGTGGTGTTGTCGGTGAGGTAGTAGTATCCGTTGTAGCACAAGCTTTCGTTATCTAAGGCACATGTCTTTACCACGGTCAACCACGAATTGAAGCACGAAGTTGAAAGCGGATGCGTAAAGCTGTCTCTCGATTTGATGTCACCAACCTGTACCGGATTACAGGATCGCTCGAAATAAGGTCTTACTCAGAGTGTTTACTGGTCTATACAAAATATTGTCTTACTATCACAGCTAGGGAACAAGTTTAAGTAAACTGAACGAAATGAGAAATTTGTGCGCAAAAATGAAACCGAGAAAAAAACATGTTTGTAAAAACAATATAGAAATCAATTCGAAGGGTAAATACAATCGTCAACTATTGCTCTTATATAAGAAACAAACAGTACGCTGCCAGTCGTCGCTGTCTGTCTCTCACTCGGTATCGGGGATCGGCACCGGGATCTTTCCAATAGTGTCCGGCCCAAATTTGTGTCTCTGTATTAGTACTAGCGTATATATAGTTAAATCGTTAACCTAATGTCTTTTTTCAGTAAAATTTCCCAGCCCTTTGCCTACCGGGCATGGCTGGATGTTTCTCTATCCTTTCCTTTTGCGTGTAAGACGCCTCCCCTTGTGGTACACGAACAATCGGGGTCTTTTAAATGTCTTTGTCAGATTGTTTGGTCACTGTTGGGTCATCCGGTTTCGTATCGCTCAATTTGCTGTCGGATTTGGGTTCTCCCGACTCACTAGATCCGGCGGTAGGTTCTCGCTTAATACCGCCCGTCGGAATATTGCTCGGTGATCCGGTCGATTCTGAGCCGGTTGATATAGCTGTGGTCGAGGAAATTGCTGGATTAACGGCCGACTGTGCCAGTGCTGCTACGGAAGCTGTCTGGTTGAAGAGCAGTGCGGCCGATTTGTGATGGGCCGCAAAAGACTGTAGCAATGATGGTAGTGGACCTTGTGAGGTTAGGTTCGCAAGCAAATTGCTGGCCTGTTGCTGCTGCTGTTGTTGCTGTTGCTGGTGGTTAAGGATAGCCACAGCCTGTTGCTCAGCAAGTCCATCCTGCTTGGCGAGCTGGCTGTAAGAGGTGCCCTTGGAACGCTTCCGCTTCGTATCGGGATCACAGGGACTCGGCGTACCCGGATGGCGGTAGGAGACGTGCTTCCGTAGCGCATCCTTGCTTCGAGACACGTGCGAACACACCTGACAGGCGTAGCTGTGGGAAAAGAAAAATGCTTCATTACAATTACTACTTATTACAGCTTGTGTAAACAGGGAGGCAAAGGGACGATGTAGTTGAACGGATGATAGAACTCGTTAAAAGCCAATATCTTGGAGATGTTAACAGCAGCTAGGGTAGGATGGGAAAGAAAGTTAAAGTTGAACCTCCAAGCTAATTTCACCGGACACTCTCTAACCTGGCCAACGAAACTGAGCCTAGTGAGGACTAGACTACGGAGGCATAGTCCAGGGTTGACCGACCCCACCAGCATTACAGATAAGGTCTAAGATGTCAGATAGAAGCCTCGTTAGCAATTTAAGCGACTTTTTGGCTTTTTCCACAACATGATCTCACTACGCCTGATCTAACCACACACCCAAATCTTTGACATAAAAATGAGTTAGCTCACGATAGAGAATCTTTTAAAAGAGGGTTTTCACTGCCTCTTTTGACTAACTTAGAAAAAAAAAAAAACAGAAAACCAATTCACGGAATGTGCAAAAAAGGTTCTCATTTCTCCTCTCATTCAATTGAGGAGATCGTTTACATCTGCTCGCCTAAATCGCTCACAACACTATTAGCAGTGTTTCGAAACCAAACGAAATAGCTTGTATCGGGTCAGAGAAGTAGATCATCACAATGACACTAATCAGAACAGGAATTAAGTAGCATTTTGGAGGAATTTTAAAGACGTCCTGTTACACTTCGATTCCTCAACAAACAGCACCCTACTTACCGGACATTCTGATGAGTTTCCAAGTGAACACGCAGATTGTACTGATTGCTCAGCTGCTTGTTGCATATGACGCACGTTGCGTACAGCTTGGAAGACGGAGGCTTCTGCGTGGAAGGTTGCTGCGGTGATGATTGCTGTTGCTGCAGGGCGACCACCTGCGACGGATGGGTAATGTGGAGCGTTTTGATGAGATTCTCGTTAGCACTGCCAACGGGTGATGGTGCCAGGGCTAGCAGCGACCCGGGAGTTGGCGTGGTAGGCGACGATGCCGTCCCAATGGATGTGGCCGTTGCAATTGGTGATGCACGCGTGTTCGTATTGGAGGCTGCATTTGGGTGGGAAGACTCAAGGCTAAAATTTTCCGGCGTCTTGGAGGCACTTTCGTTGGTGAGGAAATGATGGGCAAGATACGGATTCTGCGTGTTGCTGACGGGCGTTACGGTCGGTGGTTTGTTGAACAGATGCAACGGCAACTTGCCACCTTTGAGCGTTTGGAAGAGGTTTTCGGTGATTTGTTCCAACTTTTTCCGCTTGCTGGTGGCCGTATCCTGCGAGCTGAGCGTTTTACGCGTCGTGGTTGTTTGCGTGACACGACCCGCATCCTCCAGTCCCGGTGTTTGGGGAGTTGGAGTGGATGGGACGGAACCGTACGATTGGTTCAGTTGATGGATGCTGTCGGAAAGATCTTCCTCCTTCAATTTCATCCCCAACAGCAGTGGACCATTGGATAGCTTGCTGTCCCGCGCGTTATCATTGCTAAAGTTCCCAAACATGGCCGACTCGGCGATCGTGCGACTTTCACCAACAGCGGTCTGGTGCTGTTGTTGATGTGAGTAAGCCGATCGGAGAGGTGTGCTAGATCGATTTAGGTGATGCTGCTTTTCCTCGTGTAGCATAGCATTTTCGACGTGCAGGTTGAGTTCGTTCATCTTGCTCAGCGCTTCCGCGGACAGTTGCTCGTTACGTTCTGCCTCAAATCGCGCATAAAGATCACCCGAGGTTAATGACTTAGAGGAAAGATTGCCTGCGCAAGCAGTTGCGTTGCTATTGCTGGAGTTGCCCGAATAACCATCGTTGTGGTGGTTAGTTGCACTGGCACCTCCGTTCGATCCTCCAGAGTTGGTGATCAGATTGAGTGCTTGCGCATTGTTTCGCATTTCAAACATTTCCGACCCGAACGCGTACGGTCGGGCGAAGAAATTGTCCACCGGGGAGGACACCTTCATTGAATGGTAGGGCGAAGGTACGTCGGAATCCCTCGATGATGATGCTTCCGTTGAAGGTGTGCTCGATTTGTTGGGGTTCTAATGGATGGCACGGAAGAGGGAAGAATTATGTGATGAGAGATAGAAACGAGACAAGGCACGAAGCAGAGGATCTTTGCGATCTATCGCACGTACACCTTGTAGGCATTCGAGGACAGGAAGGGGGACTCGTAATGAGGCATTGCAGTGTTAAATCCACCAAGACGCCTCAAGGTAGCAAACCTGGTGAATGACCTCTGCAATACTTCGTACATAAATACTTACGCTATTGAAGTCGGCCAATCCCTTAATGCCCAGCGTTTCGGCCAGCGATAGCAGGACGGATATTTGCGCCTCGTACACGTTCACCTCGCCGGAGTACATGAATGTTATTAGCGCGGCTACGGCATGGTAGGAAGCACCGGGCAACACCACTACCGGATACTGTGCGCCATCTAGCGTGCGGAACAGCTCGGAGAAGAACGTACTGCAAGCGCTCAGTACAACACGATGCGCTTTGATTTTCTGTCCTTCCGCCATCAGCGTTACATCGGTCAGGTGTGACTGATCGAGCAGTAACGGTAGCGAACTAAGTAGACTTGCCTGCGTTACGGCGTGTGTCATGGAGAAGAGTATAAACGGATGATCATTAGTTGCTATACTATATGAGAGTAAGAAAGAGAAAGATCGAGAAGTGAATGGTGCCTTACCTGATGATTGTGCCATCGAAGGCAGAACTGTTGCGGACTTGAACTGCCTGCTGCTCCTCCTGGCAGTCTTCCACCTCCACCACTACCACCACCACCACTGCCTACACCACCTCCGGTGCAGCTACCGGGGCGACCTCCAAGTGGGTGCGTGCTTGCGGCGTCCATTTTTAAAAATAAAGGCCAATTTTAGGTCACTTGAACGGACGGAAGCGCTGCAATGGGTAGCCAGAGAAGAAAAAAAAGGTACACAAAACGCGCCACTTACAGGGTTTCTCAGATGATATTAGGGAAGTAGCCACATTTCCTCCATCGGCTGCACATGACGTTGGATCAGCATCAGATGATTTTATACCGACATTCCTTTTATTACAACATTCTCAGTTGAAAATCAGTTGGCGCTCAAGCTGCCGTAATAAAATCGCCTGATGCTGCACTAACGTCATGTGCTACCGATGAAAAAAAATGTGGCTACTCCTCTGATCTCTTCTGCGAAACCCTGTACAACGATGCAGTTCATTCCAACGATCGTACAACGAAGCGAGTAAATGTGATCACTACCAATAGTAACAACAACAACAGTCATCCGATCGATTGACCGTCCTGCTGTTCAGGCTGAGATAATCCGTCGATTCACGCACGCACATGAGCTTTTCGGTCACTGTGTAAATATCCGAGTGTGTGGATCGAGTAGAGATCGCATGCAACGTGTTAATGAAGGGAGAAACGAGGGAATGAAGCGTCAGTGTGCATGTGTCGATGGGTCGTGTGCGTGTATGTTTATTGAAGATTTCCTTATACCTCAAGCGATGCGCACCAACCACTTGTTATGCCGGGCCGTACCGTGGGAATGCCAGCCCGAAGCAAGGAAGCTCGTTCCGCTCGTCCGGAGACAGCGCTAACGTGTCGTGGAATGTGTTCGGAGATGCGTCGTGCTGCCGTTAGATACAACTACTGATGAAAAAGGATTTTGCGATCGGCCGGTATTCACACCGACCGTGCTGATCGCGCGGAAAAACAGAGAGTCCGCGAGAGCGAATGAAAGATCGGGCGCTCATTTTCCATCAGCTCTCCCCGGCGAGTGGCGCAAAAAGATTTGGACGAACCGACGGATAGATACGGAAAAGACGGTCTCTCCCCATGTTTGTGTGTGTTTGTGTTTGTTGCCGTAAATAACGAAAGCAGCAAAAATAACGCCATCAGTGAAGGGAAAACATCGTAGGAAAAACACACGGACACGGACGGGATGCTGATGTGATTTTCTCCACGCGACCGATCCGCAACCGGGGTGATTTATACGGATGAAACGGATTTCTGGGACAGTGAGCAATGCGATCGTCACCCGAAGACATTCAACTGTGAGGGATTGACGGTTGTGCAAGAGAACCCGTACAGATACGGACTTGGAAAGTTGATCTATTTTTTCGTGATGTCGGAAAATCTACCTCACATCCACCACCGAGGCGGTGACTCCAGGGAGATGTTCGAAGACAATAGGTCTATTTTTAAGTTCCCGATACAAAAGACCGTAAATTGGGTAAAAATGGGAACCATTTGTACACTCAAAATGGCTCTTTAGCACACCAGTGAAAGGTTCTCTTGTCTCTTTTCATACTTCCTTCTGTTCGTAGACCACCTGCTCGTGTCGACCACCAGGGGAAGTCACCGGCGTAAGCGATAATGGTGGCGAATCATCCGGAAGAATACACGAAAAGAAACACCAATGATTGACGGGATCAAGCGCCACCAAGCCATTCAGTCTGGGATGTTTGTTTGACTCAGTTTAGACACTCCTGCACATGCGGTTGTTCTTGCGGATTGGGAATAAATGCCAAAATTGGGTAACTCTTGGAAGTACCTGAGTGGACTACGGGATGAATTTCCCCCATCCCTAAGCTGGGATGGAAGATGGCCATTGTAACATGGATCCGGTGTGTCGATCGCCTTTTACGACCGTAACCGATGCTGCCACTTAAAGAAGAGAAGCCGAGCGCGTGACAAACGGCAAATAAAATACACGATCCGTGACGAAGAATCGGGCATTGGACAAAACAAATACTTCTGCCAGTCCTGCAGAGCGTTCAAGCGCAAGTGAGATGGCAAAACGTCCCTCAAACCCTTCCCCCCTTCGTTTTTTTTTGTGGGGGGTGTGTGTGTGTTTTTTTTATTGCTCCACCATATGTGTGCGCGGATCTTCGTAGGGGGATCTCTAGATTCCCGCCGATCGCCCGGTACCGGGGAAAATGGACTGGCCAAACGAACAAAAATACCAGCACCAGCAGCAGCGGGATGGAAACCGCGAAATCCGGGGGCATGTCACCGGGAACACACACCGAAACAATGCATACCTTGTGTGCCACACCGTGCCACACAAACACACGTACGGAACCCTTTGGCAGAGGCTGCCGATGCCGTGTGTCCGTCGCACCAATCTGCCAGCCAGCCAGCCAGCCAGTCAGCCAGTTTGTCAGTCTGTCACGGCGCACGGGGTTTGTATTTTTAAATTTTCCATGCTCGTCTTTACTGGCTCGAAAGGTTGCTGCTGCTGGTGGTGCTCACCACCGTGCGTCCCCCACTGGCCCTGCCCCGTTTGGTCCACTGTGTTGCTGCTGGTTGATAGAATTTCTTAAAATAAATCTCCCAGAAGACAAAAGCTGATGATAATGCGGCAATCGGGGTGTGTTTTTTTTTTATTTCGTGGGGCCTCCCCATCTTATTCCCCGTGTGTTAGTGCACGGGTGTGTTTGTATGTGTGCGAAACTTCGCTCTTTGCGTCGTCCCATTGGAAAATTACCCCCCTTGCGAAACGTAGATCAGGCCAGATATACGAGCGAATGTCACCGAACGCGACGAATCTCCACCGATATCAAACGAGATCAGGACAAGCAGATACCCCATGGGTGTGTGCGTGTGTGTGAGAGGGAGAGAGAGAGAAACAGAGAGAAAAGCACGAGGGACGAGGAAATGAATGGAGAAAGATAAAGCAAGGGAAGGGTTTCAATGAGTAAGCACAGAGTAACCGCCAACAAGTACGCAATGAGTGGCGCGTTTCGTTGGGCGGAATGTCCGAATGTCGATGATCCTTTCGATAGACGGTAGACGTCACACGCAACAGTGACTGTATCATATGTAGTTTGCTAACATGGTGAAAAGATTACAATATATTTAAAAAACACTCCAACACCTAATACATGTCATTGTTGAGAGGTGTCTCAATGTTCCAAAAAAATATTCTTGATTGGGGAGGACATGTATTGCTTGGAATTGCGTTCTGATATGTTCTGGTCTGTTCCTATTGCTAGCATAAACATGGTGATCTTCCAAATGTCCTCCAATAAAAAGGACATGTCCATGCTGAGAGACATCTCAAACTTTCAACAAAATCCTCTTCAATGGGGACGACTTGCATTTTCTGGAACATCTTTCTAATACGTTCTGGTGTGTTCTAGTAGATGACTCCATTGTTGATAGCTAACATAAACATGGGGAAATATTTAAAACACATTTAAAATATCCTTCAATGCGTAGGACATGACACTGTTGTGCAATCTGAATTTTTCAATAAAATCCTTCTTTAATGTGGAGGGTTAGTGCTTCCTGGAATAGAATACTGATATGTTTTTGTTTTTCACTTTTAAGATGTATCTCACTTTTTCATCAAAATTCTTTTTATTTAAAATAATTTGTTGTTCCTCAAGTAGATGACTTATTCGGAACATTGATCGAATTACCATATTTCTGGAATTTTGAACATAAATTCCATCAAAAGTCCTATCTTATGACACAACAGATGACAATTTCACGTATTATCCGAGAATAAGGAGATCTCCAATTAAGTGATGCCAATCGAGGAAGTCATTTAACTGTTGTGATGACCCGCATATCATCGGTACATCACAAGCATTGGTGGGGGGTAGGGGTTCGTTTTCGCTTTTCCATCCCTCTCTATACCGTCGACGAATGGTAGGGAGCGAGCGAGAACAAGTCCTCAAAAGTCCAGTGTATTTTTAGGACCCCCACGGTAGCCATTATTCGCGCCACCGTTCGATCACCACCGCGATCTGCTGTCGCGCTGGCTCGTGCTGCTGAGTGTTTGTCTCTGTTCCGTGATTAGATCGCTATCTGTTTTTTTTTTCCTCCTGGCCCTACAGTGGCAGTGTGTTCCTTTTACAGATGCTGCTTCGACGCATGGTTGCGATCGGTGCTTGTTTTTTTTGTTTTTTTTTGGTATGGCCATACCCGCAAGCACCATTGCACGCACTTTCTCGTCACGTTGGAGGGCAGCAAGGATCGGAGATCAAGCGAGCAAGGAAAGGTGACGATCAATGAGGACAAGCATGTGGCATGTGTGTGTGTGTGTGTGTGTGTGTGTGCCGTGGTGGTGGATTATGTCACATCACGCTCGGCAAGCGATCAATCACGCACGAAATCGTGAAGTGGTGGCATCTTTTTCGTAACGATTCCACCAGTGGAGTTGGACATGGATCAACGATGGGCAAGGGTTTGCCGACCGTTTTTTTTTGGTGGGAATAGCTATTCGAGATCGTTTTATAGTATTCAAATTAAAAACATTTATAACCAGATCTGTTCCATTATGTCCTAATTTATTCCTGAAAAAAAAACGCAACTTGATCAATGTTATTGTCCGTCTTCCGGCATTTGTTTTTATTTCGCTACCACGCCAGCGCACGAAGCGCAAGGCCCTCGGGGAGTGTTGATCGTCCTTTTCGTAAAAAAGAGTAAAATAAAAAGAAACCGACACAATCGCACTAACGGAGATGGACTGCCGTGCCGGTTAAGGCAAGATCGCGCCAAACCCACTGCCCGTCACTACTTTTGGCCTCCACGAACGAGCCAAACCGAGCAAATTCGGTCGTAGCCAAAAGCGCGACGAGTGTGTGATTTATTTGTCATGTTGCTGTTGTTGATAGTTTTGTTGATGTTGATGATGGTGGTGTGTTTTTTTTGTCAGTGCGCGCAAATGGATAAAGTAGAATTAAGTTTATTTTTAACCCCCACTTCTCTCTTTGCCGTGTAATTGAATCAGCCCAAATCAGCCTGCTCGTAATGATGAGGAAAAACGGCAACGGAAACATACAGTGCGAGCGAGAGAGAGCGAGCGAGAGAGACTGCGTGTGTGTGTGTGTATATAGAAAAGAAGGAAATCAGCAGCGCGAAAAGAAACATTCCTCAGCCTCAGTGATCCTCAAGTGAGGCTGAGCAAACGACGCGAGCAAGTGTCAAGTGAGTCAGGGAGACATCCAAATGCAATTATCATCCCTGGTGGAATGTGTCCATGAGACACGAAATGACCGGGGGAAAAAACGAAGATGCAATAGATTTCCACGTCAGACACTATGCTGGGTGACATTTAAACAACGACTTTCCAATGAATTGGGTAGAACTATCCGAAACAGCCAACTCATTGCATCCTTCTCCAGGATTAATGTTTGTAAGTGACCATCAGGAAATTGAATCTTCACAAGCACGGCACGGTCCGGTGTATTTAATTTGTGTGCGATAGGTGACCATTTTGGTTGGTGGACCTGTTTGTTTGTGTCAGTATCGATAAACTTCCAGAAACTTACATTGATTTCCTTTCAGCTCAGTTTTAGAACGTTCGATGACGTGCACAAGTGTTCCCTGTACACGGTGGATGCATGTAGCACCGTCGCTCGTTACCAATCCGGCAAATCTGCTCGCGTTATGCACATCGGTTTGTCAACTGATGGAAAATAAACACAAATCATACGAGAAACGATCAGTCCATGTTTTGCACACGTTCCTTCACAGAAAAAAAACACGCCACTCGACGATTCCAGATGAGGTAACACGTGTTCCAGGTCTCCAGCGGCGCAGTTTCACAGCGGACTATCCGAGACAGATGTCGTATTTGTACCAACAAACAACCAAAAAAAAAAGGCGAACTACTTGATCGCGTGCTTCGTGCATAAACGATTGTACATCACTCCTGAACGGTTCACTGCTCGGTCCATCACCGCCGATCTTCCGTCCCCCAAATAGTGCGCACTTATATCACACGCTGAACTTTTTTTCTTCTATTCCTCAAGACGGGTGTAGTGAAAATTCGGCGTTGAGGTCTCGATCCTCGTTTCCGCACAGAAGATCGCGATCATATACCCCCCTCGGTTTGCAAAATTACACACAAACACACGCACACACACACATACACACGTGGCCAGTGTGGAAAGGATTTATGGGTTTGTTTTTCTTGTCGTCTAGACACCTTGGATAGCAAAAGATCCCCAAAGAGAGATGACTCGCTATTGACGCTATACTTCCAATCATGCTATTGGAAAAGAACTCATAGACGGTGGACACACTTCTCACATTTAGTGAAAGACCAGGCGCTTCCATCGGCTATTCGGATCACACCTGGGTGACATTCACCAAACACACTGCACGGAACTGATAAGAAATAACCTCGAAACTTGTCCAAACTGGTCAGTTTTAGAATTGGAAATTCACCTGGAGCTTATCCAGCCCCAGATTATGTGACTTTGGATCTCGTAGGGGATATAACCGCACTGCCACCGCAGAAGACTTCCTCCGCGATTATCGAGCCAACTGCCGGGGCTGAAGCATCCGCGAGCAAAGCGATCGTGGACGAAAATGAAATCTCTTGGACACGAACGATCGTGCATAGAGAGAGACAGACCACGCGAGGGAGAAAGCTAAAGCTAACGAGAAAATCTGTTGGAGTGAAGCAGACGCACGCCAACGTCGTAGACTGTCGTCAGACTTGGACGACGGTGCCGCGTCCGGACCACAGTCAGGCAATAAATAGAACGAAGGAACGAACGCAAAGTCCTCCGTCTGCCAGCGTTCCATTTGGCGGTAACGGGGGTGGATGAGGAGAAGGAGCCAAACGAGGGGAGGGTGGGGGGTGTCTGACCGGAGGCGAGTCTGGGACGACAGCGAAACTGCTGCCGACGACGAGAGACGACATCTTTTTCCCCCAAAAATCCAGGCCGAATTGTACTATTTTTAGTGGCACCCGACGGCCTGCCCTGGAGAAAACTACAACTACAACAATGCGCACCACCGCGCGGCAGTGACAGCGGCGAGTCCGCGCACTTTCTTCGCAGTACTCACGGACTGCGCCAACAGATCTTGTTGCTCTTTTCGTCGCAGTTGTCGTCGTCGTGGTCGGTTTGCGCTCGCACTGGCAGCGTCAGTAGACGACGTTCCCCGGACGACGACGACGATGACGACTGCGAGAAGATGGACCAATGGACGCTGGTGTTCTGTGAGGTGCTCCGGTGTCCGGTGACAACGGAACGTTTCCATTCGCACCATCCATCCAGCAAAGTTGAAACACTCCACACGCACGTCCATCAATCTGCCATGTCCATCGCCAAGGCGAAGACAAAACTACCAGCCAGAAGTTATGCAGATCATTTCCTTCTTCGTGTGGTATATGCGGGATGTGTGTGAGCTTACCTTCCACACATATACACACGTGCACGCTTTTCACGACTACAATCGGCTCCAAACGCGATCTAATCGATCGGCTCCAATATCGGGGACATAAGGGGGACTGGGATGGGCACTAAGGCGGGGAAAGAAAAAAAAGGGCCATGACAAATGCGAAACGAAATGAGATTGACACCGACCGAGTGACGATCGACGGGTGATCGTGATTGTCTCCTACATTTCTGCTACTCTTTGGATGTGCGCTTTTGCTATTCCGGGAAACAAGGGACCGCCAAAGTGCGCATGGGTGCGTGACTGAAGGAACCCGTTTTTTTTGCCTCTTCTTCACAACCGATCACAACTGCAATCGTACGCACACTTTCCATTAGACACATTCACACTTTTCCTCCGGGACAGGATAACACTTCCTGGCAGTTTGGAACGACAGTAACTTACTACACGAGCACTAACGAACATTCCCACCGTTTGCGCGTTTTCGTCTTTCTGTGTCGTTTCGTTCGTTTTGGAAGTGAATGTTTTTCCTTTGGTAATTTTCTTGCTGGCCCCGGTGAGCTGAGAGATGAGCTCGTGCCCAACTCACACTTGCCGATCGACTACCCGACTATCTAGCGAACGATGGCCGAATGTGTGCGACCTGGTTCGTCTGTCGGATGAAAAACTCTTCCCGCGAGAAGAGTTGGAAAACCGTTTTTTTCGTAAAAGTTCACTGTCCACAAGAGAGCAAAACGTCTCATCTCAATCCACTCTTTCGATCTACCGGCAGATACTCGATAGCCGTTTAGTTTTATTGCTCTCAGGAGTATCTTCAAGATGATCAACAGAGATCGTAAGATGCTGATCGAGTGTGACAACATTGAGGCTTTTTAATGAGTGACATCTTGGACGTTTAGTTTAAGCGAACAGTGGAGCAGATATGGCTCTATGGACATTAAAAAGTACTTGCTGTTATCTAGACCCGTCTCCCCTTCAAGGTATTTAGTTATCACTTCCGAATTCGTTGAAGCAACCTTCAATATTCAGGAATCTCTTTCAAAATTGACTAAAACCTCACTCTAGCTATTCTGAATTTCAAGGATATCAAAGATCTTCAATTACTGGAATTACTGGGTACTGGATTTGGGATCCCAAACTGTCCCAACTGCCTGGAACCTTCAAGAGCCTTGATCCGCTTCTAATGTATTAATATTCAAAGTCGGGGAAAATTTGGACAATGTAGAAGTAGTGTTTTATTTGACTTTGATTACTGCTCGAAAGCGAATTGCGGAAAGAACACGGCTTTCTGAGCAACAATCAAAATTTTATACAAACACATCAGGTCCATAAACTTTGAGGTGGAATTCCATAGAACTTGGTACACTTCTTAAGTTATAAATTTAATTGTAATTATTACTTACCGTACAGGACTTCCAGAGATTACAATATACATCACACAATTTGCACTATAACTTTCTAACTTACAACACCACAAAACACAACGTTTGGGAATGGAACGACCCTCTACGGTCGCGGCCCAGCACACAACTGATATCAACCGATCGCCAGTACACGAAAGCTTAACAAAGCTCACCGGGCTGTGGAAGCTTTCGCTCGTTGCCGGATCTATGTACCATGTACCATGTTTGTCCTGCGCGACACGTGCGCGAAACGGCCCGGTTGCCGCCACGTGGTGCAAACATGCATCCGACCAGATGCATCATCACATTCGGGAATGCTTTATTGTGTCTGTACCGAGCACATAAGCGCAATGTGCATGGTGCCCATGACATAAACACATAGAAGTAAATAGAAAAGAACGAAAAGATTGTTAACGGTGTGATGTGAGGAATGTTCTCCGAGTGTGCTCTAAGACATTGATTGGGATTGGTTTGTAAGAGGTAGGAATATCTCAGTGAGTAGGTACATTAGTGCGAAAATATTGAGAAACAATGTAATGCTTTACATTATGTAAAGGTAGAACACGATGAAGTTGAAGTAATCTTAAATTGTAGCATATGAAGTAATTATTTCTTCAATTTCCAGTTTCTTCCTTTTTGGAAGGTATTCCCTCGGTATTTCTAAGGAATCCATACATATTTCCTATCATTGAGACCGACTACTTAACAGCCATATGCCCTGCCATCAAGAATCGAAAAATCTGAAAAATTGGTAAACTTTTGTGGAAAAGAAAAATCCAATATCCAGAACTGTATACCTCAAAGAAAAAATACACCAAAAAGATCATAAAGTCCCTACAGAAAAATGGAAACTATAGAATTTTGAATAACGCAAAGTTTTCCGCGAATTCAAACGCCTACCAACACTTTATGCATAATCATATATTAATGTATGCATACTGGAACACAATAAAAACCTTCCGTTCATATTCCCTCACACTAATGGGAAAGTCTTGTCCACTTTTATGGGCAGTTTGATTGAGCGGACTAATTGGTACATGCAACTATTCGCGCTATCATAATTACTGCCATTTTGATCTCCCTTTCCTACGACCCCCCTCCTTTCCAGGCCCATCCCACCAACACTTATGCTAAATAACTGTCAGCGATTCCGATATCCGTTGCAATGGCACTCCGACCGGATGCTGACCTACGGTGCAACTATTATTAGCCGGACCGAATTCTCGTCCTTTGACAGCGTGTCAAGCAGCTGTTTGACATTTGGAAATCCTTTCACACATTCTATTCCGTTCTCTGATTTCGGGCGGTTGTGGAAAAACGGAGATGACGCAGACGCATGCAAATTATTGACCCTGTTTGTACGGAGCGCACAATGCGAGATGTTTGCCTTTACAAAACTGACCGACAGCTTGATGCAGTTTCCATGTTTTGGGTTTATTTTCCATTTTTTTTGTAACGTTCGATTTCCACTGCTCTCGCGCTTTATCCGTTACTCCGTTTGCTCCGTTTGGGCTGCAACGTTTGTATTGAATAATTAAATAAATTATTGTACGGAAATTCACTGACAGCGGAACCACCAGGAATGGGCTGACATGCATTACCTTCGTCGTCGGAGCTGTCGCACACTGCTCGAGTAGTGTGCTCGATCGTCGTTCCACCACTGGTACTGGAGTGTTGCTTCGTGCATAAATTATGTCTTTTTTCGGGCTGGCTGGTTAAAAACGGAGTTTCCAATGTACCGCTAGTGGAAAAATGTTAGTTTTCCCGAATGCAGTTGCTGGGCTGATGTGCTGGACTGTCTGGTGTTGATTAAAACTGGCAGCAATGTTACGATTTCCAATTCTTGCTGTCAACATGGCTAGCATTACCGGTTCCATCCAGTGACAGTAGTGTTACGTCCATTTCCAATATATCGACACTAATGGAATCGATTAAGAGCGCTAGTTTTCTATTCTCTTCGTACGGTGCACCGTCCGAGTTCGTTGCATCTAAAAACGACAAGAACGGGTTTGCAGTCGAGGATAGCTTCCAAATATTCAACCAATTTTAGTAAGAGACATCTACACCTCCTGATATCATCTCGTACAGTAGACACATTATGGAGAACCTTTGGGAAATCGTCTTAAGAAGAAAGATCCAGTCACCTTTCAACGTTTTGTTTAGTTTTTGATACAAAATAACACACACATACACGTACGCGAGCATTCCACACAGTCGCTTTTCCCCGGGACACAGTCCGGAGGTGTTCCTAACCACGACCCATACCAAAACTGACAACTCGCGTGACGCTTCCATGGTTGGTGGTTTTTGGCTGGTGATTAAAAATTTAATCCATCTCCACTGCTTCATCTGTTTCTCTGTTTCGTATCCGAATGCAGTTGCAAATATCCCACAAAATGGTAGCCATCAATCAAGTGTTGCGGTCCTTCGGTACGTTCCGAAGGTTGATGCTGGTTCCGGTTACGTTAAATAGACCATTTGTCTGGAGGTTTAATATGAACGTATATCGTCGTTTTTAAGTTCTTCTGCTGAGGAGGGATATGAAATTTTGATTTGTATTGTATCCACTAATAGAAGGAGTCGTAGAAAGGGAATCGTTGTTTAGACAAGACACTTTGCTATAAGAGCACTGTTTTTCCATATTTAATACCAAACGTTGAGTAAACTGGAAGCAAATACTTGAACATTTCCGCACGGAGTTTTCCCGAACTCAGGTCCACTTGCTCCTGTCCACAAATCGCGTTGTTTACCTTATGGTTGGTTTTGCGTTGCCGTCCACCATTTGTAAGAAAATGCCTCGTTTCGTTCAACTCTTTTGAATGCTTTTGCGGAAAACTTTTCACAGGAAAATCCACATCACACGGCACACCGCAAACTACAAGCACAGCTGGAAAAGCATTTCGTTTAATTTTGTTACACCGAAAATTACCTTCAAGGCCACTCAGTACACACACGGCACGGGCAGAAGCAAAAAAACGCCAAGCGAGCATTTTCGCCAGTACGCAACACCACTGTCCGCCATGTTTGCTACACTTTTTACACACTCTGTCGCGCGCGCACACGCACACACCAACGCTACGCGGGTTACCGAACGTCCGGCTCAAGGATACGTTACGGGGGTGGGAAAGAAAAACAACACCCACACGTGCCGTACACGGGTTTTCGCTTTTCCTCCACCAATCGGAACGCACCACTGTTGTTAGGGCCAGTGGGAAACGCGATATGGAGGAAATGGCGACGGTAAATGCGTGTTACAACAACAGCCACTGCTGATGAGGGTGCCCGTTTGGGGTTTCGCTTTCGTGCGGAAACGAGACACCGAATAGGATTTTGGGGAGTTTTGGAAAAAAACACTTTCACTTTCCATATTCACTCGCGAATGAATGGGACACGATGGGGAAACTTTGCTTTTTGACGTTTCGCCCGGTAGGCTAAGTAAAATAACCACCGTTGGGGTTATGCGCCTGCAGGGTATGCAATGTGTGTATGGAATGGTGGTTTTTATTTCTTCACGAGGAGCCCTGGGTATTTTAATCGTTTTCAACGTTATTTCCTTTTTTTTTTGAGATTGTATTTCAACACTTTTTCTTTTCACTGTTTAATGTTGTCAACTTTATGCTATTTTGTTTTTTATCACAATCGGTTAAGTGTATGATATGAGCACCAATTTTGCCGCGCGGAATTCACTACATCCGGATGGAGACGGTTTTTGGACACTGGAAAGGCCACGACAGCCCCGGCGTACGTGTGTGAGAGATGCGCACGCAATACCGTTCCCAGGTGGACTGAAATCTGTCCAAAGCACCCGAGCCGAAGGCAAGGGGTGCCTAACCGGCCTTCCAGTTCTTCACGCCAGGGTTTTCGGTTTCAAATTAAAACTAAAAAGAAGAAATAACGAAAAAAAAACACGGCAAAGGTAAAATAAAACAAAATTTTCAACAACTGAAATACGCACCCCGCGTATTGGGAGATGGGAAAGAAAGAGTGAGAGGGAACGTGAACTAATCCAAAATCCAATTCGTACAACGTACGAGTGATCGCTCATAGCCCTTCACTTCACAAAAAAACGGGTTGCCCGGTTCGGAAGTCCCTTCCGGCGTGTACGCAACAGCGTACGCATGCAGTCAACAACAAATATTACCTCTTCCCCTGTATTCCCCCGGCATCATCATCATCATCATCAGAAAACGGTAGTCGATTTTAAAATGTGTGAGTGTGTATGTCAATCCATTCGTGTTGTTTGCAGGAAAGGGGAATAAAATAGCGCCTGCTGTTTTTTTTTGCTATAGTTTTTTAACCGTTTTTTTTCGATTTTGATCCCTTTTCTTCTTGCAGCTTCCTCCCAGCTTCCCAACAGGCCCCCCTCCGGTCATGACCTGTCATCTATTCATGTGTCGTGCTTTCCTTGCCGTCGTGGTAGTGTGGGAATGAGAAGGAAGTGGCGTGAGCGAATAGGAACGATCTCAGACGGGAGATGCTGATTGTTGTCAAGGTGCTGAGAAATCTCGAAACCTACTGCAACACGCGGGAAGGTTTCCTAACCAAAGAAAACGCCAAAACATCTGCAGGGAAAATGAGGTGAGTACTTTACAATGGGAAAATGAGCCCCACCGCGGTGGTCAATAATTGTAAAATGATGTGGGCAATGGATGTTAATTATATGGAAATTTGGAAAAGCGGAAATCATTTTCCAGCATCAAAATACGGTGGAATATCTCGGTTCCATGTTTTTTGGGGGATTGGATTATTCGCAAAGCTTTACATTTCCAAAGGCCAAAGTTCCAAAAGCGATTTGACACATAATTGCAAAATTGATGATGGCAAAGGAAAAATTAAGGATATAGTAGTGAATGATAAAATAAGCACAAGTTAAGCAAAAGCTACAGATTCCAACAATAATCTGCTAAGTAAAATAAAACCTTTTACATAATAAATAATAAGACAATTTTACCTCTTATGAACTAGAATCCGCTTATCCAATACAGTTCAATTGTTCATTTCAATTTTTCATTTTGTTTAATAATTTTGCTTGCTTTATGTGTGTTATCAGCAATTATGCAACACAAGTTTTTTTATAGTATGTATTAGTAATATATTAATATAACTTTTTAAATCTGTCATTTTATTTGTTCATTTTACTTTTTTATTTAGTTTATTAGTTTTACTTGTTACATATTTTATCAGTCATGAAACAAAACAATTGTTTTCTAATCAATATTCAATATCGCAGAGCATTTAAACATTTTAAACAAGCTCAATCGATAAGCATTAATGATTTATTTAGATAATCTTTTATAATTTTGAATATTCTTGTTTTTATCATCCTTCTGATTGGGAAATTCGACAAACTTTCTTAAAATTATATTATTTTATTTTACATTTTGATTAAAACCCATTTAAAAATGATAAACAGCTTTACACGCACATCGTAAAGATGCGATTTTATTTCTCCACTTCATCACCACTTTGAACCCTTCGGATTGTCTGATCGTGTATCGAATAGAGGACAATGGCGTCATCCTTATCTCATTTGCATTATGATAAATAACCAATTGAGAGTGCAATTAAACATTACTTCACGCACACATGCAACCCAATGCTGAAGCGAACCAATTGAAAAACTGCAATAACAACCTGGACAACCCGATTAATTATTCCTTTCCCGCCAGGGGCACGGGGAAATGGTTGAGAAAGATAACAAATCCTCTTCCTGCATGTGCCTGTGTGTGTGCGCATATTGGTTCATCCCTTTGGTCGTTGAACTCCGGGTGCGCTCGAGTGCGATCCTGTCCTTTGAGTCCGCACTGAGTCACAAAGGACCGCCGTCCGGAACTTCGGCCTTTTTGGAAGGAGTGAGTGCAAAGAGGGGAAAGGGGGTAAGAGGATAGCAAAAAAAAATCAAGAACATGGAATTAGATGTTGTTTCTTCTTCTTTTTATTGCTCCTTTCCCCCTTTCTTTCTCGTCCCCGTCCGTTTCCTTGTGTTTCGATTTTCCCGTGTTCTCGGTTACACTCTTACCTTCTACCCAATGACGTAGGCAAACCCGTACCAGACCTTTGCTAAACGTGTAAATAATCATCCGAATGGGAAATAGCGCCCTTTTTTTTGTTTGCTCGGCGCTCCGATCTCGCACCGATCTTACGCCCTGTTTTCGGTTCGCTTTTTAGGTTTATTGTATTGGTTTGGGGTTATTCTCAGTTCAGTTGTTTTTTTATTTTGCACAATCCCTCGATCGAGACGGGATTATGGCTGATTTGAGAGACCTTGCGTCATTTTTCCACTTCCACAATGATTTTCCCGTGCTTCGTTTTTTTTTCGTTGCATTGTCCTCTGCTCTTCATTGTCGTTAGTTGTCGGTTTGCGTTGAGCTCCTTTTAGATCAACCCGGTATGGACGGACGGGTTCAGTTCCTTTTTTTTAGTTCCATCTCTCGTACCCCCTTTTATGCAGTGCAAACCCTTGCGCCCTTTGCGAACCCTTATGCAGTTGTAGACCGGCGCGGCCGGTTTATTTTTTTAATTTCAGTCTGGCGCATATTGGCTCAAACCAGGGAAACCCCTTTTCACGTTGTGTGAGAACTACAATCATCGTTGTGTTCTGAGTCCTGCATGGATGGAACAGCGGTGGAAAAGTTCGTTAGCTTTCAGATTAGAACAGGCCAGAACCGGGGATGTGTGTTCGCGTTCGTCAGCACTTCATTCGCGCAATTCATGCAATTTGGCACCCGATGGATGATGACGCAACCCTGGTACATCTCCTCCCTGGGGATGGTAACAGTTTTGTGAAACGGTTTTAAAAATGTTAAGCAACAACAAAAAACGAAACTATTTGTAATAAATGTGCCCGAATGAGATCGTGCTTTTTTGCGCTGCCTTTTCCTTTTTTCCCCCTTTTTCCATCATACCCTTTTATCCTATCACGGTTGTGGCAAAAGGGGTTCCTGGGCCGGATCGGGGCTCAAACTCACACTGTATCAAAGGAGAACAAAAAAAAACGGTTCGTAAAAAAGGTTTTAAATTTGATTGTTGCTGGTTGCGTATCCGGCGCCTTGCACGCGCAGCAGCTTCCCGTTGCGCGTAACGCACCGTCAGATGGGAACGGAAGCTTTGGTGTGAAGCGTGAAGTGCATATATAGATGCGCGCGAATGCAACACGAGAGCGGCTGCAGCTGCACGACGGACGGGAGAGAGTTGACGATGATTCGGCTTGATTCTTTACGTTTGGTTTTTTTTTTACTCTGGCGGGTTAAATTACAGGCAAGGATTCATTTATGAGCCGCGTATGTGTATGTGCGAGGATGACGAAGGACTAGTCACTGGAAAGAAGTGTTGTTTCACACATCCGCGTGAAGCTGGATGCAGTATAAAATTACCTAAAATGCATTTGAAGCATTTACAATATTGATCAAGTTTCGATAAAAAAGCGTTAAAAACATGCTCTTATTTGATGGAGTAAGATATGAAACCATGCATGTTTGTCTGTAAAACATCGACTGATATTCGTTCTGAAGATGACGACTTGCAATAATGTTAAGGTTAATGTAGAAGCTGACATATCGAGCTTACTGAATAGTCTCTTTACCTTCATCTGTTCCAAATCTGAGATGTTTTACCAGTAAAGAGACCAGAAGAACCATAATACATTACATATTAATATAGGGTATGTTTTACGGTGATATTATCAAGTACATGGATAATTCCGAAACCAAGTTTTTGGTCGTTCCTCTGTATCCGATCCGAATCCTTCCTGGCTGAAATTTATTTACGTTTAAATAATCTACCGGATTGCTCCGATACCAGGTTCAATCTTGAAATCCGGTCCGAAATTCATTGCTCATCATTGTAGTCTGTAGAGTCTTAACTTCCAAAACCCAGAGATGAGCAAGAATAATCCAATTCAGAAGTTCGTTACATTCGATAGCAATTTTGGTAAGGCTTTGCTGCAAGCGCGGATAACCAGCTCAATTTCTAGACCTCAGTTGGGTTTGTGATAAAAGCGGGCACATTAGCGTCCTTCGCCACCATAGACTTCAAGACTCTTCATATACTTGAAGGCTGCATATAACACCATAGCCAAGGTTTAACGTCACAGCCTAAGTGATAGTAAAGGTAAAACTTTCAGAGGCCTTGCTAACTTCCCCCTAGGTCTGCACCGACGGAATGAACTATAGTTTGTCTGCTCTTCATCCTTAACTATCGCTGATGAACATCCGCAACTCTGGGTTGGAAGCATTGTGAACCGTCTTCTTCAAGTCACTCAAGAGCTTGGCATACGCTGAGGACATCGACATGCTTTCCAGAAGTTCAAATTTTCACTTTCCTTGGGTTGAAGGTCAGCACCGGCAATAACAAAGCTGTTGAGAAAGGATTTAGGGTGCTGACCGCCAACCGATGTTTCTGAAATCTGAGGAAACTTCTTCACTTAAACATCTTCCACGATGGTCGATGGGATTGTATACACATCTGAGATATGGACTCTGTCTAAAACTTAGGAAACCCTCTTATCCCCGAGAAGAAGCTTAAGAATGTGTTCGAATGCTAATCGAGTAACGAATTAGACTCCAGCAGTTGGGGGCCACACTGAGATCTCACGACGAAGGGGATTTGGAGATCAGCAAACTTCAACGATCTTCGAGGTTCCCAAGTGATTTTTTTTCGAATCTGACCTGTTAAACCATAATTAACACCCAACTATTGTTCATTTTTTGTGTGTTTATTCACGGTATCTCATTGCATAATCATTTTCTTTTATTATTATCATTTCTTTTCTTATGTTTCCTTTCCGTACGCGTTCGCTCGCTTCTTGTACATCTCCCTTCCGCTAACCAATTACCTCCACTTTCTACGATTCCTTCCTTTAATGAGGGTTTTTATCTTGGGAAAAGCTGAACAAATGGCAAACGCACATTTTTGTTTTTTACACAATAAATTGCAAATTCTTAGCACACATACACATAATCGATTCTCGGACAGGGGCAATTGAAGTGTCGAGCGGTCAGGCAATAAAAGCCACAGTGTGTTACTACCCCGCTTGGTAGTAGAGAGCGCGTAAGTTTTGAAAGTGTTCCTTGCCCCTGACCGATAGCGTTTCATTGTTTTTTTGAGAATCGCAGCGCTTGGTTTTTCTTGGCTTCTCCTGCTGTCTGTACATATTTGCAATTAGGTTTGTTTGATTTTTGTTTAGCTTCTGCTTGTGCTACTTGCTTTGCGGAAGAGTCGGTTTTAGACGCGGAATTATGTTTCGTTTGTTTGCTGTCAGCTGTTCGGATACGAATTCTTCTCCCACACTGACGAGAATGGCCTTTGACAAATACGCTAAAGAAATATCATACTGGTATTTGTTGCTGCTGCTGCTGCTGTTGCGGATGCCTTAATCATTATTGACTATTACACACAAATAGAGGTATTTTTTGTAGTTCTAGAGTATCTGTGTCTCGTTTGCTTCGCTGCCGTTTTGATAATTATGCTGTCTTGTTTGGTTGCTTTTCTTTGCATAGAATAATGCCTTTTTCCTGAATGATCAAAATCAACTAAAGCACATCTTCAGACGCGATAACCGGCTCGCGATATTATGGTCGAAGCACAAAAAAAAGATGGGTTTATTTGATTATCTGAAAAATATCATATCTAGGGATTCTATGCTCCTTTTTGACAAACTCTACATGAGCAACAGAAAATCGTTCCGGCAATGTTAGCACTTCCAAAAGCAATATCCTACAAGCGGGTTCTACTACTGCGGCGGCGGCCGGGGCATGAGTGTTCCATCCTGTCCGTTTCTACAAAACACTTCACACGCGTGAATGGAAGGCACAGCGCGCGTCAGCTTGTATCCTTGCTGTACTGGGGAGACATTTGAGCGTTAAAAAATGTTGTGCGCGGTTGACTTACTCGGCTCCACAGAAGCCAAATACCTATTCTTTCTTCAAACGCTCCCTATTTCTCCAACAAAATCAAAACAAAGTGAACGACGATGCACTAGGAGCAGACAGTTTTGGGGATTTTTCTTATCATGTACCTCTTGTTGGGTGTGTGTATGTGTAAGGGGGGTTCATTGTTCTAATCGTGCCATGGCTAACATGTTTCGTGATGGGTTTTGATGCGCTACATCGTATGAGATGGTATGATGACTTATAGGGAATGAGGAGAAGCATGAGCCTTTAACCTAAATCGTAAACGAAAAAACGTTCGTCTCGAAGGCCGAGGATGATTATTCGCACCTTCCCCGCTCTATTCGTCTATCTCTACATTCGTGTTTAACGTTACGCCTATATCGATATAGTTAATGAGTAATTGTTGATTTTTGTTTTATTAGCGCATGCACGTATATGTGTGTGTGGGGGGGTGATTGTATTGCTGGTAGCTTTGAATGTACGCGCATGTGTGGGTGCTTTGGACGAGGCGATGGCATTAGAGAATTTGATCCTCAATTCTACGGATTGTCGCGAGTAAACAAAACATTAACGTGTGATTCCACCGAAGCATGCGGATCATCATCAAGTGCAAACCGGATGCTGGGTAGCGTCTATTGCCAATTAATGAAACACAAAACAGCACTGGAATGGAATGCTTCCAGTGAGTGCAAGGTGCAGCAACATTTTCATTTCACTAAAAACTACTGCAACGCAATCAGAGCAAGTGGTGCTGGTTGGTTATCGTGTTAGACTAGAATTATGTAGCAGCAAAAGTATTTTGCATATTCGTTTTTTGCTCGGCGAAAAACTGCGTCCCAATCATTTTGACGCAAGAAACACATTTCTACACTTTAGGCTAGTGGATGTTACATATCTCAATCCAGTACGGGCAAAATATGACAAACAGAAAACTATCGATGGCACGTATGCCCATACAACCACCCGCACTTATCACGGTTGGGTGGCGGCAGGCAAGATATTGCTCTAACCCACCCACATCCACATCACCTAATGTTTCCATCACCCTACTTGCTTACGGGTGGGGCCCGGCCTAAGTGTAAAATGAGGTTGAGGTCTAATCGCGCTAGTACGACGATTGTTACAAACCGAAAATGCATAATTATCGACTTAGTCTCCTGTCTCTGTTTAGTGTTTTCTCTGCGCTCTCCTCCCTCCATATTTGTGTATGTAGAACGGTCGGGTTTGGTTCCTTGTATCGCGTGGTATCAGTATCAGTAGTGTATTCGGTATATATAAAAAGAGTTAATCCTAGTTGTCATTCTGCACATAAAATGTTCCAAAAAAATGAAAGGAGCTACAAAGCTCCCTTCATCATGTAAGGTTTTGTGTTTTATCGTTTCCCTTTTTACTGTGTTAAACTTCTAAGTTTCGGTGTTCATCGGTTCATACCTACGCACACTCCCTCATAATAGCGCTCGCATACACACACACACACACTAGGCAATCTACTTGGAACTGTTACTGGAACTTTCTTGTTTGTCAACCGTTTCCGATAATAAGCCTTCGAATCTCATTTCTCTTTCTCTATGCTGATCTATATGTTGTGGGGGGTTTTTTCGTTCACAAACTCTCCCATCCACCACACGTTCGTTACTGAGCTTCATTCAGTATCTTGCACCAGATTCATTGCTGACTTACGATACGTATATATTGTATTTTGTTTTGTTGTTTTCAGTGTTTGTCTTTTGTTTAATATATATTGTTTAATGTTGTTCGAATATTAGTTACTATCTCGAGCTGGTCTTTACGCCTTCTATCAACAATCGTTTACGATGCCTAGCGATATTTTATACAGATCAGCAAAATTTACAATAGCCCTATGCAAGAACTCATATTGTGCCTGGAAAGAGAAGAAAGAAAAACGTAAAACCGTGCATAAATCAACTGTCGTTACGAGCAAATCACATCACTTACATATGTCTGTATCATTAAACTACGCTGTGCTCGAAGTTTTCGCACCACCGTGCAAATATCGACACGTTTCTCCGTCTTCAGCTGCATCACTAATATACACATGGCAACGAAAAGAGAACTTTTGTCCGTTCCGAGACTGCAAGGAATCGAAATAGAAAAACCATTAATTATTTCTGTTGAAAACCACACCTTTGAAGGATTTATCTTACCTGCAGTGAACGGCAATCGTAAATATGTCCTGCTGCTGAGAGCTATGCTTCTGCGCCTGGTTCACGATCTCGATCATACCGCGGGTTACCTCGGGGACTTCACCCTCCACCGTGGGCCAACCATTATACTGGAACTGTGTCACGTGGATCGTGTCGTTCGTCTTGCAGTTGGTGACGGTAAACTCGCGCTTCGTGTAGTATGGACCACTCTCACTCTGAATGTACGACACGAGCAAATTTTCGTACTTCATCTCCTCATCTGCCCAATACCTGGGACATTTGTTCGGACCATCACCAATCTGTGTTGTAAAAGAAGAAAAAACATACATTAACACATGTCTCAATTCAGAAAGAAACCCTTTTACGGTAAAAAGGTGGAAAAGAATCTCCATTCGGTGACAGATAATGTACGTGTAAAGCGATCAAGGCCAATGTAAACTTTAAACTTAAGTTTCAATTTGAGCTAGTACTAATCATTATTAAAATAGTTATTACAACCGTAAAACGATATCTTACTTCTGAGAACATGACGATCGTTTTGATGCGTTGCTCGAATATCATGCGCCAAAAGTCGAAAATGGTTTCCTCCATCGGATCCTGCGTGATGACGAAGTTGTTCTCGTCATCGTAACCATCGATAAAGGACGCATTGATGTAGGTGCAGTGATCCCGACCGGGTATAGGGGCCAGTATGACACGGTTCTTATCGTACGGAATGCACGCTTCGGAGCGATTCTTCGGCTTGTTCTCCTCACTCGAGCCCATCGTTGTAGTTTTCCGCGTATCCTCTTGGAACGCTTTTAGACGCTGGAAAAGAAAACGACCTCTTTTTTAGTAAACTGTGATCATTGTTTTGAAGGAAAACTGATCCTACCTGGAACTGTAGCTCAAGCCGTGATATTTCCACATTCTCTGAAGATGGTTGCTTCAGTGCTTCAATTGTGCTTGCCAGCGACTTTTGATCGATCTCCGTATCGCCAAAGTAAGCCAACTCGGCCAGTGCTCGATACAAAAATATGTATTGTTTCTGAAAGCGAAGATCAGTTGATCATATCAATTCTCAGTGTCGTTTTGCAGCAAAATGTCAGTCACTTACCAAAGATTGGACGAGGAAATTTCTTTGATATCGCATATCACAAATGGTGTTGAAGATAAACACCTGACCCTCCTCCTGTAGCTGCTGCATTAGCGTATCGAGGGCTACGAACGTGCCTGTACGACCGACACCTGCACTACAGTGTACCAGTATGGGGCCACGCTGGAGAGAGTATTCGGAGTTGATTCGATTGATGAACTTGGTAATGCCCTGCGGGTGCTCTGGAGCCATGAAATCTTTCCACGCCAGATAGTGGTACTGACTGATCTCACGCGACGTTTCCTCACCCGAACTGGCGGACCGTTTTGTGACCTGGAAAGCAATTAAACACTCAGCGTATAACTAAGAGCCATAAGGTATTGCCTTTTTCAATAATTACCTTTAGCGTGCGAATGATATAATCGGCATAGTACGTTAAGGACTGGAACGTGATCAGCAGCTCACCATACTGAATGGAGTCGTTCGTACTTTCTGGCCAGTACTTTGCGCACTTGGTTTTGTTGTACTCCTCCAGATTCGTCAGCATAACGATTATCTCCAGATGCTGTTCCCAGATCATGCGCCAAAAATCATTGATCGTGGCATCCATAGGACCCTGGGCGCAGATGAACTTCTTCCGCTCCTTGTATCCGATCACAAAGTTCGCATTGATGTAGTCGGATCCGGCCAGCCCGTTCAACGGCGTCAACTTAACGCGTGTCTGATCGTACGACTTAATATCAGGATACCGGTTCTTCGGCATATTCTCCTTCATGTCCGAGTTCTTCGTCGTCCGGTCGGCGAACTTGTCCGGCAGCAGCTCGAACTCGTGCTGGAACCCGTAGTCCGAGTCCTTGTGCTTTTCGTTGTACGCCTTCGGTAGATCGTCTTTCGAGATCGGCGGAAGGACTGGCGGTTTGGCACTGTTGGAACCGAGCAAATGACGATGATGAGCATTAACACCGCGGCCACCATTGCAGAGGGCGCGTCTATAGAGAGGGGCGATAGGAAAGGGAGCCAAAAAATAGTCCCGGGAAAAACAAAAACCAAGGAAACACAAACCAACGGTATGGCTCTTTCATCACCTCCCCGAACACGGTTTACAGACGAGTCCTCGACAGACACTTACCTCAAGGAGTCTCCCAAGCTAATCGCTTCACCTTCCTGTGCGATATTGTTGCTGACGTGCCTGTGCAGGAAACAGAGTACCACCAGCACAATCACGACCACGGCAATCAGAGCGAGCAGAACTTGAATAACAATGTTCAGTATGTAGGAGATATCGTTCCCATCCGTATCTTCTTCCGACGGTGCACCGGCATTCATTTCCTGGAAGTATTCGCTAAACGTCGATACGTAGTCACGTCCATCATCACCACCATCAGTTTTTACTAAAATCCAGAGAAAAAAGCAAATTAATAATGTCCTCTTTTCCGCGCTTCACTACGGAAGGTAACACTTACCGACAACTTCCAGAAACCCGGTGTAATTACTAGTTGGATCGAGAGCACCATCATAAACCGTCTGCAAACGGGAGAGTGCTTCGTAATGTTTTCCCGCATCTCGCTTCTCGTGATTGGAAGACGCTTTACGTTCATCTTCTATTGGGACCGCTTCGTTACCCGTTCTTCCGCCAGGGGCTGATGTCACTTCGTCATCAGCAGGAAGATCATCTTTTTCTGCAGGCAATTCTGTTGAGGAAAAAGGGAGAACACTCATTCAAGCACACGATAATAGATAAAATGCCCCGGTTGTAAATTCCCACCTGTCGTTACGGCTGAACGTTCCGGTTCCTGCACTACCTGGTGCCGCATTTGAAGACACTGTGGACACAAACCCACCGCTGGACTATTTTTCCCATCGCCCAGAAATACCTCCGTCTGGCTGCTCATACCAGCGAACACTTCCGCCAGATACGTTCCACCGTGCGTATTATTGATCGAGTGCACATCAGCGTAACTCGTGATCAGTGCGTTCTCCGGCGCAGGCAGCGATCCGTTGTGGTGATGGTGGATGCGGGTCAGATACACTTTATAGCAGCAGATCGGTCCATTCCGTTCGGAAAGACGGGGCAGAAACAGCTTAAAAATCCAATCGTCTTGGTCCGTACGCAGCTTCCCCCAACTGATGCGGCCAAGATTGTCGGGCGTTGTGGCCGGCATGGTGCAAGTGGCGGATGCAACCACACCGGGTCGTTTCGTGCGCGTGTACGCGGTCACGTTCACCGTGTAGTTCGTGTTTGGCGGTACATTGTCGTAGTCGGTGTATAGTGTGCGCATGCTTTTGTATTTCGGTATCCAGATTTCGCTCTTCATTACACCAAACTCCGAGCGATAGTTGGCGACCCCGCTTAGCACGGTTTGGTAGGACTGAATTTGACCGTTCGGAATTTCCGGCTCATCCCATTTCACGCGCACAAAGTTACGCCGTGAAATGTTATGATGCGAGCAGGATATTTTGAGGTTCCGCGGAGAGGATGCTTGCCCATCGCTGGTCGTCCCGTTCACTGGCTCTGACCAGTTGCCACAAATCTTCGTCAGCTCACTGCATGCCCGCACCTGGAAAGTGTATTCCGTGGCCGTAGCCAGGGCATCGAACATATACGGCAAATTACGGCTGTTCTGCGGGTGGAACGCTTCCTTTTTCATAATTGAAGCATTCACGGCATGCGATACGACCAGCTCGTAGTATTGGATGTAATCGGTGAGATTTGCCGGCGGTGGGGCCCATCCGATCGTGATCGTGGAATGGGTGCTTCCCTTGACTTCCACTAGCGGCGTAAAGCTCGGATCAGTATCGAGTGTCCGGATGGTTTCACTGTACGCGTGATGCTTGCTATCACCCTGCCCGTTTGACGCTCCCAAACTTATCTTGTAATCCGTCCCAGGTTCGAATCCATCCAGCACGTAGAAAGAATTGTTTCCTGCTATTTTTTCCCGGTAGTACGTAAACGTTTGATCGTCCGTTTTCAAGTATCGCACGATGTAGTTCTTTATCGGATCGTTCCCATCGTTCACGGTCCAGTTCAGGTAGATCTTGTTGGCACCGACCGCTTTCGCGTAATCGATCGTTACCTGCGGCACGTCCAGAATCAGCAGAGCCATCGATTTCTTTACCTCATAGTTGGCTTGCAACTGCGCCGAAGGCATTACCACGCACGAGTACGTGCCGTTGTGTGCCTTTGTGAGATCGCGCAGTGTTAGGGTGGCATTCAAGTGCCGTTCGTCGATCACCCGCTGGTCCGAGTTGTTGGCCAGCGCCTTGAGGCTGTTTTCCCCCGACGCATCCTCCTTTACCCAGTAGATGGTGTGCGACAGGGGGAATGCCTCGATCACACAGTACAGCTGCTGGTTGCTGGTCGTCTTAGTTCTAATTTTTTCATCGCTAGTTTGGGTGATCTTTGGTAGAATTACGGTGCGCACGGTGTACGACACGTTGAGACCATTTTCCAGGTTGTAGCAGGTGTAGTTACCTTCGTCCGATTTGGTAAAATTGTTGATGGTCAGGGTGTAGAACAGTTTCTGAGCATTTGCATCGTCCGCCTCGTCCTCGGGAAAGAAATTCGGCCACTTTCGTACCGCCTCGCTGCTGTCCACGATAAGGAACGATATGCTGCAAAATGATGTGTATATTACGCGCACGTTAATAAGCATCTAGTGGAGCGGGAGGGGTGGGCATGAAACGGATATACGCCCCCTTTTCATTCACACACTTACCGAGGGTTGGAAATGTTGGCGCCATTCTTTTGCCACACAATGTTCTGGTTTTCGGATGTGGCACAGGACAGCGTACCGTTGCTACCGGTGATGAAGTATTCCTCTCGCACTGGAAATCACGGTAAAAAAAAACCATGCATTAGTCATCACGGTACAGATGCCGGGTGGATGGGCGTGTTGTGTTCCCTGTACTGCTGTACCTTGGTTATCCTTCGCTGCGACCAGCTGACACACGACGTAGACACTTACGAGCCAACACAGGGAGGCTTGCTTTTTCCACATTGCTTGCCGTCTACGGGTCAGAGCGTGTGAAGACAGGCTCTTCAATGGCACTATGTGATCGGCTTTGCTCACGCTGCAAATCCACCCTCCTTGTTGTGTGTGCGCGCGTGTATGTGTGTGTGTCTGTTACCTTCCCTGCCTGCCAACACCCAAAACTATGCCGCGCAAAACTACCCAAGGGACGAGTGGGAGGAACGGGGACGGACGGACAACCGACACGGATTTATCTCGTCTCAGCCCGTACGTTGATTGCTCTTGCCCCCGGTATAAGCTTTCCGCTGTTGCTTCTACTTCTTCCTGCTTGCTTGTTTGCTGCTTCTTTTCCTCTCGTACAGCGCCCACGGAACACCTCTCTTGCTTCTTGCCTGGTGCGTTCGGATGCGGCTTATCACACACTCGTTGCACTGTGCCGGTGCGCGTTACGCACTTTATTCTATCGCAACTACACTGCACGCAACCATCACTCACTTTCTATTGCTTTTGTTTCATGGTTTTAGCGCTTTTCGGCAGCGATTTTCGGACCCAAACGGGAATGGGAAAACAAAAACCGTGTACAATGGCGACCAAAGTGAAGGTGGACCGGGTTGGTACATACGGCACACTTTGACATCCGACAACGGGTGCCGCTCGACGATTGACAGTTTGTGCATAGTGTTGTCAAATGGAAGCAAATTTTATATAAACAAAGCGCAAAATATATCTTTTCAATATGAAAATACACAGTTTTCCACTGCATTTGGAGCAAAGAATAATTCATTCAAAAGACACTTTTTTTTAATTCAAAAACTGCAAGAAAACACGCCACAAATCCGTTCCCAAAATGTGTTACGGATGTTATGGACATCCTCTTATTCTGACCGAACGCATTGTGCTTTTCCCACCGTGCGTAAATATTTGAATTATTCGCTTTGGAAACGCATTCAACAAAGATACAATTCAGTTTTTTATTGAAAATAGCTTATCTCAGAAATTGTGCTATTAAATAATGGTTTAAAGATTACCGTTTCGAGGGTATCAATACCAGGTATAATCAATATGTCCGATGGTATGCATGTTTGTAACCATAGTGCGATGCACTTCAAACTGAGCTATTTTTCTGAGCCACTAATCGAACCCGTCGGTTGCAGTAGCGCAAACAAAATGTGTAATTACCAATTGAAATGCAAGTGATAATTAAATTCTGAATGCAACGATGACGATAATTTTACCTGCAGCCCGATGGTGTGTACTCAGTGGTTCTAGTAAACATAAGCTGCATACATTAAAATGTAGAAATCTTTTGCATTAAAATTCTGCACCGAAAAAGGCTGCTACTATTGCAATACGTACGTTGAATCATTTAAGTAATGAATGTCACTTTCTCAATACAAATACCACCCATAATGGATGGCAGGTGTAATAAGATTTGTGTACGTTTGTTTTATCTGCAGTGAATGGAATTTTTATGAAACAAAAATAGAACTCTTTTTATCTACCGGAAAGAACCATAAAACGGACAGCAAAACAGCAGCTGATAACATCCAAAAGGGATAAAGATCGAATTAGCTGTACCGGACAAATTGATACCCTGTTTCTAAGGTGTCTTTAGAGTACGAGCCTTCGGGGTCGGAAAAAAAATCACACTAAAGCCGTAAAAAAACCTTCCACGTTTTGCAAGAAATGATGTTAGTGTTTGCAGCTGGAACGATAAACGCTGCTCGAACGTGATATCAATTTATCAGCGCCGAGGGTAGAAAGCTATCATTGCACAAGTTATCGCAGATAATCGAATTTCGCTACAAGAAAGTCAGTAGCTTTGCGTTGCGCATTCGATAGAGTAAACTGGAAAGAGTCAGCTTAGTATATCAATTCGTCAGCCCCGACGAAAAAAAAACCATCCCAAGCATCGGAACAATAAACAAACAACCAATCAATGCACGTTACCAGCCTATCAATCCATGTTCATCATATCCAACATTTCTCGGTACATCAGCACAGAAGGTTTTATCACAAAAACAATAAAGAAACGTGCGATATGGAAAGGAACGCCCCGGGGCTCTCCATAATTGTATTACTAAATCAAACGGCACAAATGCTTGTCAATTGTGTGTCGAGTGGATTACTTGCCACTTGACTGATTGATTCCCTTATCTGTGTGGCTCTAGTGGGCAGCAGAAGCGCACCCTAGCCGGTGAAACAGAAGCCAACGCGACAAAAAGCTGAACAGAGGGCAACCGAACCCTGCGGTACGTGGAATGCGCCGGTAGCAGTTTTCCATATTTTTAGTTAATAATACATTCCACTCGTGGCACGCTCAGCTAATCAGGCTTTACGAGCCACCCCCGAAGCTGCCCATTGTACGGGCCATTTTCAATCATATATCTCCACCGTCAGTGGCAACGGTTCCACTCTCAGCTGACAATGTTTTAGACGTTAAGAATCATCAAATACCTGCTCTACTTTTACGCCTACGGTTCGTTCTCGGCTCGTAAGCTGTGGCGGCAGATATCAACGGGCGATGGATGCGAAATGGCGGAACTACCGTTCTGTTACAACTAAGCTACTACAACTACTTAAGCTAAGCCGTACAGTGCATATACCGCTAAAGGTTGTGAAGGCATGATTTATGGGTCGTCCATCAGCAGATGAAAATAGGATGCACACTGTACTCCCGCCAGCCCTATCTAAGTCGCTTCTCGCTTTGTGGGTAGTAGCAGTTGATAAGTTTCTTTGAACAATACAATCTATCTTAACGATACAGAGCCGGGCCACGAGCGCACACAGAACGAGTGCTGTGGGGACAAAACCCCGTGCTACCTGGATCGGTTATGTCAGTGCGTCAGCTTGTCGTGTGACGATGGCGAAAGGTACTGATAACGTCTTGCCTGCCCTGCCCGTACACTGGCGTGAGTGCACTTTTTTTCTATTCTGTTGTTACCTACATGCCTCCAACAGCCTGACTATCATTCGCGTGCAGATCGCGTCCAGAGAACAATAACACAGGGCGGCACGATACCGATGGGTTCCTCTGCGCGTGATCTCCTTCGTCTCCGTGTCCGTGTCCACTTTGTAGTCGGATAAGGGAGATAGACTTAATCAACAGGCCCAATATACGCTTATCGTTTGAAAATAAATTATCAAACTGCGCTACTGACGCGTGTGTGCGTGTGTTTGTGGGGGGAGACGTTAATAAAAATCGACCAGAAGGTCGTCGTAAAGATGGGAAGCAAAACATCGATCGTTGTTGTTTTATTTCTTGGTTTATAGCAAGCCCTTTAAATTTATCACGTTAATCTATTATCTTTCCCATTGCGCTCGTGACGGTAAACGTTTATCACCAGAAGTCATGTGCAGTAGAATGAGCCAATATACTACCAATACCTTCAATTATACCCTCCGTACCAATGATAGTTTATGATGGGAGAAACAAATCTTTCATCAATTTATTGCGCCCAAAAACCGCACTGCACCCGGTTATCAGAAGCTACCCGATAGAGTAGCTCAATTTCTTTACGATCATCATCAAATACGGTAGACCCTCCAGGACTGCGGTCCAAGCAGCAGGCGCACATTTATGGCATTGAGGTTGAGCTTTAAACGGACACGTTCCGAATCCGAAGTTTGGACTTTGGAGGTACGTTATTACCGTACGCAGTCCCAAATTCGCAATCCAAGGACGTCCATTTTGTGCGCTTACCTTGTGGTTATTTGGATCATAGTAGACAGCTGATGAGAGCTTTTGAGCAAAACACAGCGGTTACTACGCTTGCAGAATTTCTTCTTTCCTTCAGTTCCTTATCAACGACGTATCGAAACGATCAAAACAATAGGCCCCGCGACCATAATTGGGCCACCGCTTGGCTACAATTTGCAAGAAGAGTAAAGCAGCATACTACGAGGCCATTATTAGTTTATTATTATTGAAGGCACCGGTGTGCGTGAGGCCTAATGGAAGTTGTTTGTATTGTTATGGATGTTTTGTAGTTTTAATGTATCTTGTCATTACGCGACGAAACCCTCGAATTTCTACCGCGAATCCGCAACGAATCGCACAACGGCATGGCCAACAGCGCTCATCGCGTATTCGATGCACGTTCAGCATTTTAGTGACACATTAAAATAAGTAAAACCTTTAAACCGTTCGACTCCTTTCAGCTTCAAGCGCACGAACATGCGGATCATGCTTTCGACTGTTGCAAGCGGACAAGAGCTCAGTATTAGCCGGTACTTACCGGCTTCGGTGAGCATTGCTATTTGCATTCGATGGCGCTACGGACCAGCGGCCTGTGCCAGCGCGGATTACACATGTACGTATCAGCAGTAGCGCAGATATCGCGTAACAGCGTCTTGTCTCGTACGCAAGACACAGCGTACGGTAAAGCGCGGTTGGATTACGGATTTGTGGATCCACCTGTCGGTCTTCCTGTTAACCTTTTTGGGTACGCCGTTTTTTTCCCCCTGTGCAACTTGCGTTATCTGGACAAATATTAATTATGAATTCCACGATAACCCTGACCGCGCTTGGGACTTGGGTGCTCGGCGAGCAAAGGTCCCAGTGTGTGGTAAGGTATGGTTGTTGATAGACAACAACACTATGCCGTCCTCCTCGTCGGGAAGACAGCGGATTAAGCAAATCTCTTAATACTCGATCCAAGGTGTGTATCAATTATTTTTAAGTCACCGCCACCGCCACCGGCGTCGGCATTATCAGGCCGCTAACCGCAAAAAGAAATGTTTCGAAGTGTTTCGGATACACCGCTTTCATGTCTAGCGGGGAGCTTCTTCTTCGGAACCTAATCCTGGTGGACTAGAACCGAAATGATATGAATTTAATGTGAGAAGTAACGTCAGAAGGCGTGAATCTCCCCTGAGGACACTTTGGTTAAAAGCGTCGGAAGTTTGGAACAGTTATATAATATGTTTGATAAACAAAAACATAATAAATCACGTTAAATCTTTATGTATATCGGAAAAAGGCATGAAATGATTGTTTTCTCTTCCTCCGTACTTCGGAACTACAGCACTGGAGCCACAGTTACACATCCCAAGGACGCGCGTCTTTGCCCGATAACAAAACTTCATGGTCCACGTCCTGACGCGTCTCTGTCATCTTTAATCACGCGCACGCGGAACCTTACCGAGTGGGCCAATCTGTGTCTAATATGTCAGCGCAATCCTCCCCACTGCTCAGGCCACTTCTTTCCGCACTATCTCGATTCATTCAAATTATCTGCCCAATATTTGGCCCACCAATTAGCGCAAATTGTGCGAAGTCGTGCTTTTACGTTTGTCACCGGCGTAGTACCCTGCGCCCCCGGGGTGGGCGCCATTAGACGGATGATCGGGTTTGCGCTGTTGCTTTGGAATTAGAGAGATTTCCTTCAGAAGTTTACTCACGACACAGCATCCAATCCACACGGATTCCACTTTGCACCGGGTCGGAAAGTAAGTGAAGATTTGGCTAGCCAACTTTCCAGTATTTGTCTGACACTTACCTCACCGGAGGAGAGGTTCACTGCTGTAGGACAACGCGGGTAATAATTTCACAATTTTAGCTATCGAAACCCACCCGAACGAGGGATAAAGACAAGAGGAATGAACTTACCTTAGCAACCGGACGGGTTGGGGATCCGAAAACCAACAGCAAACAAACTGCACGATTGACAAGCAAATATGCGTCCGAGTGGAGCAGAATTCGGACATTGTACTCTCACGATCTCAGATCCACAAAACAAACCAGACAAACACTAACCAACGTGTGACGTACGGAATATTTTCCTTAATTGTTTTTTTTTGTTATTTCTTTTTTTCTCTATTTTCATATTTTTCACTTACACTTTTCGTTTCCACTTCTTTGCACCTGCCGCTTTTCGGCAGCACCCAAGACTTTGCCTACTTCGATCTGACAACCGTATGTTATTGTTTCGCTTGCTACTGAGATGGTATAGATGCAACGGGCAAACCGTTTCCAAGGGCCCACTTAGTATCTGCCGACTGGAAACCAAAAAAAAAGGTACTTTCACCGTGTACTTTAACTTCTTTCGGTTCCATTGTAACGTGAATTGATTTAACAATCTTAAAATCAGTTTCCTTGGCTAGTTTTGTTTAATTTTTGTTTTGTTCCTGCAACTTTTCTATTTCCCTTCTCATGTCCCCATACCTTTCGGTAATTTGATGTATGGCTTTTGTCTTTTTCACAATTTTTTTAGTAGCTTCACACTCCCGAACAGTCCTTTCTCCGATCCGGTATTTATGTATTTATCATTAATTTAACAATATCTGCGTATTTCATTAGTGTATGGTTTAGGAATAATTTGAAACTTTGATTTCGGTAAATACGTTTTGTTTTTTTATTTTTGAATGATTTTATATGTCTTTTCTTATGCCCCTTTTGTGCGCTCCCCTTTCCCGGGCGGGGCCCACCTTAACGCAACAGATGGGGGATGGAGAGATGGGTGTAACATTGCTTTTTTTATTTTGCTTGTTTTGCTGTAAACTTCGGTTTCGGTTAGTTTTATATATGTTTCATCACTTTGCAGTCACGGTTTCTTTTTGCTTCTGTTTCTCTCCCTTCTTACACTCATGCTTCTTTCAAACGATAACAAAACGCACGAATGTAAGGAATAACTGTAAGACTTCCGTACCATCCATAAAAGATGCTGCACCACCAAGTTGCTACGTCGTTAGTCGGTTGGGTTGTGATTTTATTTCGTTCTGTTTGATTTTGCTTTTTAAGTGTGTGATTTTGCACAGAATCGCTACGATTCAATGTCGTACTAGGTTTTTGTTTAAAGGTGCAGCAGCTAGGTTGCGCGCTAGTTCCACGATTACACGTTTTCCCGTTTCGCTCCATTTTATTTTATTCGCTGGTTGTTTAGTCTGTTTGTTACGTTTTCGCTTGTTTTTTTTTTTCTCACAACAAAATGAATGAATAGAACTACATCGATGAATATACAGCAAAAGTGATGAAAGTTTTGTATATGGTATATGTATATATATATATATAATATATATCGTAGGCTTCATTCGATTCTCTGTACCTTCGCTACTTCCCTTCCATCGTGTCTGGTTTGCTTTTGCTTCTATATACTCACAACACTCGGCGACCTGTGTCAATAATATATAATATACTATATGTTTTTTTCTGTCTTTTCTGCATATATATCTATATATATATGTATATATATATGTATATTCTTGTCCTGCTGTTTGCTAATATTACTTTACCTTCTTTTGTAAACTGTAGCCGAACGTATGTTTACAACGTTGTTCTCGTGTTTTTTTTTCTTCTCTCTGTTGTTGTTGGTTTTGTTTTAGTAGATAATACAATGGTACAATGTTGATTTGTTTCATGTTGTTTCTCTTGTTTTTTCTCTCTCTCTTTTCTTCTTTAAGTAGTATTATTGTAATAGCAATAATTTAGTAACACTTGTATTTGTTTTTTGTTTTGTTTAATTAATTAATTATAATTTAATTATTGTATTAGATTTCGTTACCGTTTCTTTCTTTTTTGCTTTGTTTTTTTTTTTATTATTTGCTTTCGTCTACAATTACGTTCGCGTAAACTGTTGAGCGTTGCTTTTTTTTCTCCTCTCTTCTCTACACTCATGTGAGTTTGTTTCTGTTTATCTTCTTCACTATACCATATGATGGTCGATATCGTTGTTGGCCTTTTGTCTCAGTTGCACTTAAGGCGACATCTTTTAAATTTTTCCACCCGCTTCGACGATTATTTCCACGCCTTTCTAGAATATGTACCACGTGTACTGATTTGTACGGTCAATACGTTCCAATTTGCCACATACAACCAAAAAATCATGTATAATAATATGCATCTTTGCTTTGCATTGCGCCATCAACCAGTGTAACACTACTATTGCATTATTGCTCTAAACGTTAAGCTTAATAATGTGGCCGATCCCACACTGTCCACTAAAGGTGGAAGGAATCATCCAACAATGGTAAACGTCAACAACAACTAAACAATATTATTGAAACAAAAACAAAAAGGCGTTTAAAAACTTCCGAAACGAAACGTGCTACAGTAACTCAAACTGCACTCAGTTCAATTGGCTAATTACGATTGGTTGTTTCTGCGTACGCACTAAATTTACAACCTCTTGTCCTATAGTGTACTGTTGCGTTCTCACTATCGTCTCGTGCTGATTGCGCGTAAAATAAACGTGACGGACGTGTATCACTAGCAAACCGTAGAAAGTAAACGCGCTTACACACTGCTAAATTAGTCAACAATAAACACTATTTCGCTTACATAAATAAGAAACTGGATTAGCAACTAGGTATGTAAAAAATAAAAAAAAACAATTGCACGCATTCTTGCACCCATGGGTGTATTATGGTAAGCAGCGGTAGCTACAAACCATATTAAAATAAAATACTCTATCGCTCTAAGTGCGCTTCTTCGCTCCAAGCCACTCATTCGCTCTTAATTATTGTATTTTGTGTGTTTGTGTGTGCCCTTTTTATTGTAATTTGTGACTTACTTAGAAGCAAAACGATCGACTAATCTGTCCAAAAACACAAAATCAAATCATACAAGTAGCTTTGGGTACTACTAACAAAAGTACTAATACTGCCCATTCTTCGCTAGTCTAGCACGATGATACGCCAACCGAGACGCACGATCCTCGCACACAACCTAACCTAAACCGGGTCCATAAATTCTCCACTACACAGCGGACACTCAAATCTCACACTAATCCAGCAACTCATCTTCTGCCAGCGATTTGCACTAAAGTTTGCACTCGCTCTGACACATGTCACAAGCAGGAGGTTTTGACTTAGTGACGATGGATTGTAAATCTTTCGCACAACCCGCCTGTTGTGGTGTCATCATCCACACATCCACCACTGTGGGCTCGATTGTTTTCGACCCAAAGAAGGAGAAATCTAGTTCGCTACCACCATCATCACTAGACGGCGATGATCTCGAGATCTCTGGCACTGTTTTTTTTTTTATTTCAACAACGAGGGAAGCATCCGGCGCATCCCATCATTTATCACGTTCTAATGCTTCGTTCAACAAATCAACAACGACAAGAGCAAAAAGAGGCAAAACAATGTGACACAAGTGTGAGATAATACGGTGGCCTCTTCGTCAGCTTCCTTTTTTCTATTTTGCCATGTTTTTGCCGCTCGCTTACTCGTGCGAAGGGAACACGTCGCCATTTTTTTTTTTTGTTGGTTTAGCTACCGCACCGCGATTTAGTCCAATTAAACATGGCAGCGATTCGGTACTGTACGGCCATTTAATAAGTACTTGCGCTGTTTCTATTAATCAATCCATCTCGCAGAGCCGTTCTACATTTTTCAGCTCATCTTTTAATCACTTTTCGCGCCGGTGGAATTCAATGTCTAGCTCGGGCGCGGGGCTAATTCTTAATCCAGTGACTGCAGCGGCGAGTCAGGAGCAAAAAAATAAAAACGGACTAATCTTCCATCTCCAAGGTCGTCTATGTACAAGGGGGAAATAATCGATCGTGGTTTTGTTTGCTTGTTTGTTTTTTCTAACGAATACAGTTGTGGATAATTGCTTTCCAATACGCGAACATCCATCTCCCTTTTGCAAATGTACAGTTGATGTAGTCAGTGACGTCTTCGTCCTTTCATCACCGGTTCCCTATGTACTCTGACGTCAGTATTGTCCGTACCGTCCGCATTGCTCCTGAAGCTGTACAAGTAACAAGTGACATCGTCACAACTGACGACATGATGACGCCTTGTGCGTCCAAGACACGATCCTTCCATCGATCGTGCGACGATCTGGTTCCAAGTTAAGTTTGATTATTGTCATTTACGAACCAATTCTCCCAGCTCGCGGGGGACAAATTCGTTCAATGAGATCCAGCGTCATATCTTCTAGCTTGCAAAAACAACCGGAACGTGCGGAACGTCTCGTGTGTCGCGTGTTTCTCCGAACAAATCGTCATCAAATTATATCCCGCTTCTCCAACGCTGGCCACCGGTACCGCCCAAGTCCATGGCAATAATAATGTCATGCTCGGTAAAACACGAATTTAACAAGAAACAACAATTAGTCGAACATGATGATATCGATAAATCGGTGACGTCGTCGATTTGTGCTATTCTGTCCGGGGTGTATGTTTTTCGTTTATCGCTCAATCAATCCACGGCGAGCTTTAGGCGCATGAGGGCCCCATTCAAACTGTGCCGTCATAGTGAACGGGAGGAGGCGCCCGAAGAACGCGAGATCACGTTGCCGGAGCATTCCGATCGAGAGCATCCGCGAACGGGAAGATGGACCGGATGGATGGGTTGGTGGTTCGCGCATTCGTCGAATCGAAGCGCAATTAGCGAAAAGGGCAAACAGTTTGCCGTAGCATTCCAGACTGACATTTCGATTCCGCTGCGAGTAGACGGTTTACATTACTTCGCCTCATCTGAATATGCGATTCCAAAGTTCCAGACATTCCGATGCATTATGATCTTTCCGATGCAAATGGCGCTTCCCGAGAGCGCGGTGTTGAAACGTTACATTACATCAACCTGCCGGTTGGAACCCTCCGTGTACGTTTATCTACGTGCCACTTTGCATTGGAGAATTTAAAAAACTTCGGCATCACATCAGCCTAAAGTGCGGCGGGATGGCGACACCGTTTCTATCTCACCGTGCTCGGGGGCTTCGAGATAATGGGAGGAATTCTTTTCCTTCCTTCCTCCAACAAGATAACACTCACACCTCGAAAAGCTGCTGTATGTGTGTGGGTAAACGTTTTTTTCCCGTCCTCTATATCAGAGACCAATCCATGCATGGCCAATTTGTCAACCCTTTCGTCAACCAGAGCAACGCAGGCGGACAGCTACGGTGCTCACTTCCCCCATTTTATGAGGTGTGAGGATGAGTGGAGACCGAAGCAAAAATAATGAGTGATAAGCGAGTCCGAATGTGCTGGCGCCATAATTGTCAACGGCAAGATTATGGAACGCCCAAGCACCGGGGGTAGGAAAGCGGTATGGAGATCGTGCGTCAAGCACCCTCCTGTTGAGGCCCCTCCTAGCCTAAAAACGAAAATAATACCACTCAACGCAGTCTACACTCCTACGTCACACGGCAGTCATATGAATGAACATTATCTCACACGCACCCGAAGTATGCATGCGACGGGCCATCGTCAACCGCCATGATGCCCCCAGGACGCGAACGCAAAATAATTGATCGTGAACCGCCAACCCTCCTACCCTGGGATGATAACTCCAATCCCTCTCCGGCCACCGTTTGCGTTGGGGAAGGGGGAGGGGGCCATAAACAAATAAATCAAACGGGTAGCCAATCGATTGAAGTGTATTGGGTAGCTTAAATACCGGACTATCCCTCCGCACATGATGCTGATGGGCTTAAATGCTGGTAACTCAGGATCCAATTGATCAGTTTGATAAAGTTGATATATGTAAGCCCTCGTTCGAGGCCACGTCCACGGCATGACGCTCGGGCGCAGCAGAACGAACTCTGGCGAACCGTCGAAAAACGAGGGACCGCCGAGAATTAGATTAGACGTCCTAACAATGGGTTTTATTTCGGCTGATCTACCCACTATCGCCATGCTGGTTCACAATTGAACACGACGCGTCTCGTTGGTTCACCTATCAGCAACGCTGCAAGAGAACGACCATGTCTGGGCCTGGAAAGACGCCTAGATCGTATCACCGAAAAACGCTCGGAAGAATGTTTCGTTTTTTGTTTGCCCCAATAAAAATGTATACACGGTTCCAACAACGGATGAGCTTCTCAAACTCTAATATTGTCCTCTTGGGTTGGGATTATTGAGCGTTTCTTGCGAGAAAAAGAGAGAGAAGGAGAGAGAGAGAAGGTAGTGAATACCCATACCCACAACTAACTGAACACACAGCTATTTCGTAACGTAACAACTACACAACAACAATGCTGAGGAACATACAACAACTTTCGTCTAGTACTACGCCTAATCCCACATCATCCCATCAAAACGCTCGAACTGAACAAACCCACAACAATCTTCTGTGGCTTCCTCTCAACAACGCAAACCAAATCCCGACTACTACCTCCGATAGGCTATCGTGTACTTAGTAAGCTGACTTAGATATGGTTACACCATTACGCGAAGGAAGCGTGACAAGCGACGAATAAAGTTTGGCTTTGCTGGAACTAAACGACGACATTAAACGGTGAAAACTAAAACCAAGCTGATCGACCAACTTTCTGCGCTACTGCTGTCAGTGTAGGGTCCTGCCCTACGGTCCACTACTTTCGCCGTTTATCAACAGGCAGTCCCACTGCATTGTGAGTGGTGTCACGCTTGATGACACTTAAAATCGGTAATACCGGGGTCCCACCAATAATATACAGGCTTCACGCTTATTCCAGGCCTTCTCGTGCACCTCGTGGCTAAACACGGTTTGGTGAACAGTAATATTGTAACAAAACAATCGGTCCCCGCGGCCGGTGGCATTACAACGACTAAATTGAATCAATTCAACGATTTGATTTTGTGCCTGTCTGCCTATCTGCCCTGCCAGCTAGTGAATACTTACAAGTTATTGATTTCGGTTTCGGGTCGGCTTTTGATACGGCTCTCAATACGTTATAACAGACTGTTGGGGTACAGTTTTCTGCTGGCTGCCGTGATGATGCTGATGCTGCTGTTGCTGCTGCTGCTGTTGCTGCTGCTGCTGCTGCTGGTAGTGGTGATGGTGGTGAACGTTAGGATGATGAGGCTGATGCTGCAGCAGTTCCGCCTGCGGCTGTATCGGTTCTACCGACTCCTGCTGCTTGGTACCGCACACTAATGGCTACGACTCGAGCTTCACGTTCGTTTCGAGCGCAAACTGTAGCTGCGTCTGGAGCCGCTTGTTCTCCGCCAGCAGCTGGTTGATGCTTTCCTTCAGCTGCAGGTTCTCCAGCAGTATCTGATCCTTTTCGGCAAGGCACTCGGTCAGCTTGTCGCTGGTGTCTTTCAACCGCGTAATGTACTCGCACGCTTTCGCCAGGATGCCGCCCTTCGAGAGGTTCTCCCCCTGACCGCCATTGTTCTGCTTGTTCTGCGTCTCGGACGACGGGCTGTTCATATGTTCGGCGGGGATAATTTTGTTCAGCTCGTGTATCCAGTTGTTGATTTTGTCCCTCCGCCGTCTTTCGATTTCGTTGTGGTTCGCCCTTCGCCGATCGTCGCGCTGTTGCTAGAATGGGATGCAAATTGGAAACCAAAGCAAAGATGCAAATCAGTAACAGTAACCGCCATGAGGGAGTGATATTAATTAGTCGTAAAAAAAAAGGAATTGTAATGAAATTCTTCCCCCTATTGCCCGGAGATGTGATAATCATCCAATGGTGGTCGATATGTCCATGCTGTTGGGCACGTTTTTCCACGTGGTGCCCGTTTGAAACAACTTCAAAGTACAACAAAGTACCACGTCGTAACCGAACTTAAACCCGCACGTAAAGAGCACTGGTAGAGTACCCTGATAATGCTGATTGATGCTAACTGCTGACATCCCCGCGATCAATCGACAAACCTTTCCGTCTGCACCAATCTATCATCCATTTATTATCGGTCCGCTTGTCCACTGACACACCGCACAACATTGGCGTAGCCCTTGGCGTTACACCGAGGGCGCCCGAACGATGGTTAATCGATTGGATGGTTTGTGTGTCCTTTTGCGTTGCACATAATGCCACCGAATCGCGGCAGCACAAGATAGGCTTTCCTTCTCGTTGAGTTTGCAAAAAGGAGAACAAGAAAAAACAAAAAAAATCCCCCCGCTGATCGCGCGAGTGATCATTTATCTCGCCAGTTTGCGATATGCGTTTTTTCTCTCTCACTATTTCATTCACCTTGGAGCGCGAGACATCGGTGCACAACGCGACGGACTGCGTTTTCGATAGTTGTGGTCTGCGAACATACAAACACACACAGCGAGCGGATGCCGATGATCGGCAAGTTCAAATAACCAGTTTCGGTTACCGGAGGAGTCCTCGTCATTGTCACACCGTCACCGTGCCTCAGGCGGGTAGGAGTTAAAACGAAAAAAAAACGCCAACTAACCAGTTAACATACCAACCCCTTTCCCCGCAGGTGTAGACCGACAGGCCGACTCCAATAGTGCGCGTGCTCTTGACGCGATCGATCGATACTACTCGCTGTGACTACTAAGATGGTTTTATGCGCACTCCATCCGCAGCGACCTCTGTCGGATGGTAACGGTGGCGCACGCATTCATTTACACTCCCAGATCGAGCAATCGGCAAATCGATCGGAAGCGACACCGACCTGCGGGCCACCGACTCGGTAACGTAGTGACATGCTGGTTAATTGCTAATTAATGCCCTCTGTCGCTTGGGCAAAAGCCTAAACGAACTCGCCAGAGGTTAAAAGGCCAACCTGGTGCTCCGGGGGAGGTAGGGGATTGCTGGCGCAGGTGTTGCTGTACCGTCGATTGAAGGTACCGTGAAGCGAAGAAATAGAACGAGGCAGCCTAGACACCGCGACACCGTCAAACCACCATCAAAACGTGGGGCATAGGGCAGGGCGTGAGAATACATGCTCCTTTGCTCCGGTAGCCCTTTGCAAGACTTCTGACAACAGAGAGCTCCCCCCCCCCCCCCCGTACCACCCCAGCATCTCCAGAGTGACTAAAGAGGCCGCCGATTAGTCGATAACCTTGAACTTTATCGATGCTCACTATCGTGCGTGCGTGCGTGCTACGGGCGTTTGAATGGAAACACCGAAACACTCTAGCGTGGTGACTCTGGCCGAGCAGGAGAATTCCCAACGTATTGCGCGTCTGTAGCAAACTAGGTCCAACCAGGGAGAGGCTCGCCACTTGGAGTGAGCAAACCCACGAAGCTGCCAGACGGCAAGCGGTTCTCCTGCAAACCGAGACGGCGTATTCTTGTCGCTCCTTCTTGCGGGTCACCACCGGGTAGGTCATACCGGTGACTTTCGCTTCACTAGTCGTCGTCGGCTCGTTGATGTTTTAATTATTCATGTCAAGGTTCGCGGTGTGAGCGGTCGAGCGCACGCCTGCGGTGCACCCAGCTGCTTGTGGGCATCGAGAGATGGAAGCGAATCGAAACAGGTGAATTGAACAGAATGCCGCGATCGTGCCGTGCAGAAGAGACTTGTCTGAGGCTAAGAATGTTCTTAGCTGCAACGTTGAGTCATAGTGCGTGCTTCAACTCTTTTAGACGGTTACGGTTTCAGACTCTAGTTCCAAGAGGTGCTCAGTAAGAATGAATTCTACTATATTGAAGATTACAACTGAATAAATCGATACTATTCTCAAGACATCAATTGACGTAAAAAAAGGAAAAAAACACTATAAAATTCCCAAGTTACATGCACAAAAGTTCATCCCACCCGGTGTTGTTGTTGATCCTAATAATTTATCCATAAGGGCTGACGTGTCTAATTTGCATCCCTGCACATGCGCGCAATTTTAATCATTCTGCCGGACAACAACTTCTCGTGGCAACGCAACATCTGCACTAGGCGCTGACAATTCTAGCGCAGTGGTTCCTATCCATCAATCGCTGGAACGATTATCATTCATCTGATCGCCGTCCAGATCGAAGAAGATCACTCCAGCTCCAGCTGTTCTTGGAACGTCGAAAAAGTGGACAACAATTACCAGGGCGCGAAACGAAACACGCTAACACCCGAAAACCCTGACACTCCATTAGACCTGATATGCTTCTGGCCACCAAACTGGATGTCAAACAAACATGGTGGAGCAGGAAGAAAAAGAGAGGGCGAACGAAGGGGCAAAAAAAACAAGAACTACAAAAACCAGATCACAGCCCAAACGGCCCAAGGATAAATATTCCATCCTAGGTACTTCAGGCTTCCCTCACCGATCACCCCGGTTCCTTCATGCGCAACACTAAGAGCTGGTGTGAAGCTCATTAGGCAGTGCCTTACTGATCGAGTTGCCACGCGGTCCCTTCCACCATAAACCCACCCGTGTACTCCCGCTCCACCGGGTGTTGGTGGATTATGGCACATTGTTGTGTGTTATCGTCAGTGCTTTTTTGCATGTCTGATGTAATGCGCGACAATCATACGCGGTATAGCGTAGCGAGGCGCCATCCCTCCCCCCCCCCCCCCCCCCCTTCGACCACAATGTCACCTTCCCTGCACGCTGGTAAAGTGAAATCGTATTATGAAGTTCGATCAATCTGCCGTGGATGGAAACACGAATTTGTACAGCGAATTAGTACGGGTCCACTAAAAACGTTTTTATTTGCTCTAGATGTGTGTCCTCTGGACCGGCAATGGTGCTGTTAAAAACGCCGGTCGGATGGTGTGCAAACGGGAAGGGTTGGGAAAGCATAGAGCAACATAACCTTCTAATGAAAAATGGTCCGCTGGTTGAGCTGCTGTCAGCAAAGCGATTAGGAAAGTCCAATTGGAAGCGGAGGGCTAGTGTAAGGGTAGGGGGGGGGGGCGGATGAGGTTATAATATGATCCCTCCCTTCTGTGGGCTTCTCCCATCGCCATATCGTTTATCCCTTTGCCGCGCAGAAATTACGATATTGTCAGGCGTTGGGCAACGATGACGAACCGGCAACAATAATGATAATTTGAATATCAACAACACAATACAACGTGCCGGTCAGGTCCCATCCTGCCCATAGTTTCCCTTGTGCATCCGAACGGGGGGGTTTTCCACCCGACCGCCACATCTGTTTACGATGGCTGTGTGGCAAAAGTGTAATTTTTCGTTTACGTAAGTGCCCTCGCACGCGGTTCGTATGTTCGCAGTATGGTCAACCCACCCGGGGAGGCCCGATTGGTTGTCACCAAGGCCAGTTTAAAAGGTTCTTGATAACAGACACAGACACGAGGGGTTGCGGGTTCTTGTTTCAAATACAACCACACGCGATGATGAGGCAAGCGTTCGGAGCCCTTAGCCTTTTTACCAGACGTTTGGTCTGAAACGGGGTCGAGAAATTCGAAGCATTTCCGATACGCATACACATGGGGGAGAACTGCGATTGCGAGAAGGTTTCTTCCTGTATCGCCCTATTTTAATTTTGCAACTCTTGACACTGAACATTGGAACGGACGCAATTTCTTCGGTTACCAATCCGAGCCCGTCCTCTGCGGATGATGATGGCGATGAAGAGAAGAAAGTATTTTAACACTCGACTTTGATAAGATAAAGATAAGAACTCTGACACATATCGCCGCAGAACTTGGGTCAAAGTGAGGAGACAACCTTCACAGTAACTCTGGTTTGAGTTTTCGAAGTACAACATCTTCGCTCTCCTGCACATCCAGCTGTTGTGCACTTCTTTTTTGTTATATTCTTATGCTACTCTAAGCCTACAATTTCTAGCCTCCCATCCCATGCTAGAAGGGCCTCTTGTAAACCCCCAACGTGTGTTCCTCCTCTAGGGTTTTGTGCTTACCTTTCGATTTAGGTTCGTGTCTCCATTGCACTCCGAGTTCCGTTGCACCCCCCGTACACTGTTGGCGGATCGGGACTGTTTCACATTGTCGTTGTTTTTCTTAAACACTAGAAAGGAGCCTGCATACATACAAAAGGTTGGCAGTAGGGGGGAAAGAGAAAATAAACAAAAACCCAACAATTAGTAGCGGCTCGCCGGTAGTGGGATTCACTAAAGCAAAACACTTGAAAACGCTAACAACCATTCACAAAACTACACAGTAACAGAAGCACAACTTGTTACAAGAGATAAAACAATACACAAAACTACACAAAAATGCAAACACACACACACAAACGGATGTGATAAAACTTAAAACACTAGAGAAGGAAACGGAAAACCCGTAAACGGATATCAAAACGAATGGTAAAAAGAAACAAAACACAGGAACAGGAAACAGAAAAGAGAGAAAAAAATACAAAGAAATAAAATAGAAAAAAAAGGTTCCATTTACATTGACTGGGATCGTTGCTGGAGTTTGTTAGCGTTGGGTATGGACTAGCTGGAGATCCTGTGATAAAATTAGGTGAATCTAAACTGTCTGCCACTTGTATTAATCTTAGTGCGAGCATTCCTGTGAGAGATGGAGAATGAAGAAAGAAAGAAGAAAAAAATGGGGGAAAAAAAACGAGAGGGAGAGAAAGAGAAAAACAAAAGAAAACATGAGAAATACGGTCATCGAATAAAACACACACGCAACGTACGTGTAGGTGCGCTGGTGGTGTGGAAATGACTTAGTGAGGTGATAGAACGTGGAGCTGTGAAGATGAGCAAGTGATGGTGGGAAAGGAATCTGCAGGATGGGAAATCGGGCCAGAGGGTATTATGATGGTGGTAAACGCTTTTATTGCAACATGTGCACAACTGCACCACTTCGTATTGATAAAAGACACTTCAGAAGGATTCACGCTGTCCACTGCTTTACGATTGTTGTGATTCATTGGACCTCCCCCGATAACCGGCTCCATCATTGCAAATTCCTTCATTGGGTGTTTAAAATGTGCACCACCCAATAATAGTCACCCAAACGGATATTAGATCGCCGACGAAAACAAGCCAAAGAGTCGTCTTTCCTTGTGGCTATTTTTGAGCCTCAAAACACTACAAATCTTGCAGCTGGGGGAAGGCTGGGGCTATTAGGGTAGGGGTGCATGAAGGGTTATTGCCCGATGCAATATAAATTATTGCGACGCATGGCGCACAAACAAAACGCGCACACGCAGCTTAGTGTGATGTTGCAATAAACTGTTGGCGCAGGACGACGATAGGGGTGATACATGTTCTGCCATTCGCCACCTGTTTTATGGTTACGGTGGGGCTGATAAACTAAACGCTCTCGAATACACTGCCCGTAACGGGAGGTAACAGCAGATGCCACGCTTGTCACGACAAACTGTCAATACTCGTAGGTGTTCTGAGTTTCATCCATCCCCGGGAAGAGAGATTCACTTTCATTCGGAATATATATTCCAGGTTCTTGGATAAGGAAATGAGGAATTAAGAACATCCGGAAAAACAAGTGCATTGGTTGGTGCAACAGGAGGATGCGTGTGAAGAGAGGGGGAAACATGGTGTTGGTGGTGTTGATGTGTTGTAGATAAGCAAGATTTTCAAATGTACCATCGTTTTTAACTGTAAACTGTAGGTCATCGTCGATATGTGAAAAATCACCTGCAAGAGAAGAAAGAGTACGTAAACATTAGTTTGCTTGGTTCGAACCACCCCAAACAGCCGAATGGGTTACCCACTTACCAAGAGTATTGTCCTCGGCCATGCTTATCAGGTCGTCACTGTCGGTCGACGGATTTTGCGTTGCAGTTGTTGTTGTTGTTGTGGTTGTGGTTGTTGTTGCCATCGCAGACAGATGCAGTTCATGTTGATCGGTTACGGGTTTTGTGTTCAAACCATCAATGAATAGCATGGAAAGAAAAACGAAACGAAAAAAACGATAACATTTAGAACACTTGCTCTCACTTGCGGTGTTATCACTTTCACTTTCATCACCCAGCAGGGCGTGTTGGGGAGGGGGTGTGCGAAGGGCACAAGGGTAAGAACAACATGTTTCCACACTAAAAGCAAGATACGGTTTACTTCAAGCGTACTTTGAGCGTACTTCAAACCGAAAAGGGTCTTGGAGTTCCACAAGACCTCAGAAGGAGGCTGTCTCCGGGAGGCGATCCTGTTCGCATCACACAATGTTCTGCCCACACTCACCCACCCCACTGATGACACGCTTTCTTCTTACGCCTGAGTCGTCCCACACACCGCCCAACACGACGAGGCAGATGGGAAAGATGTCTTGGGTGGGGGGAGATGGTTGGGGTGATACTATTTTCAGTGCCTCCTAGCTGCAGTACACCGTTGTCTTGCACTTGCACACACGACCAAAACACACGCGTCCCCACCACAAAGGGAAAATCAACACTAGAGGGCGGAAAATTCGCCCACCCCTTTTGTTGGGTGACGGTGAACCAGCAGATGGGGAGCGGGTTTTTCACACCTTGCCTTACAAAAACAATACGCACCGATGGGTGACCCTTGCGGTTGTAATAAATTTTTCGGCTACTTCTCCCTCCCCTGGCTGTGCTTCTCCAATGGCAAATGAAATACAAAGAACGGCCAGAATTGTTTCAAACAAGGGTAAAGAACGTGGTGCACTTGCGAAACTGTGCAGAAGTGTGCAGGCGTAATCAGGGAACTGGCGAAGAGAGCGCAAACAAGCACGCGCTCAAGGAGCGAACACTTTTCGTCCGAGCGGGTTCGGGAGATGAAAACTTGGCAGGGAAAATTTGTTCCTTCTCACACGCCAGTTCGGATCCCGCTCACCGAACGGCTTGGTTCGGCGTGAAAATGTTCCCACGAGTGAAACGCGAGCGAGAGCGAGATGGGTTTCGTTTTTTTGAATGAAAGGATGACAGTACTAGAAAACAGGATGCATTCGGTACAGTGTGCAAGCGAAAGGGAAAGCATTCTACTACTTCTACTACTACTACTGCTACTGCCAGCGCACAGTGGGAGAGTACGCGTACAGAATGCGTGAGAATGCATTCGGAGAAGAACGATTGAGAAACATCGTTCGGAAAATCGTTGATTACTGGCAGTGGGAGGAAAAAGAAAAACAAAAAAAGGGGGGCAAGGAAACAATTGTACCACTGTCATCGTGTGTGTATATACACAAACTCTCGCGAGCGGGTGGAAAATTATTGGGTAGGTTTCATACATCCCCTTCGCCCCTTTTTCCATGCAAATAGCCCCCTCCCTCTAAAGGAACGCATATACTAAGAGTAATTTTCTCGCTCTTGCTTTCACCCCTTCTGCTCTCTCTCATTGATTGTGACCACCCTCGCGTAATCAATAATCGTGCGTAGAATGAATTCGCTCCACTGTTCTTATTGCTGTTGGTTTCGTGGTTCCGCTTCGTCTAATTACCTTATTTCTAAGCAATCTACATCGTAGTCGAGCTTATTCATGATGAGGGCCGTTTTTGGGGTTTGCGGTGGGCACCTATTGCCTACCACCAACCACAATCACAATCACACACACACACACGCGCGCGTACACTGCTTGTTTGCTGGGTTTTGGCTGTGCTGGGTTGCTGCTAGCCTCCGCTGCAGCAACTGGACGTAGCGAAGAACTGCTCTCAGCACACACACACACACCACACACACACGGGCGCGCGTCTCGGGACGCGACCAACGGAGAAACCTTACTTACAACACTAAAGTAAAACGGGCCTGGCCACACATATATCACACCAGCACTTTCGCGGTTTTTGGGGGAAAGCAACGCACACTCCCGGAGGCCACTTTTTGGCCACCCACGGGCCACTTCCTTCTGCAACGCGCTTTGGTGGGCGCTGTGGCGTTGGCGTTTTGTTGGCCAACTTGCACGTCTTGCTACTACTACTACTACTACTGCCCTGCTACCTGTTCTCGGGCACGGTCTCTCTCTCTGTCGGATGCGTTTGCTCTTCTCTGTTTTGTTACTATCGTCCGAGGACGTCCCAGAGGGGTAGGCCAAGGAACCGTGCAACGGACGGATGTTGTGTATATACGGCTTGGGAGAAATTGTACTCCTTGTGGCCCCAAAAAATTGGTTAAAAGCCTAGAACATATGAACGCCCTTTCTCTCACTTGCTGACGATACTGACATTCCGGCGCGCACTCACAAATACTCGACGCGCTGCACACTTGTTCGCTTCGCTTTATTTATTTTTTTCTCTCCTTTATCCTTTGACCACGAAACAGAGAGATGCACTTGGCAGCTTCCCTTCGACACACTTTTTGCGCTGCTTCGTCCTGTCACTTGCTGGTGCTTTGGTGTGTTTTATTTTTCTTTCATTCACCTTCGAATACAAACGAACTCAATTCCCAATGCACTTTTACGTTTACTACCGCAACTACTAATAAGGCAAATGTCAGAATGATGGTTAAAACTGCGAATTTCGTTTCTGTGCCTCTTTGTTTTAGTGGGGGTTGTTTGTTTCTCTGCGCCCCGAAACAACAACCTGTCAAATATTTGATTGCGAAATTTCTCTCGCTTTCTTTTCCACTTTTCTCTCTCTCTCCCTCGCGCGCGTGGGCTCTCGCTCTCTCGATGGAAAGGATAAACAACAACAAAACGACACGTTCGCAATTGATGACAGCGTTCTTCGATCAGCGATGTTTAATTATTTTATCACACAATTTCACACCTTTCCTGCAAGTGGCTGATGTATTGGTAGGAAGTTTGCTGCAAAGGCTTATGAAGAGTGACGGTGGGAATTCCTTCACTATGTGCAATTTACGCGCGCAGGAAAAACCCCGTATCTAGTCAATCCGGTAACCGTTGGCAACGGGCGGTTTGCGTTTGATTTTGACAGCAACGACGAGCTGATCCACTACTAGTGCACTACAGTGATACTAATACCGCTCACGATTATTCCGCGTACTCTCGCACCGTATCGCTCGGAATTGCTCGGGGGAAGAAAAAAAAACCAAACCGACCGAAATACGCGGTTATAATGTGCGAAAATGTTCCCTGTCCACTTGGGGTGCATGGGGCCGTAAAGTCTGCTCGTGAATCACACGTTGTTTTTACTCTTCCAAATGTATTTACGTTTGCCGAACACTCGCGAATAGTATGCGCGCGCGACAATACCAGTCGACCCAGAAGAAACGCATAGGTGCACGTTTTATTTAATTCTTTACTCTTTTTTTTTTGGTAACGCAAAATCCCCGTATGTGCGATCCCTTCGCACTGACTGTGCACTGACTGACTGGTTGACCCGAAAAGAGCGATGTTTACTGCGCGGCGGTGCGTAACTGAATGAATGTGGCCGCACATTTGTTGATATGGGAGCCTCCACTCGGTCGTGAGCCCGTCATTGTCGCGTTTACGTCGATTGCGCCGCCGGCTAGCACAGCGTGAATAAACAAACACACGAATCAGCTGCACGCACACATACCTATGCAACGGTTGCAACGGGCTGCGTAGAACGGGGTTTGGGATGGTTTGGGCTGGCGGGTAGTGATGAGGAGGGTTGTGCGCGAGGGCGAGCACGTGCGACGACGAAGGGATGTAGATAGTCGCAGACAGACAGAAGACGGATCGTCAGACACAGTGCATACTACAATACGTACAGTGCGAGACCAATTTTGCAAACAGGCGCAAAATATGTTTCTCTATAAATGCGGGTTTTTTATTATTTTGAATACATTTCATCAGTATAGGGAGAGGCCCGTGATGAAGTGATTGCGTTTCGTAGACTCTGTAATAACTCGAGACAGGACGCCTTGTGACTTAGATCTCAAGTACCTCCGGTTCTGGTTGTCACTCCAAAATTGATGGAAATTGCACCAACATTTGGGATCAGATCATGTCAATTTGAGGGAAACCCGGATCCGATAAAATAATCTTGGAACGATGTCGCCATTGATTCCATCTTTTTGAATCAGATCAGATCTTTAGCAGCTTCCTCTTGAGAGCCTCGTGATCTGGTTGCCCCTCCGAAGTTAACTAGTGATGGGAATTACTCCAACATTTGGGATCAGATCATGCCGATCTGTAAGAATCCTAGGTAAGTTCAAACGATCTCGGAAAGACGTCGCCATACAATGATGATCATGATGCATATGATCAGCTTTTTCAAGCTTGGGTCTTATCAGAACAACGGTTCCATCTGTAACTCCCCAACACTAACCTGAATTATTCAACTTCTTCAAATCGAAAGGATCAAAAGCTCTTTAAGATCCCAAACTTAATTTAAGTTGCGCCTCCTATTCAGTAGCATTCCACTTAGACCACATCAAATTTAGCAACGGCAATCGCCGACGCTCTTTGGACACTCAAACAAAAATTTAGAGTTGTAGTTCGAAACGTCCAGAAGATGGTCCCTAACATCCACGTTGGCCTCAACTGCGAACTGGGTTACTAAGGCCTTTAACCGCCCCCTTATTCCAGAGACCAGTAGATTAATCACTGATTCAGAATAATATCCGATACCTGATACTGATACCTTGGAATAGAAGTTGAGAGGAAGAATCTTTGCGACATTCAAGAAATTTCGTAACCTGCCCCAGCCAGTAAGGATAGTCTTCCGTATTTTTCTGTGTAACGACCCCGAGAGTGGGAGGTGTTAGTCATTGAACGTTAAACTAGCATTGTTATCACGCGTGTTCCATTGTTATGCTATTTTAGGCATTCTTATCTCTCTCATATAATCTACTGCGCTATTTTTGTTTTCCAAGCTAATGAGCCATCTTAAGGTTATTACTCATTTCCCCCAGAATTTGGCAAAACATGAGTACGTAAATAAAAACTGTAACACCTGTGACTAATCCCAAAATAGTCACTCCAGTATCGAGAGTGTCACGCACTGTTTAAGTAGCTGCACGTTTATGCCTCGATGCGCCGTTTAAAGCGGTTCTTAATCACGGCGGGTGCCAGTGTGGGGGGGTTAAACGGGGCGGGCGCCCGTGTTCGATTGGCACGTGAAACGGAAACTGCGTGGTGTTGGTGTGTTGGGACTTCACTACTATTAAACCCCCCCGGTTCGGTTCGGTTGTTCGTACTTTCACGTTCACACTGTTATGCCACTCTTCGCTCTCGCTCGATCGCGTTGCTGCTTCTCCATCGATGATCGTAATGAAACGATTAAAGAATAAAACCACCCCGATTAGAACCGGACCGGTGCAATAGGGGGAAAACACCTGTACTTCACCTGCATTCTTTAGGGGCGTGTGAAAACTCTCCCCCTAGAACGGATCCGGAATCAGTGTCCAAATGATTTCAAATTCTATCTTGTTCAAGGATGGATTTGTCGTATCGGTGGCGTGTCCGGATGGTTGTGCTTATCAAAAAATGCACCCTTGCCGAAAGTGCATTACAAAGCAAATTTTACATTTGCAACATTGTATCCCACAAACGTCCTTTTATGGTTGATAAACGGTTTTGAACGCCAATTGAACACATTTGAGGTTAGCTTAGCAGTTGTGCAGCAGAACTGAATCGCTTTCTTTAGGCATTGAAATGCATCGCCGCAAACCTTGAAATCTCACCACTAAAGACACCATCCGCTTCCACAACAGCATTACCTTGAATTGGTCAAATTCGATTATTATGCAACGCAAACCACACTAACTGCACTCGGAACACGGTGAGCTCCTCCGTTGCAAATGTTCTGCCTATTAGTTATGTACCGTGCACCGAGGTTTCTATTAAGCTTTCGATGTCACCCGTTGTCATTCGCCCATTTGCCACTAAAAGCGAATCATTTCCCTTCCCTTCCAGCCTTTTTTTCCATCACCCCAAATCAACGTTTTCTCATGAACCGAAACCTTGAGTGGAAGATTACTCCATTGCGTTTGCGCGAGCCCGCAGCGCAATGATTGAGCTTTTCTAAATTATTGATTTGAGCAGCTCTCCCGCACGCTTATTAATCAAATTACTAAAACATGCTACGCTGCTTGACAAGTGTCTAGAGTTGGAGATCTTTTTTTTTGTGCGAATATTTCATTACCTTGAGGATCAGTTAACGACACTGTACTCAGTTTTTGCACGTAAGAAATAATATATTCTTAAACCGAAACGTGGTATAGAATTTTTTCCCCCAATGCTGTACGTGGTTTCTCCATCGAATTGGTGATTTGTTAACTCGCATTATAGGAAAAGAAAATGCATAAATAAAAACACCATCTCCCAGCGGCGGCTTGAATGATGACCGGTTTATGACAAGCGAGGATTCCTCGCTCGTGCTTTGTGGATGACTATTTTTTTATTGCTTTTCCATTCCCAGCCTTCGCCCACTATCATTATCGAGCTTGAGCTGCCCGAGGAACTGGCACGGTTTTCCCCGAGGCTTACGCGTACTGGTGGAGCTTATTCGGTGGAACTTGTAGCTAATCTGTCAAGCAGCCAATCGAGCAGTAGCCGATGCGGTCGCATTTCTTGGGAAGCACTACTACCCGGTGGGGAGATCGTGTGAGGCACGGGTTTTTGAAAAGTAATTATCGCCCGTAAATTGTCAATGTCCGGTCGTGGAGGGCCGATGTTCCGGTATGCCACGGCGGAAGAGGGTAGAATGTGATGAAGATTACGTTTACGCTTAGCTTTGAACAGTTTCCAGGGGGAAGTGCTTAAGTGTGTTGTTGAAATAATTGAACATAGAACATCTAGACGTAGAATTTAAATTTGGTAAAATGATAATCAATGGTTGCTCAAAAGAGCTTATTGGATGATGACGTACGTTCCTGCTCCATAATCCACCAATGTGTGTGTCCAACACCAGTGGCGCAAAAAAACGATGCCATGCAAAAACCGTTTGAAGTGAACAACAAACGCGTCTATTCATACATACCACAAAAAAATGAATTGAACATTCGAAACTAAAACAAAAACTAGAAACTCCTACACACGCACACATGCGGATCCAAAACATGCATGAAATATGAAACGATGAAATTTTTAAGCGATCAACAGAGAGAGAAGAAAAAAAATTGGCCAGCGCTTCATTCAACATGCATGACACACACGCGATAAGCTCAACCCCGGATCGAGTGGCGTATGTCAACCGTTTGGCCATGATATTTGTGGCACGGACGCATGAGTGGGTGAATCACCGGGAAGTGAAGCAGGGCAGGAAGCAGGGCACAATAAAACAACAGCCAAGCGGCCAAACGAAACAAACAAACAAAAAAACCGAAACGAAACACAGGCAACAAAACAGTTGAAATCAGTTGTGCGAATGTGCCGAATGACTCTGCAGAAGGTGCACCAGAAGGGGGAGGATGGGGCAGCAGAAGATGGACGGTTTTGCGGTCCCACAAAGCCCTCTCTCGAACCGCTCGTAATCGATGACGCTGAAGGGTACTTCATGTGACACAGTGATCATTATCGGTCCAAGCTCCACCACCAACCACCACCACCATCTTTCCCTCGACTCGATCCGCAAGGATTTATCAACCCGTGTAAGAAATTGAAAGAATGAAAGCAACGACCACTGGTGGTGAACTCACCTTACACCACTTGACATGCGTTCGTTGTTGCGCACGTTGTCACGCAGCTCCAACGGGAGAGATTTCGGGTGCGAAGAAACAATGGGAAACACGGAATGCGTACGATTGGCCCGGCTGGACCCAAAAGCGCCACAGAGAAAGTATGATAAGGTGTTGCGAAAAATTAGCCCACCTTTGGTGCGTCAATAAATATTCATTATTGAGACATCGAAGGCTTCGTCATAAATAGTGGCTCCTCCTTACCGATACTGAAGATCGATGGTGGACATTGTGTACATTGTTGTACACAGCTTACGCAATAATTCCTTCCATATTGCAGCACTACATGGCACAGATCTTTTGTATCCTTTCATAAGGACGCACAATATATTCAGCTGCTTGTTCCACCCCAATGCTAAAATAAACACGAAAAGCTTTATGCGCAATAAAACGGATCGTTACCAAGTCGGCAGATTGGAGCTTAAAGTCGCCCTCTAGTCTGCCAAGATCATTCTCCTCAGTTATTCCTCTGGCGGAGAAGGAGACGTTGCGGACGGGCACGATATCGGATGTCCGTAAAAAAACAAGCAGTCAGTCGCCGAAACTAAAAGTTCCCCACAAACACAGTAACCGACCGGCCGGTTGGGGGGGGGGGAATTGTAGTGATTTTTCAATTCCACCTTGACGCCGGGCATGATGCAGAAACAAGTTTACATTCACCGTTGGGATTTACCAGCAAACTTTAGGAGGGAGAGCATAGATCTTGAACATATTGGCAACATCATCAGAATGATGATCACGAAACGGCATGTGCTCTCCACGCTTCCCTTCTTTCGCTCTCTTCCTCTCTCTCCCAGAAAGCTCTCAACCTGTAGTAGCCTTTTTCGATTAGTGTACTTTAACTTGAAAACACATCAAATGCCACCAAACATCAAACGGTTCTGTAAACAAACTCGAGCAATCATCAAAGCTCCGTCACTCCGTGATAAGAATCACGCTGATCAGGTCAAGACATTCAAGAACTCACCCGGTGCAAGAGACCGGAGGATAAAACCCTCCCTTTTACTTCTACACCTAAGTATATGTGTCAATGTGTCAAACACGACGCAGCAGCGCAAACGGTACGCAACATCAACCCCGAGTGTAGCGCGCGCGAACGGTAAGGCGAAACGATAAATTATTAGTACGCAAAATCGAGGGGTAATCGATGGCGGGCGCGAATAAATCAACGAAAACAAAAAAACCTAAACATGAAAGATAAAGAGAAAAAATTATAAACACACACCAGCCAAGCGCTGTGTTTTGACATCGATCGTGATCTTGACTTGATCTTTGCAGCTCCAACCACAGCAAACGGGCTGTCGCAGCCGAAGGTCTGCGGAGGGTATAGTTGTGGGCTTTTGCGTGTGTACGGCTCCTATCGCCCGAAGCCGAACCAACCGAAGCGCGCTGGAGATGGCCTAAGCGAATCTAGCGAGTTCACCGGTATGGTATGGAGAACGTCGTACGTCCGTGCCCGCTTATATAGGCTTTCAAGTTCAAGTGTAACAGGGCAAACTGGAGCGAGTGCGGTGCGGAGTAGTGTAACCGATCGAAAGGATTCGGCCGTTTGATACACGCGGGAAGGCCGTGACCTTGGGTTGGTCATCAAAGTTGGAATAACTGGAACAGTCGGAGGTGCAGCAGCTCGTTCTAGCAAACACCAAAATAGCGCGTTAAACAATGCACAGCGGGACTGGTTTACCGCTCCTCAAGTAACAAGTGAAGATCAAGGACGACGCTGTAACGCGCGTGGCGTAATTGTAGGGTTGCCGCTGGAGCAGACAAGCTCGTGACAAATATCTATTATTTACCAAGCGTTTTTAATGGCTCGAAAGAATTTGAATATTTTAGCAAGCTGTTATTTTGGGGCTTTCCGAAAAAATGATTTATTGCTCCTCGGCCAACAGTATGAATCACACAATATCAATCAAAACAACACACTTGAAGAGCTTAATACTCGCGGAAACGCCGAAACAATTGCCGCCCTACCCGAAACAGTATCTGGTCCGGCTTCTGTTTGCTACCAGCGTTGAAATCACCACCAGCGCGCGCCGGAATGGAGACGGGTGCCACCAATACACTGGACGGGTAATGATGCGCATGTGCCACATCGACGTGTCGCGCGAGGATGTCCGAGTTGTTGTCGGACGCACGGGGCCCAAAACGGGCCGAGAGCAAGCACTAATCTAATGGAAGTTCATTAGCGAGCGCCATTTGTCAGATTGGTGTGAAAAACGTGTGTCGCATTGTGCGAATACGTGAAGAAGACATTGTTCTCGGTGTGTCACGAAACGGACATCGGACCCAAAACCATTGCGCGAAAATGACGGAAACGATTAATAAACATTTAGGCCGTAGTCAAAACGGGGCAAGGGTTTCCGAAATCCTTGAAGTCACCTGTAGGGCCAAATTAGACGGTTCAATTTCAAGCAAGACCGGGTTGGAAGGGTGATCTCTTTGGGCCGCTACACATACGGGAGCTCTACAATGTGTGGCAGTAGCTCTGGTAAAAGAATGATCGATTTTCTGTCCGCACAGCGGTGACAGTAATCGCCACACAAGACTCGCGCGCACAGTTCGTGATGAACGAGTGCGAAGTTCGGTCGTACGATCATGGAGAGTGAGACGCTTAATTGATCGGCAGTCACCCGCAAGTCTCCAAGCAGGATCGATCGGTCCAGTTGACCGCCAACTCACCGGACTCCGTCTAGAGGGCGCAGGCCGTCCTAGGGTTTGACCCTTAGACTTCTGATTCTGACACACGACCGAGCAGTAAACGAGAATGACAAATGGTTTGGGGCGTTTTTTTTTTTCGCTCCCACCCACCCCCTTCAATACAAATTTAATCTCCCCCGTTCTGAGCACCGAACACCTTTCGTAAGATGGTGTAATTTAATATCGGACACCTTCACATCGGCTATCGAACACAGGACACCATTTCGAGCACCATTAGCTCGATTTTGTATTTATCTTGTGCGTTTGTGAAGTGATATTGCATTTCGATAGTTTGCGTAAATTTCCCTTCGCAAAAACGCGAATGCAAGTGCGTGTGTAAGCGGTGAACATATCTTCACACCGTACCGTAAAGTACAATATTCATTGTAATTGTGTATCGTGCGCCAGCCGGGCCGTGTGCAATTTTGATTATGATTCGCTCGCTTTAAAACCATACTAACACTCTCGTGCGTCGATCGCGCGTCGATCAGCGAGACACAGCGAGTTGCTGTTCGCTGTCGTTCATTAATGTTCCGTTGACCTAAATACACCTATTATTCGTTGACCCCGGTTTCGCTGATCATTTTGTGGAATGGATTCTCGCCCCGCTGCCTACCTCTGCCATGTGTTTATGATACACAAGTACACACACATTCGCGCACGCACTGTTTGTAAGTGTTCTGCAGTAAGTGTAGTACACCTTACTACCCAGGTTGGTTGTTTTCCCTCCTCACACGATCGAACAATCGAACGCGTCATCCCTCAATCCGAGTGGCAAACGCGAGGGACGAATAAAAGTCGGATGGCAGTGTTTCTCAAGTGTGCTCGGATTGCAGGATAATGAGAACACAGTCGTTCAACTGGTCAAAACACTCTAGCAGATGCTATTCAATAACTAACGTCTCTTTTTCACCGAGCAATCGTCTGGTGTCTATTCTCATGACATGATCTTCATGCTTGTAATACGTGACACAACAGCTAGTTCATTCCACAGTAAACAGAGTGGTAAAATGGTAGAATTGCATCCTATAGGCCCACGGAGGAATGGACACTTCCATTCCAATGTATATTTTTTCGATCAGTATCCTACATCGAAATCAATTATCATGATTTTGATGAGACTTTTTGATGTCGAGACTGTTATCTGATGTGTTAACAAGTTCCAAACGTTCTATACACTTTATACTCTTAGGTCAGATTCCATAGATTATCATTTTTTCGGAAATTGAATGGTTGTTTCTCCTCAGAACGTGGTATAGCCTTCAGGTTTAAGCATAGCTCGAAAGCTAGTAGAAACATTCCACATCCTTCCAAACAAGCCACCTCCGTCAGGCGTTTATAGGTTTTTATTTTACAAATTTTAGACAATTTCGTCAATTCCAAAGCTCCAGAACGCCATATTAGGTCTCAAAGTTTGACACCTTCCAATCAAATCCCTAAAATTAACTATTTTGTTTAATATGATATCATATTAAATATTAAAATCTATTAGCGCAAATTGAAACTTAAGTGTTAACCTTGGTACTGATCGCTTCAAGCGCTCGTTAGCTGCCAACGAAAGAATGGGGACTCTATTAAACCTTTTTACAGACAGAGTTTGTTGAAGTGGCTTCTACAATCCTCCGAGATATGACTCAAAGAGCGCCACGTGAAGTCCGTGTAAAAGTAAATTCCACCCAAGAGACTTAAGAGCCACTGTCTCGTGACAAAATGCATGGACCAAAGCGTGCAATCTGCACTTGTTCCATACCGTGGCAACTGCACCGCACAAGGAGCCTACCCTCAATCCCAGTACTTTTACGCACGGAAATCTGACCTTTAAGTGGAATAATAAATAATCAAGAAGTTATGACGCTGTATGCCGATGACTAGCACTACGTCGTCGGCAGGACAAAAACCGAAAGGGCAAACTGGTTGAAGGGCGGTGTAAAAAGGGATTCCCCTTACGAGTTCCCAGCACGACCTACACCACAACAATAATTTAGACCTCCAGGAATTGGACGAAATCGCCCCACCAAAGGATAACTTGTTTTGTTGCCGAGTTACAGCATGTCACCAGCGCCAGGCTGGTTAACTCTCCCTTCCGAACTGGATCACCAATTTACGACCGAACTGTGCTCAATCTGGAGTAGAAACGATGGGGGAAAAAAAAGCTCAGAAAATTAATTTACATACCCCACTGTGAACAGTGACCGTCTATGGCTTCTGACATCCTTCTGGCGCTTGCAAACGATTAAGCTGCAGCTCTGTTATCACACCACGGGTATGCTAGAATGGACCAGTTTCCCTTTTTGCTCTTATCACAACCTCCCCGCGGTACGAGGGGGATCGAAAGTGACGCTGCAACAACCTGTCAGAAGAAGGTCCCGCAGCTCCCACGGTCGGTAGATGCCGTAGCCATTTACTATCTCGGTATCTATCTCGCCCGTGATGACTTGCCTGTACACCTTAAGGTCGGTGGTGGTACTTCTTTTTTTATCAGACATTATTATGCAAGTGCTCATCTATCTGACGTCTCGTCCCGTTTCACGTGGCAAACGCGTAGCTCATTTTAATATTGTCCTACACCTTCGTGTTATCTACGTCCGGGGAATGGTGTGGGTAAAAAGGCGTAATCTTTACCTCGTACGTTCTTCGTTCGCGTGTTTTCGCAATCTCCAGCTACTGGACTCATGTTCCGAGCGTCAAACTTGCATCACACACTGATCAGAGTGTCTTCTTGAAGCACTTTTTTTGTTTTTCATGTTTGTTGGAGTTTGATAAGCCTGTATCTCCCGGAGGTCCCAAACGGAACCCGGACCGTGTCCGTGTAAATTACTACGGTGCAAGTACGAGCGGCTTTTGGGCTATTGGGCCGTTTTATCAGCCTTCCTCGTCTTATCGTCTCAACATTAAACAGCAACAGACATTTAAATGTCCCGCATTATACTCCGAAGGTGCTCCAACTACGTACTTCGCAAACTACGTCCCCGCTTCTCCTCGTCGTACGACTCATATCAGTCACAATTACACCACACATCTCATCTGGTTTCAAATGAGATCTGACCGTGGAAAAATGTTACAATGTTCTTCCGCAGTTTCTGTTTCGAATTTCTCGTCGATCAGCTCACCGTACCAGGGTAAAGGTGTAAGCTACAAAGCATCGATCACGCCAGTTTTGCTCTAACATCATCGCATTTACAGTCCGGGTTCTTGGCGATGTGTCGCAAAACTAAATGTCGCCTATTATTGCATAATTGCCTTCCCAAGAAATCTCGGCAACGCTTGTTTGCCGGTGACTCAGTGAGGTTTTATCGACAAAGGAAATTGTTGTCGCCGGGAGCCACAACGAATGATGCGGCGCGCGAGTATGTGGTTCTAATTAATCGTCCGACACATTAGCAACGCGCCGGGCACATTTCCCATGACTCTATGTGCGCTATGCTGACACACATGTAATGGACTTTTGCCGGAATGTCTGATTGGTGGTTTCGATGTCTAGTGTTCCAGGAACAACTCATGGATGGTGCTGTTATGCGCTGATTAATGGGTTTATGCGCGAATGGACAGAAGTTGACGATGTTCAAATTGTAGGATCAATAATCTACACAATACAATAATGAAAATGCTACAAAACGTGAGCCTTTCGTTTCTTCCATAAAGCGTCAATGAATGCGCAAGGTTATCAGAGGCTCATGTGTATGTAATATTGTTTAGAACCTCGCCATTCTGTACTGTTTGGTGCATCGCTAAGCACCTGCTGTTTTTTGCAAGCGACTCAAAAACATGGCACCGTCGGAAGTTCCGATGGACCTTATTAGATCTGCAGTGCGCTAAGATATCTGCTTGTCGGAGGCATCAGAACTGGATCGAAGCGCCTATGAGCATGGGCGTCGAAGTGTGCGGTATGGTAATTTCATGTGTCAACATCACATCGTTGATAAGCAATTCCGTAACTTCTCTGTTGGAGGTAGAAGGTACATCAAAAAATAACATCCACACAAAGATAGGGTAGTATTGGAGAGAAAAACAACAATATTGTAAACCGGTGCACCACGGAAAACGTAACCCAAGATCGATGAATTTAATAATGCGGAACGAAAATAGCTTTGCAGCATTATCGCGATTCTTGTGAGATGAAGATGGACTCTGGTAGTGTGTTGGGGAGAAAAATAAACACATTACGCCTTCTTTGCATGCCTGCCTGCCTGTCCCCAGGCGGGCGGGATGCTAATTAAAAGATAACAGACCCATCCAGTTTCTTAGCGTTCAATAATTGATGTACTGGCTCTTATTTATCTATTGGTTTTCTCGCGGTCGAGATGACTGTTCAAGGCTTCGGGCATTCTATTGTCGATTGGAATTATCGCGCTTGCCGGGGTAAATTAGATCAAACATCAATAACGAATTGATTGTATTTCGCAACATTGGTTTTGACACGTGTTTTGTGTTTTTTTTAAGAAAACTTATTAACAACGTAAGTGTAGCACACTTATGGAGATGGAATGAAGAGAAGAGAAAAAAACTCGCAATTTACCATCTAATAGTTTTCACCGCCAAACACACAATGATCGGAAGTAGGGTGATGATCGTGGAAAAGATAGCAAGGAACGTAACGATACATATGAATGAAGTTGTTTTTTGCCTCATTCCCTCTCTCTTTCTCTCTCCCTCTCTCATTCTTGATCTCCACGTTAGAACAGAAACAGAAAAAGCATTTCCACGGGGTGTTTTCTTTACTGGTGGATGTTGTTTTGTCTCCGCCAAGCGTTTATTCCGCGCCCCGGTAATGTACAACCTTGACACATCGTGAGCTACCGGCGTATGGGTGCCCGCGGGTCGCTTCGCCACTTCTTCCGGGTGTTCCGCCCGGTCCCTACGAACCGGGAACCACCCGGTCCGGTAGCTCGTACAGGCGGAAAACCGAGCACACTTTGATGGCCATTATCGTTTGCTATTTTCCATAAGACACCCGCCATTAGACAGATTGGACATTGATTAGTGTCATTTTTCCCATCGTTTGTCGCGCACGTGAGTGACCGCTAAACGGAAAGGAATGGAAGGAAAAGGTAAGGGTGGTGGTGGTGGTGGTGGATTGTCTCCCTTGTTCGGGGTGTTCACATCTGGAAATCTAGATTTTCATCCTACCCCGTGACACGACCACCCCCGTACTACTCACACCGGGCAGTTTGTTTGTTTAAGGCCAATTGTTTGTTTCGTTATCGGTTGACCATTTTTTCCCGTCAACCCGAAATGACCCTGCACCCTCCCCCGCCTTGACATGGCACACGACTCACTCTGCGACGCAACCGGGAGAGACATTTTCCGGTACGGAGCCACATTTTCCGTTGACAAACGATAATGATTGGTCGTTTGATTCGAATGAGGTTCGCAAAGCATTCGGAACCGAGCCCTCGCCAAGGTTTACCCACACACACACACACGCACACTGGGACAAGGGACTTTTGAAAATTCCGTACTACATCGCACCACACTAATCGCGGATATGGCACATAGATAATACAAACGATGCATTTCCGTGCGCGTAGATTATGTTACGTTTTGCTGGAAATAATGAATGACCCATTGCGCGGTACGCCACGTTGATTTATTGCCTGCGTTCGGAAGCCGGGAAACCCGCGTTCCCTACCCATCGCGCAACCCCAAAACATGGAAAGGAACTAGCACCTTTGTTTACATTGAACAAAATGTATACCACTTGCCGTGTGTTTTTTTTATTTTCTTCTCTCCCTTTGGCTGCTTCGTACAGTTTTATATTTCGCTGAACAATCAACATCCATTATTGTTCATTAAGTGCTGGGTTTTTTTTTGTTGGGGATGGTGTTTAGGATGAACATTTTTTTGTATCTCCATTTTTTTCATTTAACTATCTCACCGTAAACACCTAAACACACCACACACACACACATCTTCCCGTGTCGATCGTTCGTATTCCATCTGTGGGAGATGTTTTCAAAGACAAACTCGATTACAACACACTTTTGGAATGAATCATCCAGCATTGATCGATCGATCCGCCCTTTCGCTAATAGACTCGAGAAGAACGGAACACGGATATGCTTATCTAACCACTGTGGCTTCTCGTGCCACCATTTGCAACTAATATACTCTATTGGATCTAGGGAACAAGTATGTTTTCTTTTTTCTTTTTATCTAGTACACTCACACACGGTCAGCACTTTACAACGATCAACGCAGTAGAAATAAATGGTGCAGCACGGGTACGTTACCATGGTTTTTCCGTGGTGGTTGTTACCCACGCTCGAACACAGCAAACAAGGAAGGTTCAGTGGTCATAGGTTACTCGATATAATAATCCCTTTAAATACAGTTTTACTTTTAGTATGCTATCGTTGCCCTTTCCTGTGTTTAATGTTTTGCGCGAATTTGGGTTTTTTTTTCGAAACCTCCTGGTGGTGTTTGCCGCCATACGGCGGCGGTATCGTACGAATCGATTATCGTGTGTAGAAAACTTTGTAGTAGAGCGTCTTCGGGCGCCACAAGCTGTACGAGTTGTCAAACTTGAGCAAGTACGTGCCTTCGCCCGGGTACGTATGCGAACCGGCGTACACCTCCTGGTGACATTCGCGCCTGTAGATCGGTATGATGATCGAGATGGGATTGCGCGTACCGAGCGCACTCGCGACGCTACTCGTTTGGCTGCTCTGCACCGGACCACACTCAAGATCTTCCGCACAAATTACTTCTGCATCGGAATGGAAAACAAAAAATCATCAACAAAATGTATAGAAACGCCAAAATAAAGGTATGTATACCTTCATCTTCCTCTATCGTATCATCGTCCTCGTCACTTTCGCTAATATGCACCGAAACTTCGGTGGTCGGTGGTTTTCCCCATTCGAAATAAACGCCAAACCCAATATCGTAGCTGTCGGTTGCAAACTCCCAGAACAGACACGAACCACCTTCGTGTGTTGGAACTTTCACCTGTTTAACAACAAAAAATGGATAATAAAACGAACGAAACAGACCATTCCAGCCGTACCGTCACTGTGTCGCCATGATTTACGCGTATCACTCCATCGCCTTTGCCGGCCATCACTTCCTGCTTGAATAGTTTTATATCCGGCTTTGACCACATGTTTGCGGGACTGATTACTGCGTAATCTACAGAAAGGATAAGGAAGAATATTTATCATATAGTCGCAAAACAACTACAGGTGCGATCCGTTTGCATACCTCCGGAGTCATTGTCACTGTCACACTGTTCCTTAAACTCGAATTGACTATTTTCCTTGGTGTTTGCGGCTGCTCCAGCATACTCCGCCGTTTCATTGGTACTGGTTCCATTTTCACAAACGACCGCGGTAGGATTGTCATCATCCTCACCATCGGATATGCTTTTCAGGCGCGCCAAGTTGGTCGCCACTTGGGCCTGCAGCTGCTGCATGTACTGATGATAGTGTTCGTTCTGAAGCTGCCGTATCAGGACGGCTTGCTGTTCCGGATTGCCCGGAAATTGAATTTCGGCGTACTCCTTGAACTGGTGGTAGGTTTGCTGGTTCAGTGCGTCCTGTAGCTGCCGTCGATGCAACTCTTCGCGATTCTTTTCATTTTCCAGCCGCTGCAACTCTTCCTGGCGTACCTTTTCCGCGGCAAGCGCTTCGGTGCGCTGGATCTGTTCCTGTTCCGCACGGCGCGCTTTTTCCTCCTTGTCCTTCTTGATCGCTTCCACGTACGGTTTTAACAGTGGACACAGACGGTCCAGCAGATCGATGAAACCTTCCATCGCTTGCAGCTTCGTGATCGTGCCCAGCTGTTGCCATGCTATTCTGCGATCTTTCCCAATCACATCAAACATGCCCAGTGGAGGGGCCTCCGACAGGTCCAGTGGTCCGTGTGCTGCCTGCTGTGTAAAAGCCACCAGCTGCAACAACCAAAAGGGGGAATTATTAATCGCACGAACATCCCTCCTAGTCCCATTTGGCTCTACCTTTAAATTGTCCTCGTAGCTTAGATGAATCGCTTTTCCAGATTTTTCTACAACGAAAGAAGACGTGTTAGTATTGTGTTGTGCCTTGACGTCGTACTGCGCCTACTGCGTCGGAATGTGTCACAGACATTGCTGTACCTTTGTAAAAACTGCAGGCCAGCTTGTACAGCTCCTTCAGCGGTAGATTCCATTTCAGTATTTTATTATTTTCTTCACCGGCTGCCCCCACGTCCAGGGAAAGGTCTTTGAACGAAAGGTCCAAATTTTCTGCCGCTATCATCGTTTTCGTTGTTTCGTTGCTGATGTTGACCAACCAACCAGCGCACTCGTCGATTCCGATGTTCCGTCCCTACCGATACTTCGACTGGAGCTGGAAGAATCCCTCCTGTAATGCAAGTTCCCGCCCGTGGTGTACGATTGCTGCTGCAGAAATTCACCACTAGTCTGCTGCGTCTTGGTGTAAAATATCGTTTTCGGTGTAAAACGAAATAAAACTTACACGTCCACCCAGGGAAAAAGTTCTTACTTCTTTTTCTTTTTTATGAATGTTCTGTCAAAATTTTCTTCAAATAGAACTCGGGTGTTGTTTTCATTAAGGCTCACTTACACCAACTATGCAATCGATGGTATTCCGTTTATCCGTGCTCATTGTGAGTCGACGGAAAACCGGTTTACCGAACAGCACGGGTAGCAGTTGCACTACGATTTGTTCAACAGGTGTATAATTTATGGTTCTTCAACAATGTTTTTGCTTGCTTGGAAAACGAATCGCTTTTTTGTTTAAATTTATCGATGTTTTTTTTGTTAGTAGAAATTCTAAGTCGTATAAGCCGAATTTGTTGATTTATTATTGCAAATTATTTTCTTGTGTTTTGGTGTAGTGCTAGAGAATATTCCTGCAAAATATTTCACATGGCTGTACAAAAGGAAAATAAAAATGCATTTCACGTGAATTTCATCGACACATGGATAGTCCGATGGTTTGCGCCAGATGGAAATGAGCCTTCAGCATTGGTACGAAACGTCAAGAATACGCAAATAATCACAACAAACACATCGTATCGATTCCATCTGTAGCGATTTCCTCTTTGTCTTGCTTCACTAGCACATTAAAATGAGCCAAGAAAAGCCGGAAAATGTGACAAATACTGTGAATGACGAGGATCCGGAGCTGGTTTTGAATACGGATCCAAAACTCATCACCAAGGCGGCCGAGTTGTTGCAACCGATCAACACCGAGGTGGTTGATAAGAACCTGGACAAGGTGCTGGAAGCCGTAAAGATCGTCGATTTAACGTGCGATTTCAAGGGATGCAAACAGAAAACTAACCTCGTCGGAACGGACTGCACGTTTTGCAAGGATCGGTTCTGCTTTAAACACAGCTTGCCGGAGATACACGGATGTGGTGAGGCGGTAAAGCGCAAAGAACGCGAACTGTTCCTCCATCCCATGACGGGTAAAGCGAAAGCGGAACAGTACGAAAAGCAAAAGGCACAGGTGCGTTTAACGCAGAAACTAAAACAGATGTCACTGGAACGAAAGCAGAAACCCTCTTCGGGAGGAAGCAGTAAGACCACCGGAAGTACTGCTGGCACTAGCAGAGGAACCACATCGGGGAGGGGAAGAAAACGAACCAACAACCCGTAGGAGAGTGCTACCGTTTCGAAAATCATTATTTATTATGATCCTAAGTATAAGTAAATGTTATAGAGCGTGATAGCCAAGCAGTAATAAATCGACAGACTGTGGCCATTTGTAGCTGAACGCTTTTACCCCCACCGCGATACTTCGTCATGATGACACATGGGGCGGGGGATCATCGATTATCAGCACCGACGCTTTTCTTATGGGACGTAATTGGGATTTTTTCGCAAAATGCAGAACCCTTCCATGATCGGTGTAAGGGAGATGTACTCCTCAGTCGCCAGTTCGGCACGTTCGCCCATCGCCAGCAGTACAGGGGTAGTGTGTGTCTGGAAGCCGGTGATAGTCTTCGGTTTACCCGCTTGTCCGACCACATCCACGGCCTATGAATTAAGAACATATGTTGATAAAAGCAAACACTACAATTTCCAACAGTTATACAATACATACCATTCCCACACGGACTGGGACAGGGCACGAATTCAAGTCTTCTGTGAAGGTGATCAGCATGCGCGGTTGCATAGCGGTCGTTAGAGTGTACAGCAAATAATGCGATTTTCCGAGAATGACTAAAAAAAGGAAATAAAATCATGATTAACCAAGTTTAGATGGCAATTTGTTGCATCTTTGTACTTACTGTTCTTAACGTCCAGGAACGAGACAAGTGCAGCCATCAAACCGGCCACTGCTACCGGGCTCATGAGCTGCCGATCACTATGGTACGGGCTAATGGTGAACGTACCCTTACCCAGATGGGTCAATCCCTGGGCGATGCGTACCATGAACAGATTGTTCGGATCCTTCGCGTGATACTGTGCCAGCTGGCGCAACATCGAAGCCAACCGTGCATTGTTTGTACCGGCACCCACTAGACCCATAGCGAAGATGGCATTGTGAGCCACTTCGGCATCGCTGTCGTGAGAAAATTTGCTCAACGTATCCAGTATGTTCAGCTTAGGGTTGGAGACGGAGATCAAGCCAAGTGCAAGGGGGACCGCACGACGTATGCATGGTTCGCAGTAGCGGAGCAGATTACCGAACGAGCGGAATGCCATTTCCGCACCAATCTCCTCACCCATCGCAATCAACGCGATTCCAAGCACAGCCACGGCCTGACATCCGGAGAGATCTTTCTCCTTATCTTCCTTCTCCTTCGTGGAATCCTTCGACTCGGATTTCTTCGACGCTGGTTCTTCGCTGGACGATGCTGTTGGTTCGTAATGTTCCGAACAGAGATGGAGCAGTTGTTGAATTTTCAGCACATTTCCTGTACCAGCATATGCGCAGATTTCCACCATAGTGGTAGCCATCGAACGGAACGGTTCGGCCACAATCTCGAGTGCGGCGGTTACCGCTTCGACCGCTTCTTGTCGACCAAGATACACCAGGCCAAGACCCAACGGTAGGAAACGAGCGTAAGTGTCCTTCAAATCGGCCTCACTGCGATCCATAATGATTTGCAGAAGTACCTCCGTTACCTCGCTGTTGCATGATCCGACCGCAATCATGCCAAGTGACAGTGCCGCAATGCCCATCACCTCCATGTTGGATCCGGTGCGACGTTCCGAGCTGAATACCGATCCAATCAGTTCCAACACAACCGAACGGTTCGATCCAGCATACGCCAGTCCCAACCCAAGGATGGCTCCAATGCGCATCGTTGTGTTCTGATGCAGAACATAGTCGGACAAGAGCGCCAGTGCTGGATCGACCTCATTCCGTACGCCACAGTTCACGATACCGCAGGCAAGCAGTGCGCCCGACTTGATGTAGTCCTCGTTCGAGTACAAATACTTGTCGATCGGTGTAAGACCACCATCCACGTCCCAGAGCAAGATCAATCCCAGTGAAGCCGTTGCACTCAGCATACCGTGCTCCTTGTTTTTGTACAGCCACTTGTTGCCGTCCTCCATTAGCAGCTTGTCCTGCCCGAAGCCAGCATTTACGAACCCATTCACGAAGCTGGCGGCCAGATTCTGACGCGCCGAATCGATCTGCGACCCGAACGGTGCACGAGAATTGTCCAGATGCGATTTGTACACATCCTCCGGCGTCTTCGGCTCCATAATGTCCAGCTCACGTGCCAGATTAAGGAAATGGTGGTTCAGATGCGAATTGGACATGATCTCCACCAGATCATCGTAGTCATTGCTACCCTCGGGCAGCTCCAGGAAGATTTGCTGTCTACCCAGCATGAACGCTAACTGCTTCTGCACCGCGCTGTCCGCACAGGACGTAAAGATCTCCTTGATCAGCTCCGTATCATTGATCATCATCGCGAGACGCATCGCTTGCGTGTGCTGGTTGAACTTGCGCGACAGATTCAACGCACACTTCAGCAGACTAACATTCTCCGGTTCGGCCACGTACGGTACGCAGCTCTGGAGATACAAACACACGCGCGGATAAGCGCTCTCGTCGACGTAGTTCTCCAGCAGATCGAGCCGCTCGATTTCCATCAACAGATCGCACGCTTCCGCCTCTGCGTTGTGCGCCATATTGTACGGTATGATCTGGTGGATCAGCTCGATCAGACGATTCTTGAACAGATTGTCCGTCGATTCGGGCCAGTTGGCGGCAATCTCGCCGGACAGATGGCGCACATACTCGTGGCCCCATTCACCGATGTTTTCGGTGCTGTTATCGCTAAGCAACCGGTACACCAGACACTCCTTGCCGGTGCCCATGGTCATTGCCAGCACGGAGATGATTTCCGCGCACAGCTTCAGCGTATTCACATCCTTCAGCTTTGCCGTCATTTTCTTGTGAATTTCCTTCATTGTTTCATAGTGCGGACGCATGAACTTTAGCGGCTTCGGCACGGATGTCATGGAGGTGGTGGATGCTCGAATCAGGTTTGCCATCGCCTCCAGCGAGGGACGGTACAGCTCCGAGTCTGCTTCCTGCAGACGTTCCACCAACATGTTCAGCTCATCCTGAAGCTGCTTATCCTCGTCGGACTAAAGGAACGGTAGGGAGATGATTTCAAACACACATTACAAACCATCCGCAGATACACTAGGATGACGGGGCAGATTGGTCGCGTTGTTTTGTTCAAGTTCCCGGTTTCCGCACATACTTACCAGTTCCGTTTTTTCGTCCTCCTTTTCCTTGCCCTTTGTTTTCACGACAGGCTCATCGATTTTCTCCGCTGTGGACATTTTGATGGTGGAAAAGCGTTTGTTGTTTGCACAAAGTACGGTGAGGAATTACAATCGGTTGCTTTCTTGTTCCGCGAATGATTTTTGTTGAATCACGTACCTGTCAAAGTTGAGGTTAGCGAAAGTGTGACAGCGAAACAAAGGTTTACAATGGTTGCTGGAATGCTGAGAATACGGAATTTATTCTATTTCAGAATGGAAGAGTGGAATTTTGAAGGAGAATCAATCAAGCAAGTTGATAGATATATTTGCAATTGTGCGGAATAATTGAACCCTTCAAATTACCATTTGTACAATAATTGCATTTCGTGCATTGAAGACCGGGTGGCCGCCTTCGACACTGCAATATGAACCCTTGCATCGGGTTGGCGAAATGAACGTTGAATTCGCCTCGTTCGCGGTATGTTCGTATCAGTTCCAATATTACGCAAAGATTTAATTGTTCTATATTCTACGCTTTTTGAACACAAAACTGAACTGTTTATGGTTTATCAAAAGGAGCATCAGTCCTTCTATTTTCAGTACGAACATTTTGAATGCGCGTCTCCTCCACACTGTGGATGGCACTGTGAGTATGGTACATGCTAACTTTTGGACAAATTGCATAATTTGGTACTTTGAATAATTTGAACAACATAACCATTCTTGCTTGTTTATTTTGTTCAAAAACATTGCTTCATCACTATTTGCAATTGCAGGCATATAAATGTGAATTACTATAATGCGGCAAACCTCCCCAAAATCGTTCAATGCTCAGTGTGCGGTAGAAGAATTTTAACGGCCAGAATTTGCAGCTGTCAACGACAAGAAAACAGCAAGAAAAAAAACGATCAAAGTTTGTAAAAAAAAAACCCTGCAGCCGAAGTAAAAACATCAGCCGAATCAGTACAGAAAGGACAATTTACGTTTCGAAACTTTACCAACGTCCTGATGGCGACCATAAAGTTAAACTGTTGGGTGTAGTTTGAACGTTAAATGCGAAGCGCAGCGTGTGCAACGAGCAGAGGAAATAGCTAATCAATGCCCTGTGTTCAATGTGTGTGCCGATGCCAAGGTCAGAGTCGAATGTTGAAAAAGAAAATCTAGTCGTGCATTCGGTGTAAACTGGAAATCGCGATTTCGGTGCGTGCAAAATGGTTCGAAGAAGGTAGGTGCAATGAGTTAGAATCGAGGAACATCTGCCTCTGAAAGGTGAAGCTATTTCAACCGCTCCGAATAAATAATGCCCAACCGTATGTTGCAACTGTGAAGGGTGTGAAGAACGAAGAAAAAAAACCCCACACACCGAGTGTCTCCCTGAAATGTGCACAGTATCGGAAAAATCGATAAACATTTAATGTGTGTCTTGCGCGGCGGGGAAACCCTTAAGCGGCCGGATCTGTCGGGGTGCGATTGAAGTACGAGGTGCAAATTGAAGAGGATGAAAACGTGTCTCCACGTCGTGTTGGTTCGAAAATTAGCACATCACGCCGGCCGCAAAGCGGCGTGGTTAATGGTGTGAGTCATCCCAAGGGAAACCGCGAATGGAATGTATGTAAAATTGTCCTCACTAACATCCAGACAACATTGCGGCAGCCCCCCCATTTCATTGATCGATTGTGTACTGGCCATTTGGAGAATGTTTTGGCGTCTAGTGATTCATGGTTCGGGCCTTTATCAATACCGTATTGCTCACCACACCACAATCTAAGATCAACACCTCGGTGACCCTAGCAGGTCTCTCGGCTGTTAGTTATCAGTTGCGGAGTGGGGTTGGTTAGGGAGAGATGCTCCACCGCACCGAAGGTACTGCGCGTGTGTCTCTGATACTGTACACTGTGCGTCGCCGTCTGTTGTGATTGATATGCGACGCACACCGCATCGGCGACGGGATGGATTGCTGTATTATGTGCCCGTTATCAATTGGCGACTTTTGGACTTTAGGTGGTTCGGATCTTCCGATCGTGAATTGTTTCCTGCTTTGGATTATCGCGGTTTTGGATGTGTGTACGGGCAGAAACACAGCTACACATTATCTAGGTTCATTTTTTAAATTAAAGTTGCCTGTGCGTTGCGGCACACCAGTTGCTATCGTTGCCATAGCGAAGAGGCTCGTCCGATGTTTTATGGTGAACGATTTTGTGTTGTTTTGTTTTGCCATTCGCAATGTATATAAACCCAACCGCACTGTAAAACCACCGAGATAACAGAATGTAGAAGAGAATTTCGTTGTATTTTATGTCTTTCTTCTCTTCGCTCCGGTCCACTCAACAGGAAAGCGCAATAAATCAATGTATTCAGTGGAGGAGGCTTTTTTCTGCAGCGCTTCGACATCGTCTCAATGGAACCGTCGTACCGGTGCTAAGGTGGATCAGCTGAAACGCCCGTACACCAACCGTAGTGGCAAGCGACGCAGGAAACACGAAGTCACAACGACGCGGCACACCGCCATCCGTTGCTGTTGACCGGGATCCGGGTATCCCATTCGGTTGCCATTTGCTTTTTTCCTGTTGCCGCTACTGATGCAAACGGCGCATCATCCTCAACGCGATAGAGCGCTCGTGCTCGTGGATGACGCAGCATGGAGCTACAATAAATTAGCCTAGCAAAAACCTTTCCACCTACCGCACGCTGTCGGAATCCAGCGTGAAGAAGATTAATCGTGTGAAGGGAAGAGAGACACACTACTACGGCGGTAACATAAGCTGATTGTACAGCTAGTAGAATTAAAGCGCCATTGATAAGGGGCAAGCTAGAAATATCCCGACCCGATTTGTACGGTACATTCCGCGATCGCAGAGCTGAAGTAATCACTGTTTATACACACAACCGCCGTGGACGGATCCAAACACGGAGTAAAGATGCCGTGCTGTAGCTTAAGGTAAGTCGGTTGATTCCTATTGTTCGTGCGTACGCTTCACCCACACGTGGTTTGCATGTGTTTGCAGAAGTATCATAAAATATCCGCGGGCCGTACTGCGGACGATTTTGGTGGTGGCGAACAACATCTACTGTGTGCCGACGTATCTGGTGTGGATGTTTCTGTTGCTGCCGCTGAGAAAGATCCACGAAACGTATTACTATCGCATCGAAGGCATATTGTTTCATTGGCTGCTCGCAAACGTATCCATGTGGTCCTGGACGGCCGGCTACGAAGGTAAATCATCTGATCACGTGCATGATTGTCCTTTTATTAACCGCTGTATTATTTTTCCAGTGGTGGAAATGGGTGACGACATTACGACGGCTTTCGACAAGCGCACGTTGGTTCTGGCAAACCATCAAAGTACCTCGGACGTGCCGCTGCTGATGGCTGCCTTCAACGCTAAGAAGGGCATCCTTCCGAACATCATGTGGATCATGGATCGGCTCTTTAAGTATACCAACTTCGGTGCTGTGAGTCTTGTTCATCAAGACTTTTTCATTGCATCCGTAAGTGTGTTGCGGATCCATCGAACCCCAGAAGGATCTACTAATCGTTTACTTGGGTTTCTAATTTTAGGGCAAGAAAAACCGCGAAAAATCTCTACAGCAGCTTAAATCGCACATACAACAATGCTACGTGCCGAGAAAACGGAAGTGGATGGTACTTTTTCCCGAGGGTGGTTTCTTGCGCAAAAGAAAGGAAGTCAGTCAAAGGTATATTTCACTTGAGGCACTTTTTCGGTTATGATGATTCTAATCCTCCTTGTTTGTCTCGTGAACAGATTTGCAGAGAAAAACAATTTACCAGTATTAAACAATGTCACCCTGCCACGCGTGGGTGCCATGAAGGCGATCATGGATATGCTCGGTGCTCCAAGCGACATCAACGTTTGCTCTTCCTTCTCCTCCACGAATCCACGCGCGAGCAGTGGCAGTGTGGTGGCGCAGGATGCGGTTAAACAATCGGACAGCAACAGCACTATCATCAGTAGCAAAGCAATAAACAAGGAAGACGATGACTGTGGTAAGGCTTGCGAATAGTTTGATGGAATGGAGTGGCTGTGGACCAGCTTAATAATGCTTGGCTTTCTTCTTATCATTAGATACCTGTAAGGATGCAACCTACGCAATGCTGAACGGGCAATCGGGTGGCTGCTTAGAATACGTACTAGACATTACGATCGCGTACCCACAAGGCACTCCACTAGATTTACCCAACATCGTGCACGGAATGCGGGATCCCTGCCAGACGTTTTTATTCTACAAACTTTACCATAGCTCGGAGGTAATGTTTTAATTCATTTTTAAGCAGTACGATCGCTGATTGATCATTCTTTCCACTTACTTCCAAACCGTAGGTGCCGCGTGAAAGTGAATCCCTCACCCAGTGGTTGTACAATCGATTTTACGAGAAGGAGAAACTGCTTGAAGAGTTTTACCGCAGTGGCAACTGGCCGGCCAGCTGTACCATTCCGCCGACGGTCGTGCACCAGGACTTGTTGCGGTTTTTGCTGATACATCTGTTTTTCGTCACCTCTACTTATGTGCATCTGCAGCTCATCTTAATGCTGATCAACTACACGAACGTAATGTACGTGTACATGTTGAGCTAAGCTACGGAAGACAACGTTCGCATGTTGCTGTCATGTGTGTGCGTTTGTGTGACCCTGGTCCCCTCACTCTCTAATCTCGCAGCTAAAGCAATGGCACACAACAACAACAGCTACGATGTGCGACATAAATCAACTTCCCCTTTTCGGGAGAGAGTACATGTTTACTTAACGGCACGGAACGGAGGCAAGTACTGAGAAAAACCTGCAAAGCATACCAACTCTAAGTCGCACCAAGTGATTAAGACATACATTGCTAAATTATACGTGGAAACAAGAAGAAGGCATCTCGGTCGTGTGTGCTGATGTGTTACCCTACTGTAAGTGTAAATGGTTGTAGTGTTAAGCGTGTACCCAGGATAACAATGGCGTCATTTCGCATAAGATGATTAAATCCTTCAGTCCCGCGGCGTTCTAGCGCCATGAGCTTGCACCTTTCCTTCGAAACGCAGCGACGTCGGAAAGGTAGCGTTAAAACGCACACAATATACAAAAAACAAAAACCCAAATACTGATGATATAGGCGGCACAAAGCGAGTGGTGTAAGGTAGTAGTGGTCAGTAACGATGATGCTATCGAATGTATTCAACGCCACACCACACACTCAGAATTAGCACAGAAAAGAGAGGAAAAGAAACAGAACGCCGCTCTGTAGTGTCCTGTACAAAGTGTGAATGCACGTGAGCGGAATTACGTTGAGTGGTGTGTTGTGTAGCATACAAAGTCAGGCATAGCTTAAGTTTATCTACACGAGTCAGTGATTACAGATAGCGATATACTTTACTGGAATCCCCCTCCCCCTTGTAGGACGTAAGCCGAGTCAAAGTCAACCGTTGCTGGTCTAAAATGTTCTAAAGAAAACGAAAGGAAAAGGATTTTTTTTAAAATTTTCCTTCGCGTTCCTCCTCGCCGGTGTTAGGTTTAGGGTTTAAAAACGAAATTTTATTTCCAACTACCGCCACGGCAGCACTGAGATAGTGACGAGCGTAATAATGTACTGAAGGTAGTGAACGGTGCGTTTTACTGTACTTGTACGAGCTTTCAAGAAAGCAAGCGATCCGGGGTCGGTTGATCGCGTGAAGGGGATCGTGCGCAATAATTGGAGAAATTGTAGAAAACTGTTTAAAACAGGTGTTATACACAAGGCTTTAAGTTAGGGTAGGTTTAACAGTTTGTTTCTTCAAGTTCTTTCCCTTTCCTTAGTGCACAATCCTCGCGGTTAGGGTAGAGAGAGAGAGAGAGACAGACAATTTGAATGTAAATACTATACACATGGCAGTTTCCCTATTCCGTACACATAGGCTATATACACTATATACACTAGCAACTAAAAACAAACCCTTCCTTCCCCTCCCTCTTTATCTTTCCCCCTTAACCGTGTACTAGCTACTATTCTAATCTTACTGTCTCCAAAGAAACACGGTTTGACCCAAGGAGAATGAGAATGCGTTTGAAAGCACACGGCAAAGATAGTAGGCATTGGGTTTCTTTTTCACCCACGTGTTGAGTTCTGTTGCCGTTCGCGTGATGCACGTGTGCTGCGTTTGTGTTTGTGTGAACGAACGTGTGTGTGTCAGAATGGCTGCAAGAAAGTAGTGTCCTGCTCTCCTTCCCCTGTAAGGAATTAGCATTCGTGCGTTATTTAGTGTGTATAAATGTAGCACAAGTTCCGTTTTAAGTGCGGGTGAGTCACAGCCACAGGTTTTCGTTAGCCAAGCGCGGTACTTCAACGCCACGCATACCATTTGTTTGCTCATTTTCTACAACAGCACTAAGCACACGAAGAAAACACGCAGTGGACAGTAGTTTACCTGTGTGGAATCCTCTCTGTCCAGTCTCTCCTCTGTATGTGTGTGGCAATGATGATCGGGAATCACACCGGGGTGTGGGATTGCTTCGATTACTTTTTTTTCGAATAGAAGAAATACGAACAGTAACCGGAAACAACTGTATGAAGAAATTGTCATCGCGTGTGTGTTTTTATCTGTTTATTTTATCCGATTTTATCTAGCAAAGTTCATCGAACCCAAAGTGCGCTAGCTTCCGACCGGCTAAGCGTGATGCAAACTCCAACACCGTCGACAGTGAGCGCTCGTTTTGAGAAAGCTTAAATATACATCCCGCCACGAACGTGTCCCCGGCACCGAGACTATCCCGTATCACTTCCGGAGGATACGTTCGTTGGCTATACACATGTCCACCCTTATCCATTGCTATCGTATCGCTCGATCCCCAAGGACAAATGATGGTGTACGGGCCAGGGTGGGATTGTTTCAGCGCTTCTACCGTCTCTCGTGCACTCATGTGGCCAAGAAAGCGGGCAAAATCTTTTCCAACAAACACCACATCGACTCCATCGACGAGGAGGTCCAGATTTGAGTGGCGAGGTTTTTCCATTTCAACGGAGATGGTTACCTTTGAGTTATGGTTCTCCGGATCCAGATTCCAGCAGCCAATGCATTGTATCATCTGCACAATCGCCGGTGTGTTACGTCTACCCTGAAGGTGTATGTTACATATTTAGTATAAAAAGCGTTAAATTCCATCTGAATGAGAATGTCCTACCTCAAAATGTATCCATGAATATTCGGCTAAGTTGATTTTTTTAAAGTCCTCCAGTGTAAGCTCCGGCAGGTTCGGGTTACTATGCACGATGGTTCTAGAGCCGGTAGCAAGACTCAACCAAACGGTGGACAGTGGCACTTGTGTACCGCGATGATAAACACACTGATCGAACACGATCTTCCGCTGTTGGAGATCATCTAGCGCGAACTGGAACGTAGACGAATCGCTAAAGGAAGCCAACAATTCACAGCGTGCACCGAGATTTGCCAACACAGTACAGTTGTTGGATGCGTTTCCACCACGTTGCCAGCGGCTCGAATGGCACCGTTGATCGGAATCCTCCACCGGGTATGCGTCACACACTTGTATGATGTCAATGTTGCAAAGACCGACGCAAAGAATTTTCTTGCTCGCTACAATGTCCTGCCTTTCCATTGTGTATGACTGAAACTGATGGAATGGTACAGCCAATCAATAGAAGTTTATTGTTAAACTGATAAAACATTCACAAAGTATTCAAATGAGTTTGGTTTTTCAAATTCAATTATATTATATTTTGGTGCATTGCATTTTTCAACATCGTGTCGTACGTATGGAGTACTTTTTGGGAGTATATCTTTCGAAAAGGAAAAAAAGACAAACAAATCCAGTATAAAACGTAATAGAAAACAACAACATTAATCCTATCTTGATCGCGTCGAACGATCGTCTTCCCGATCGCCGGCACTGTTTTGGCTGCTTGTACTCTCACAGATCCAGCCCGGTATCGATCAGTTCGCGCAGCAGAAGCGATGCACGCCTTGGCAGCAGTCGAAGTAAATGGCTTACGAAGAGCAAATATTTGGGAATGCTGATTTCCAACTCGTTGCGTCGCACGCACGCTATTATGCGTCGGGCTGCCTCGTCTGACTTGATGCGCCCGAAGGCGGAAGATATGCGCAGCCGGATATCGTTCAGGCAGTGGTCAGTGATGATGAACGGATAGATGTGCACCAGGGTGGTGTAGATGGTGTGCTGCCGCTTTTCGATGCGGAGTTCCTCTAACGTGGATTCGTACAAGCCTTGTACGGCAAACTGTGACACTGCCAGTGGCATTTGATGCTTCAATCCGCTCACACCGGCCACCGAGGTGAGAAAGACGATATGTCCATGTGATACCTTCTTCATCTTGGGAAGGATTGCTTCAAGGAGCTACCGAAAAGAGAAAGGACACGTTCAATGTAAAAGAAACTATGGAAAATTGCGTGAAACATTCATACGTACCAAAAAGTGGGAAACTACACCGACATTCAATGTAATTTCAATCGGTGGTGGTTCCGTGACGAGACTCCGAGCACTTGGAACATTGCAGCTGTGGAACAACATGCTGATGGTGCCAAGACTGTTCTCGATCGCGGCCACCGTACGATTAATGTCCGCTTTGTTCGTTACGTCACATTCGTACGCACAGGCCATCCCTCCGGCGCATTGGATTTTCTTCACCAACAGATCATTGTCCGTTGTGTTCACGTCGATACATGCCACTTTTACGCCTAGCTCAGCTAGCTGTATGGCAAGATCGTATCCTACTCCCCGTCCGCTACCAACGACCTGCGAATAGAACACAACATTGTACCTTCCTGCTTATGTCAAAGGGATTCCGATTGATACTTACAGCTGCAACCTCACCGGTAAGAGACTTTGCCTTGGCTGGTCGTACCAGATGAAACAGTGACTGCAGCAAGGTGAGGAAGAACTGCACCAAGATGATCAACACATCCCAGCAAAAAATCAACGTGGCGTATAACCGTAAGATCATCGAAACGGGCTTCCGGTGACAATCGAGCCAAGCGGGTAATCTGCGGGGACTTTCCTTGGGGTCGGCGCACTAAAACAAAACGTATTCAGGCTCAATAATGGCTTATGTTCCCTTCTCATTCGCTCAGAGGTGTGTTTGCGTGCGGAAATCAATCATTGGAATTGGAAAAAGAAAAAAACAACGATCGACTGCGTCGTTTACTTACATGGAACCGTGTTATGTATTGGTTGGGCATTGTAACGAAGTAAAACTTGCACAATTTGCATTAAAAAACGATCGACCGGCGGTCTGGCATTGATTATTACGGTGCACATTTCCGCGCAGCACAACACAGGGGTTAAATTTAATTAGTAGAGCTGCACGCGTGACAAAACGACTAGGAATGTCCTTTATCCTTTCGCGACTAGAGTACCCGAAGAATTTTAACAGCAAGCGTGCGTTCAACTTACCTCGTTGTTGGAGGGGAATCGCACGCAGTTCTTCCGAGAGGCTTATTCGGGGTTTATCTCAATCCAAAGTCCGTCTGAGTAGATGTACGACGACAGTTGAGAACATGCGTTGTGAATGCTCCGTACCAAATGAACAGACTGTGTGTGTGCGTCGCAGGTTCTAGAGATTTGCCGGAAATCAACCGATGGTACACTGTGCATGAAAGCAAAACTTATACATTACACCGTAGATGGTTGAGAAACGAATGATATTATACCTTTTCAATTTAAAACCGTGTAAAACGAGCGTTAATAATGCGTGTGTGTTGTTTTTTTGTGGTGGATTTGATAGAAATGTCATAACAAACCCGATTAGCCGCCCCAAAACAATCGGTCGTTTTGCATCAGCCGCCGTGCTTGTATATACTCAAATGTTGGGTACTCCAAATCATATTTCATTTCAAATCGTTTAAAATGATCGTTACAGTTCTATTAGTGCAATTTTTTTAAATAGTTCATTTTGTGATTAGAAGATATAAAAAACTAACACAACACAGATTAAATTGACGTCTCGGCGAGTCATTAAATTTATGAAAATGGATTTGTGGATCTCCACGCGTTTTTTAACGGTAAAATTCACTACGCGGTTAATCTAAATATAGGATACTCTTGAAATGATTGGTTTGATCGTTATCTTAAAAAGATTTAACCTAGACACTTTAACAACTTGAATTATGTGGAGGAGACTCACAGGGAAAAGGGTTAACTATTCCACTCACAACATAATTTGAAAGGGCTACTTTCGAAACAGTGTTCCCTTCCGAAGCATTTGTGGTACTCGATCAAATCAAACAAACGCTAATTGCATTTCCTTCTTAGAAAAACATTCCAACGCTGACGATTTGCCGATTCGGAAAAAGATGCTATTTGTTTGGTGATCCAGCATCATCCAAACGAAATCACAAAAAAAAAGAAAAGGTTCTCCCAAAACGATGCTCTCTTTTCGCCAAGACGGTTACACATTTAGGTCACGGCGCTTCCACAGGTCATTACGGAGCACAATGAAATCATTCCATCCCTGGTGCAGTAGGAATGTATAATTGCCCCCTCCCCCCATTCCCTCAAGTCGTGGGAGAAGGGTCAGCCCAATTTCCACCCGGTGCGCTGTTTATAATAATCTGATTACCACCAGCACAAATTGTTTCGGAGAGCGCTTATCGCTTGTCCGAAAGTGGAATACAAAAACATCATTAATCACACCAGGAAAGTAGCTAATGTCAATAAATTAACTAAAGCTAACACGGGTTGATATTACAACGCCGGCGCCGATTTGCTTCTCCACGATCTCCACGTATCCTTCCCGTGCTTTCAAGGGTGGAGCTAATCATCTGCTAATGTTCTACGATCGGCGCCAACATGCATAACATGAGGTAATTGATTCGCCGCAAGTGCTATACTGTTACCAACAGCTTAACGCGATAATTATACCGTTTGTTTGGTCGCGCTTTACATGCCCGAGTGAGTGCGTTCCGACTCAACAACGCTGGCGTTCTCCAGTGGAGTGGAGCATTTATTCATAATCTCGCACTCCCGCCCATTCCATCGTCAAGCGATCATCTCGATCAGCAGTGCAGTCTTGGGCAACACGGACACTGTCCGCGTGACGCCTTTTGGGGAGTTGGCCAGTTCCCAGCAGCCGTCGTTGTGATGTAGCGGGTTTCCCGTACCATCCATCCGAAGAATACTTGGGAATCCGGACCTAACTGTCGTGTTGGGTTGGGATGGGATGGGATGGGCGCAAGATGATTTGGTGTTTTCTTCCTATTGAGCCGGGGCGGAAATTTCTCGTCTTGTTGATTCGTGTGGACTAATTCCCGACCAAGATGACGCTGCTGTGGTAGTGGTGATTGTGCAGATTGACAGCCATAAACCTGCGGAAATAATGCTACTTCTCATCGGGCCTCGAATAATGCCTCTCCATCTTCATCAAGCGTTTTGTTCGCCCAGAGAAAGGAGGTGAGCTCGAGACATAGATTGTGTGGCCACCGAACGCGGTGCGGCGGCAACAAATTGTTATTACACTAACATACACCCCACCGCAACCTCCGCTGGTGGAATTGGCGCTTCTTTTTTTGTCTATTTTCGGGGAGATGAAGAAAATCTGGCCCGTTTCATTACCATGGGCATCTTTCACGATCATCAGGTCATAGATCTCCGATTGGCGCACCGTAACCATTTGAAAGTGTACAAATCGATAAGCAGCCACAACCACACACACACATCGCACGAGCACGGCGGGAAGTAGTCGATCAAAAGATCATCGGCGCTGTGATCGTTCCCTGGGTGTACGTACCGCGGATGCGTAATGCTTCTAGCGCATCCCAACCGACCAGACATCGGGCGAGAGAAATCATGCAAAATGTTACCACTAACAACATAATAACGCTCGCCGGAACAATTATCCATTCCGACTTTCGAACGTGACGATCTCGCGGAGGTCAGCGATCATCGACCGGGTCGATCACCAAGACACTCCTTTCGTACGGCCCCTGCTGCTGGTCAAACACCTTTTGCGACCGTAAGACGGAAGGTGCTAGAAACGGTGGCGATAGTACACCGGTGATTGCAATAAAATTTTTAATGCACTTTATTGCGCGAAAAGTAAAGAAGAAAAAGCAAAACAACAAGCGTTCCCACTTCCGTTTTCCCGACGCACATAAATGCGGTGGCGCGAACAAACATTCATTTCACGGTTGGTTAATGTGGCGGTGCGTGTTTGGAAGGGAAGTGTATGTGGCCGACGCACGGTGGTGGTTAAGTTCTGGGAGAACGAATTGTGATTTAAAGAATGCTTAAACGATACGGTTAGCTTTGAATAGGGGGGAAGGAATAGGAAGGGATAGATAACCGAGAGGATAACTAATTACCCTACCCTATTAGCAACATACGACCACCGAGGGATTTGAAGAAGCATGGAAGAAATAGCATAAAATGTACGGATTTGATTTGTAGTCTCATGCCTGCATGCCATTCCCGCGAGTCTGCATAGAAATGCATGTGTTTATGATGAAGCGCAAGAAATGTCCAATCTCCCTTGAGTGTTATTTGCAGAAGAAAAATAATTTTAAAAAGATGTACACAAGATCTTTCTTGCAGTTTTTTGGAGTGCAATGAGATGATCTTAGATGGTTCACGATCAACTGGAAAGTAGATAGAATCGAGGTATTGATAATCAGAATTTAATCTTTAATCTGTATTGTTTCCTCTACTAACTGCTTGATAATAAGTTTAGTTAATTATTTTATGACAGATCAAGTTATTAACTAGATCTTACCTAGCAAATGAATAGAATTATAGAAAGTAGAACATCTATTGAAAATTGAAGAATTCGGACATTCCTGAAACAGGTCAAATTGTTATGATTTTTGGATAATACGATAGAATAGAGTCCCTGTATTAAACACTTCGATTTGAATTATTGTCTAAATATCATGATATTATTGTGTTCTTCTAAACGCTCTCGAGATATTGTACTAAGTTAAAGAAAGTGATCCCGAAAATTATTGTATAAAATTTGGCCAGAAAAAGTACCATTTTTCAAATGTTTTCTTATTGTTTCTCGTTAACGCTTACCACAGCGTTCAGAATTATGCATAACTCAAAATCCAGCCGTCGATAAAGCCATCAGACCGTCTTCTTACGTCCCTAGTAGAAACCCTTAGTAGTAACGAACTACAACTTGCATCTTTGGAAGTCTGGCATTTCAAAACTAATTAGTTTAAATAATAAAAAATATTTAAAATAAGAAAACCTAAGTACGAATCTCAACTGAAGAGCGTACACTGGGCCCTGGACTCTATGCTTCCTTATTACCGATTTTCAGAGCCTCCAACGCCTGAATGTATGCAATGTTTTCAAAATCTTATCCTCTAAAACGTTAGCTATTTTTGAAATTAACAGTTCCCTTTATAGCCAGCGATATCCATTGCCCCGATACATAACTTAATGAGAGTTCATCGTATTGGAAGCTCGCGATGGCTTCTCCCCCAACTTCAAAACCTTCATCATCGATCATTATTAATTCATTTGATCATTTGAGATCGCGTCTTCGAGTGTACCCACTTCGATTGAGATTTATTCCGATCCATTCCGCTATACTTTCTCCCAACCGGCTTGAGAACGGTAACCGAAAACGTACACAAACGAAGCGAGAAGCATTGCGCCGGGAGTGGCTGCTCCACCATCACCATCACCACCAACCAGATCATCCTACAGATGGAGCTGAAGCACGAGAGCAAGCAAACGCATGCAGACAGACACGAAACGCAATTGTGTAAGCTGCTTCTTTTTATCTGCCACGGAACCGTCCGTTCCGGTTCCAGTCTGCAGTCGATATTCAACCCGATCGGACGTACGGCGGAGAACCGTCCAGAAAGACATTCTGGAACTGGATAAAGTCCCGTTCCCCAACCGAACCGCTCCCCAACTTCCCCCCCATCCCGCACACACCTCAGCAGCAGCGGTGGAGAAAAGAAAGCTTCATTTTGTACCGTGTGTGTGGAGTGTTTTGATCAACGTCGAGCGTTGCAGCGGTTTTGCAGTGGTTGCCGTAGGGCGTAGCCCTTCTGCCCTAGATTGTCCTGTTCTGGCAATGCAGGAGCACAGAAGTAGTAGCTGCTTGCGGGTATAGTGGAGCAGAACATTAAGTGCACACCCAGGAGGAATCGAACAACCCGAAGACTTCCCTTCAAGAGTTCAAAGTCCTGTTTAAGTGCGCGAGTGAAAAAGAGTGTTTGTGTGGTTGCGTGCGAGTGCGTGCGTGCGTTTGTGTACCTTCACAGCATCCTAAAGGGATCGTTACAAACAAATCAGGTGGCTAGAACTTCCGCCAGAAGATTGCAAAAGAAAGTAGACCGTAAAAGACTCGCACGAGTTCCAAAGCACAGATCTATCTCTTGAGGTGTGCAAAGACACCACACAGCATAACGGTAAGAACCTTCAAGTGTAGAATGTTGTCCACTGCCACCAGCAACTGCAACGTAACACATTCAAATGAACGACTACGGGTACGTTCGGTAGATTTGTGTAGGGAAAAAAAACAAGTGACGAGAAGAAAGTTCTTTTTTTGCTCGCTTTCTTCACCGCTGACAACTGCAAGAAGAAGAAAGATCGATTGTGAAGATCTGACGCTTTGGTGTAGTAGGAAAGGCTCTCGTTCGGAGAAGCTTCTTAAAGCCGACGATCACACTACGAGGTCCGTGGCTCGAAGTAGGCTAAGCGATGACGTGCGACTTGCCCGGTTTGCTGTGGTGCGGTGTGAATGAACTTTGGCTTTAGCTACGGCTTCGACCGCAACCGGAATGAGGCCGCCGTCTGGCGACCAATCGAGAATATGTCCGTTGGTGATGGTCTGTTTTTTGTTGCTGCCGGGGGAGTGTTACCCCGAGCTCCCATCTTGGGTTCCAAAACTCCCCAAACGGGGACATAGGAATGGAATGGGGATTTCTTTTGCCTTCTGGATAATCGTTATTAAATGACTTCGCTTTGTTGCTCCCCCCACAAGGCTGATGGTCAGAGAATGAACGATCGGCCGTAAAAGTTGTTGGTTCTTCACGATCACTCACGATCGCCGTAACTGTACACGGACGTACGGGGTTCGAATTTGGCGAATGATCCATTGCGAAAGAATGTAATAATTAGTAAACCGCATTTGGCGTTCGAGCTTTCCTTCCATTCGTATGGTAATAACTTAATCGATCGTAAAGCGTCTTCGTTTCGTGGTGAAAGTAGTGACCTCATGCGTACATTTGGTGAAGGCGTGAAAGAATTTCAACGCACCTGTAAGCGACGAACCCTTTTGTCGCGCTTAGCGTATTTGTTAGGAGGGAGGTTATTCAGGGAAAAAAAATTTGATTCGTTTTGCATTTTGAACGGTTTTAAATCACTTCAGTATTAGCTTTTCAAAAATCTACTTCATAAAGAGAGAAAGAGAGAGATTTGAATTGATTTTGTTTTGATCGTTTATAACCGATTTTCTCTTTCTCTCTCGGTGTTTGTAAATAAAATTAAACCAGATCGGAACCGATGGGTACGATTGTATGCGCGGAATCCTTTTATGTTTTTGCACCGATGGGGTATGTATCGGATTTCCCTTGAATCTAGCTTACCCCCCAAAATGGTTCCGCTTCAAAATTGACCTAAAATCGGTTCATCTTTCATCAATTGTCCTCCCGGCGAGGGAAGATGCGGGTGCAAACGGGCCGTGTGTTCATTTCCATACGCTTCGAACAGGTGACTGGAGGAGAAAGTGTAACACGCCAACACCTCTTCGCGGCAAGGTTACATCGTACCTACCGGTTCTCACGCACTGCTGTTGTGATGTGTTGATCGAGGACGATAAGGGTGCACACCGTATCGCACTGATTAACCTGAATTTCATCGAGACACATCACTCAGTGTTCCCTTCCGTTGCGATATCTTAAGAACCCATTGTTTACGCCTGCCAGCACAATAAAATCCAGGTGCCTGGGTGGAAATCATGTCAAACTTAAGCATTTGGCCGTGGGCAAACATACTCATTAGAAGAGCAACGTGTGACGTGTGCCCGTTTTTTATTTCGGTTTGGAAGTGCACCCCAAGAGAACACACAGTGGGAATGATCGCGCGAGTACAGAGCTCAGTGAATTGTGGCGTTTTGTCACTGGAACAGTCTGTGTTTACTGCACAGCTAAATGGTTCCATTTCATGGAGAGTAACAACGAACATAAAGGAACAAGATACCCGCAACAACACAACCAGTCATAAAAGTAGCTCATGCTTAACCGGTGTTTTAGTACGTTGGCTTGGGTAAATATTGTTATTTGGGGTTCCGAAAGGGGTATCCCATTGCGAATCACTCTTGGGAGGAGGTTTTTCATGTTTCTTTTTTTGCATACCGTCCCTTTAAACATCAACTCCATTACGGAGGATGTAGTGTTATTTTTCTGTTATATTCTTCCGCCCATTTTGCTGCTGACCGTGGCATTGTTATCTTTGCCAGAAGGCGATCGTTAAGGAGATCTTACAAGCGGAGAGCAATCGCTACTAATGGCCATACGAGCGTGTGTGTGTGTATGTGAAGAGTCAGAGCCCTCCGATCGTGGCACACAGAGGAGAAAAGAAAAATATATATATAGGAACGATGAAGCATAATATCGTAACGGGATTTCCCCCTAGTGGTCCGGAGTTCATGAACTTGAAAACGAAACCAATGATTTGAGACTCCCGGTAATCTCGCATTTGAGGCAGACGGAGGAGGAACATGCGGACACACACGCATGTTGGATCATCCATCTGTCTTTGAGGTATGATTTGTTTTCCTGTTGCTTTTGCCTATTCAACCATGTTTGGGAAACGGGAACGTTCCCCGTCTCAAGTCGAGCGTGCTGTGGGAACCGACCAGTTGGTTGTCCAGCTCCATGACCAAAAACTGAAGATCAAGTTCAAGGTACTGGATGGCGAACGGCCCGAAAGACGAAGGGAAAGATAACAAAACGCTCCAAAATGCCCTTCCACGGCACGCACTCGATGATGATGCGTTATGCAATGCACTGAACCTGCATGGAGTGGTCATCGGTTGGAATTGGAATGAAGTCGTCGACATTGCAGCACAGGGAAGGAAAAAGACCGGATCTTGTCGGGATTCGAGTGGCAAAAGAGCAAAAGTAGTACATGAAGCTATATCCTCCATTGGAGAATTCCTACAGAGCGGGAGGTGGGACCGGCTTGCTAGGAAAGATTTAGGTCAGATCGGTGCTCACCTTCTTCCTAATATTTAACGGTGCATATGGGAACGATCGGTGTTATGGGTGAAGAGTGTGTTTATCTCTTTAGGGATCCCCAACCGTTGGGGAGGCCATTGTTGTGCAAAAGCAAACAAAAGAACATGAAGGCACGCTTCTTTTTTTTCGGGAGAATGGGGCCGACCGAACGCACCCCTCCTTACTTTCCGGGCGGGGAAAATCGTGCAATGGAATGGTTAGCACATTCTTTCGCCCCAAAACGAGGTTACCGTACCGGCCACTCGACAAACGGTTTCAATGAAGTACGCTTTTGCGCCAAACGGTCAGTTGAATGTCCTTTATGGTATGTGCCGCGATAGGGAGAGAGAGAGCGGAACGGGCGGAAGTAGGTGACATAATTCGATTGGACTGTACCCGTTATGTGTGTGTGAGGAGCTCGTACTGGCAACAAACGGTTCTTATGACGTGTTGAAATTCGTCAGCCGTGCAACTGTTTATTGATCGATGGTACCCTTCTGTTGATGGGTTTATAACTCCATTTAAAGTGGGTTGAATGAATCATCATTTGTTGTTCGTTTCTATAAAAAATGGAATGTGTGTTCCATATTGCGTTACATTGCGATTTCTCATAAAGCGCCTAAATGTATGTAATACGCAAAACAAAAGGATATTATGTATAAAATCATTTACTTCAAATTTGTTCAAGTTTAACCAGCTTTTTCCCCTACTTTTTCCTGCTTCCAAATAGAGAATGAAATTTATCGCAACATACGCACTGGCCTTGCTGCTAGTCAGCCCCGCCCTGGCCCGGCCCAACCTGGTGGAACCGATCTATCTACGACGGCGCAGCAATCCGCTGGAGATTGTGGAAGAAAGCGTGGAGTTGAGCAGCCTACCTCAGGACGTTTCGGCGCAGAGCAGTACCGAGCAGCAGCAGCAGCAGTCCACTACCATCGGCAGCACGGAACCCGCCACCGACACTAGTAGTACCAGCTACAGCACCAGCACGTCCACGCACCAACCAAGGTACCAAACTACTAACGATGGTTTCTCTAGTGATAGTTTAATCAAGGAATTTCTACTAAAAAATCTGGCCAATCTGCAAGGCCAGTCACCGTTGCCGGTGGCAGCACCGGTCCCGGTCGATACGGCCGGATCCGAGGAACAGAACACGCTCCGTTCGGTGTCGCTCGGGGTGTCGGGACTGGGCTATCCGCCAGTCCCGAACTGGGATCCACCAGAGAAAACGTACGTCTATCCGGTGAAGACCCAGTACCCGGTCGCCCCGTTGGAGGTGGAAATTGGCCAAAAGCGAAAGCCGACCATTCACAAAATCATTACAAAGTGGTCAGACAAAACGTCGGATGTGTTTAATGTGGATTATGGAACGCCGGCCGTCAATCTTCTCCGGCCCTCGAGTCAGATCTACTCAAACTTCGGTGCGACAACACCGGCCAATACGGTGGAGCAGCAGTTTTACGGTGGATTCGGATCGCCCGAAGTTTTGTCGACGAACTTCCACACACCCTCGGTGGAGGAGGAAGTGTACCAGCAAGGTCCGGGACCGATCGTGAGTGATCAGCTCATTCCTTTGAGCTCCTCCAACACGAAGAACAAAAAGCACAAAAAGAAGAATAAGATCAAGATCACGATCAAACCGACTCCGGCGAGTGGAGGTCCGGTGAAGGTGTCAGCCCAGCCCCAAGGTGATCCGGATCGTCCGGATGCTGTGTACTCGGGTGAGCAAGGTGTAGCGGCTGGGGGTTGGAACCCGTACGAAGATCCTTACGATGAGGTGGACGATGCGAACCCATACGACGAGGCGGGTAATTTGAAGGGTGAGGCAGTTACGGATACGGGCTCGGAGTGTAATGAGATCAGTATTTCCCTGAGTGGCAAACAGGGCTGCAATGATATCCAGATCGCGATCAATGAAGACAATCCTAGTCCAACGAAACAGGGCGAACTGACAAAGCTTGGGCCGGGAACGGCTAGTGTATTGCCCGGTGCAGCTGTTGCGGCAGCTGCCGTTGGAACTGCTGGCGCTCTTTCAGCAGCACCTCAATCGGCGGCTGTCCCTGCAGCAGCTGTAGCGAGTGATGTCGCACTAGCCGCTCCACTCTCAGCGGCTGCTCCGTTGGCGGCGAATTCTATCGTGCCGCTAGTACCAGCCGCCATTCCCGCGCCCGTTTCCAGCTTTCTCAATACACCGCTCAGCAACATTGTGGGTAGTATCATTCGACCACCGGTACGCATTGGAAGTGCGGGACAACCGGCCGCTACCATTGGGAATGGGATTGGATCGAACCAGAACAAACTGAAACCCAAGCCAGGCAAACCATCACACGATCACGGTTCTTCGTCGTTACTTCCCGATGTGTCACACGCCCTGCTTGGCATGATGGCGGCCGTGTCCGCCATGACACCGATGAATATGTTCGTGCTTGGGATGACCAGTCTTCCAGTGTTGGCTATGATAATTGGCACGGTGGCAGCGGGAATGTACATGTACAAGTTCTACTATCCGACACCGGTGCGACATTACACTACGACGGTGTTGGTGCAGAAGAAACCGCCCGTATCGTACCACTGGATACGGAAGCCAAGTCGTCCGGGACGACGACCCGTGCATACATCCTCCTGGACGGATTACGATCCACACAGTTGGGGCCCGGCTGCTAGTTGGGACAATGATCGACGAAGTATGCGGCAACACTCCGATCCGTACCGTCGTCACAAACCAAACAACAGCAGCAGCAGCAGCAGCAGTAGTAGTCCTATCGTGCCCAGTTCCCGGGCGTGATCACTCAAAGCGTGCCAAACAAGGGTTCCGTTTGGGTCTCGGATATTGGTTCGGGGTTTTTTTAGTAGAACATTCCTTGGTGCAAAACAAACACAAACACATAGTCAATAACCATTCCAACAAAACAAAAAAAAACAAACAAGCAAAACATTATCACCCCATCGCCACCGTAGCATGAATAGCATGGCCCTTTTTAGCTTTTAGTTGTACCAGCGTGTACTTAGCGATAGTGTGTAGCCTGTTTTTAGCTTTGTAGCATGTTGTCCGAACACCAAAACACTAATTCCACTGCATGTCGCCTTTTGCATCGGACGCCCGATTTCTAAACCACTCATCTTCACACCACATCTCTACTCATCTCACATCTCGAGCCACGCTCCAAGCAGGTGGGCCGTGCGCGCCAAAAAAGCTGTTTAAATGCCTTATCTCTTTGCAATGTGCTTGTGTACGTCTTTCTCTCGCTTGCTCTCTTCCGATCACTCATCGCTTGATCGTTTCCGCACGACCGGTGGTCGATTTGTTTTGTAGACTTAATTAGTGTAATTTCAATCGTGCTACTCGCCAGATGAAAGGATGGACGACACGGGGCTCTAATGGACTTTGGTGTGTAATGTCCAATGTTGGACGATCGGTACCGAGTCGCGCAACACACTAGTGCAATATAATACGTAAATACAGAGCATCAGTACGAGACACGCGCGTGTGATGATGATGATAATCGTAAATTAGTCCGGCATATGCGAGATAATTGCTCCGCTTTCATGGTTCGGCGCTATCGAAACCCCGGCCGTCGATTCCGTCGTGAAAGCGTTTGACAATCGGCGTGGGATGTTAAGATAGATGTTGCACTGCTTAGTGGCGATCGTGGAAATGATTTGTCCGACCAAAACCCGTATCGCTTTCACCGTGTGCTTTGAGATGAGTGAGATCGGCACGATGCTTTTGTCCGTAAGGTTAATACCATTGTATGTACTAGTTCATTAGTTCTATGCGCCTCCATTCGGGAGGGAATAGATCCATCCATTTGATTCTAGTTTAGCTGTGTGTAGTGTAGTGGTTTTTATTCTTAAAGTAAGGCATGTAGCGTAATATTAAGGTGAACAGCGTGATAATATTGTAGCACCTTGCATGAGTTGGAAAGAGGGGGAAAAAATGCCCCATTCAGGAGATCTGTGGATTTCAGTGTTAGGGGAGGAAGCCGTAAACGAAACACCTGTAAATCATTAGTTGCTAGTACCATTTTGTATTGCTCTCGTCTAGTTCTGCTCGTACCTTCTCGTCCGCCCGGTTCCCCCAGGGTGGCGTCTTTAGACTGTAAGAATATATGCATGTGGGGCCAACCCATTCCGTACGGGATGTAACGGAGGATCGTTTGTAGATTTGCCTAAACAGTGACCAAACCAACCAATCAACCAAGTACCGTGACTAACATACCAATAAAATGATTACGCTCTTTTTGCTTACCCTATCGAACATCATGTTGTTTCTTGCATGTACAAAGTGCGTCCGTTTCGTTACCGCTTTCTGAGCTTTCCCCACTTCCCCCCTGCATGAAAAACCCCAACCTTTTCCTTCCTTTCCCATCTATTGCAGTAGCTTTCTTCTCGTAGCATGATCTGCATGTTTAGAATGTAGCGAATGAAGGCGGGAGAGGGGAGGGTGAAACAAATGGAAGAAAATGAAAATCGGCATGAAACTGGGAGTACCGCAATAAATGCCCAATCCCCTCCCACCCAACCGTACCGTGCCGTACCGTACAAAGTTTCGTGGTGTTCTAGAAATATATCTATCTTCTTCTCATTGCAGCTACGCGTTCAAGCGTCCCGAGCTGCTGAAGACGAAGATGGGCACGTCCGGGTTTGTGGTGTCCACCAGCACGAAAGTGTTAACCGGTGGGGCCAGTGCCGCTTCCGGTGCGTCCCAAAGACCCTCCAGCCGTCCCGGCACGGTTCTGGGTTCGGGTGAAGCGAAAGCCAACGATCAGCTAACCCTCTTTGATCGCTATTCAGGACACGCAGGTGTGGCGGAACCGATGACGGACGAGGAGTACCAGAATGAGCTGCATCGAGCTACGGAGCGGGTACCACTGCGGACGACCACTCCTCGGGAAGGTCTATCCACCTGGGTACTCCTCTCGGGCAGTGATTCCACCGAGATGAAGAGTGAGTCAACGAGTACGACGCGGAAGGTGATCACGACCACTACGGCGACACCGAAACCAACCACCGCTACCAAACGTTTCCAACCGACCACGAGACGTCTTATCCCATCGACCACACCTCGTCCCGTTCGTACACCCACCACCACACCCGCCAATAATCCGGAGGAGAAGAAGGAGAAACAAAACAAACCACTGCCGAAGCAGAAGATTGCCTCGACGACTCTCAAGCCGGTGATCGTGAAGAAGGTTAAAAAACCATTAACTAACACACCTACCACGACCACCACGACCACCACAACGACCCCGAAGCCAACAACAACTACCTCAACCCAACCGACAACACCCGAGATGATCATCACCGAGCAGAGTGTCTCGACAGTGGCTAACGGCCTATCTGCTGCCGTCACCGATGACAGCTCGATGGAGTCATCCACCTTCCTGATACTGGAACCGAAGGACGCCCAGTTCGATCTGCCCGAGGATCGTTCACCGTCGAAAACGGCACCGGCAGCAGCGAACGGTGGTAACAAGATCACGAAGAAACCGACCCGGAAACCGAACGCCAAAGCACCGGGAGGTACGAAGAAAAAGCCGGCCAATAAGAAAACTCGCAAACCGGAAGTGAAGGACGTGGTGGCGAATGATAAGAAACCGGGCAACAAGAACAAACCCGTCTCGACGCAGATCATCAACTATCTGTCCCGTGAGGTTATGCCTACGGTCGGTGTTGGGTTGGTGGGATTGGTAATGGCCGCTGGGTTGGCGTCGTACTTCTTGGGCAGTCCGTTGGGCGCGTTGCGTCGATCGGACGATCGGAAGGATGATCTTTACTACTCCAACTACGAGGAGTATGCCGGTTCGGATGGACAGAATGAGGAGGATGTGTTTGGGAAGCTGATTGCGGGTATGCCGGATCGTTCCTACTACCGGAACAATGCTGTACGTCGTCGAACGCAGGTACAGCCGGTTCGGACTGGCCATCAGTACTATCATGTGCAGCCTTACTCTGCCAACAAGTACCCGCACATTACGTACCGTAATCGGGCGTATGGGGGAACCGGTGGTCCGAATGCTCCGGAAGCGATGTACACGAATGTGAACCGTCAGACGCAGGGTCAAGCACAGGGTCAGAGTCAGGCAAAGTCCCAGAACGAGTTCTTCTACAACACACCACCAACGCCTTACTATCCGATGCGAACGGTTTCTGTTGAAGCGCCCACACGGCAACCTTCCCCAGTGTACAGTACGTCCGCCGTTCCAACGGTCGTTAGTAGTACGGTCAGTCCGGTAACGACCGTTGCTTCCAGCCCTGCCGCAGATCCAATGGTGGAGACCGAACACGAAATGATGCCCCACCCGGAAGCGTACTCTTCGGAGCATAGTCCGGAACATCATGCGCACTATGTCGTGGGTAGCAGCTACTCGGACAGCATGCTCGACATGATCAATTCCGCTCCGGTTCCAGAGCACGGACCGCGAAGAAAGCGCCGTGCGGTGGATTCGGACGAAGACATTGAGTTTGAGAACGAGATCGATGTGGATGAGGATCGTCCGAAGGATACATCGGCACAATCGAGTCACTCGGGAGAGGTAACGGAGATGTACTTCCCGGAGGGTGACACTGAGACAACCACCGGGTCCGGTTCGGCGGAAACGACAACCGAAACACACCGGTACACGTGGGGTGACTTTATCCGAAACACTGTCGAGCGGAAGGTGGCAATGGGCATTCATTTCCTTCAGCACGTCACCATGGATTTTCAGCGATATCTTAATGGTGTACATGATCGGTTCCAGCAGCAGCAGCCGCAGCACCACAATCACACCAGCCCGGTTGAAGGCGCCAACCGTCAGGGTAGACATTAACAGGACACCCTTTAGACATTTAGACAGACCTGCAGGTTTTGAACCTTCCTATGGGATTGAGGATAGGATTCTCGACACGAGTGCGTCACCCTCCGTCACGCCGATATATCGCCGAGAGCTCTCTTCTGATCTTGTAGTACCCCATTTTCGTACGGTTCACACTGGTTAAACCCGAACCGCACACACTTCCGGTGGCCGGTGGGAAGTTTTTATATTTATTTATTATTTCTCGCACAACACCGTCTACACGTCGAGAGATGCCGAGAGTTGTGTGGTTTTATTAAAAGGGATTTGTAGCGTTCCATTGCGATCCTTTTCTCGGTGGGATTCATTGGGGAGATATTATCCGAAAGAAACAAAACAAGCACGTTACAAAGCGGGGAAAGTATTTGTGTGTGTGTGCGTGCACGTATATGGGACTGTGTGAGGGAGAGTTTTACGCATTTATTTACAACCCATCTACAGGACAGGATGGTTTGGAGACAGTGAACGAACAAATAAAAAAACACGATACATTAAACAAACTGTTGCAATTGGTGGGGGACCGTTCGTTCGTACGTACGAGATCAAATCCCTTCCAAAACTACTATTTTTTATATTATTTTTACGTACTACAGAAATAAATAATTTATCTCGCCTCTTACACCACTTCGCTGTTACTTTTTCTTCCGTCCGAGAACCATCGGTGCCAGAATGGCCATGGTAGCCGGTACCATACCGGCACCAACGGCTGCCAACACGGCCGAACTGTCCTGGGCCGCATCGCGACGCATCAGCGAGAAGGTTTGGGCCAGAGCTGGCGCCACTGCCGAATGTTTTTTCTTCTTGTGACTCACGAAACTGGACGCGGTCGTGCCGGGATATTGACCCTTGCGTTTGCTCTTCTGCTGTTTGACGGCATCTTCGACAGTTTGGGAGGAGGAAGACACCTCGATCAGGCCGTTGTGTGAGGTGGTCATGTCGATTGCGTTCTTCATGGGTAACACCGTCAGCTTGACCGTCTGATGGCTGGTGGATGTGGCGGGTGAGAACGTAATCGCTCGCTGTCCGTGCCGTCGTTTGGGGTATTGGTAGCCCTTGGTGGTGGAGATCAACACCCATTCGCCATTGCCACGGTCTGGGTAGGAAACTGGACGCACACGTTCGGTTTGTGGAGTGTTATCGACACTATAGCCCCCTTGGTACCCGGGACGATCTTGTGGAGATTTGGGAAAATTCGCAGGACGTCCATCGGTGATGATGTCACGGTTGGGAGTACTCGAGGTCGGGGGATTGGATCCCTGATCGTGGTAAGCCTTCATCGAATCGTACGGATTACTCGTATACGGCTGCTGATCGTACCAACTGTCAATCGGTGGTTGCGGTGGAACTGAAGGTCTGGGTCGATCCGAATCCGGACGATCGCTGTAAAGCGTTGCAATAGGACGTCTTCGATTGTAGAGCGATTCGGTGGGAGTCGCAGAGCTTGGCAACCGATTCGTTGGTGATCTATTGTCACTGTGCAACGACCCATACCCATAGTCATCGTCCGCCTCCCCGTTGTAGTAGCTCGATGAACCGATCGATCCGGACGTAGCGATTGGTTTGTATTTGGGAGTTTCCTCACTAGCCACCGTGCCCGCGCTCCAGTACTTGTCCAACGCGTGCTGCATCGCCGGGAACTTCGCGGGTGTGTTTTTGTTCAACTCTGCACCACTGGCGTGCCACTTTGATACCTTGCTTTCCGACCACGGCACTGCTTCCAGCGTCACCCAACCGTCCTTAATGTTCCACGGGTGGTTTTTGTGGCTGGTTTGTTGGGTTTGGATTTGGGTTTGGGTTTGATAGCCTCCCAATCCTGCTGTCTCCTGGTACCAGCGTTTGTTGCTGCTCATCACATGCCGCTCGTGTGTGTCGTTGAACACGAACTCGTCCTCCGTTTTTGGCTCATCTTCCGGTAACCGCGCACCGGTATCGTTTTGACTCTCGGCCTGAATAGCATCCAGGTGTGGATGTTTATTTCTGTACTGATTCTCGTCCCCACTTTCCGTACCCTTCGGCGGGTCGTTCTGGTTTCGGTTAATGCTGTTGTTGATCATCGTGATCTCGTTCAGGCGCTTTCTCGTTGCGGAATCAGCGTTGCGCAGCTTCTCGGAGTACTCTTTGAGGAATTTGTTCAACAGCTCTGGGGAGTATAGGGTTTTGCGGGAACCTGTTACCTGTTCGACGGAGGTACCGGTGTTCTGGTCGTCTGTGGGTCTTTTTACGCTGAGTCCGGTACTGGTGCGGAAACTTGTCGTTGGACCACCATTCGGTAGTTGCACTTCCTTGGGAAACGTATCCACCGGTCGTCCACCGGCCGATCCTCGATCGTACGGATCAGTCGCTTCGATGATGGTGATCGGTTTCGATCCCGGCACCTCAATTTCGTACGTGGTAAAGTTCTTCGATGCCATGATTAGCTTCGGCGAGTTGGTAAAGTGGATCGTTTCTGCCTGAAGCCATCCGATCCCTAACGAGCACATCCACAGCACACTACACCACCAACCACAGAACTTGCCACCCATTTCGTTTCGTTCTCTCTCACACACACACACACACTTCTCTAGTTCTTTGTGTTCTCCGGGAATCCACAGAATCGCTTCTAATTCACGCAACAAATCACTCCCGTGCACAACGGCGTGTTCTGAAACTGTTTGACGTTAGCTCACCGTCTAATCAATACGCGCACATCACGCCCAGACGACTGAAGTGGTGGAGACTGGTTGTCCTACTAATATAGTTGACTTTCTTGGCCGCACGCTTCAGTGTGCGCGCAACCGCGGGAAAAAAGACTTGCTTGAGCTCAGCTGGCTGGAACGAGCACTGGCACAACATTGAAACGCCGAGCACATCTCCTCAGGCGCACCAAGTCTCCAAGATTGCTGCTGGTGGTGCCATTTCTCTCACCCTTCGTGTGTGTCACGGCATGAATGGGGTGGCGGCGTGGACTCCAGGGATGAGGAAAGAAAGAAAATTGCATCGAACAAAACCCGCCCCAAAGGCGGGCATGTGTCGGAGCGTTGATAGAGGATGTTTGGTGACCGCGCATGACTTGCTGAAGGCGCCGCCATGGCCACCACGGCAACGGCGACGACAAAGAGCCGATCGAAAGGAAAAGAAAAAGAAAGCTCTCATGCGGTACGTGGAGCCTGTTGGAGAAAGAACTCCCGGCCCGGGAGGATCGCGGACGGGAGAGAACTAATTTCAAACCTTTCGCTCACCAACGCAAAAGGGCGTACACACACGGGCTTACCGGTAAAGGTGAAAGTATTGGACGAAATACACAGAACTTGCAGGCCCACGACAAGCGCTAGCCCTTTTTGCCATGAGAAGCTGATAGCCTTAGTCCGTAAGGACTGTTTCCGACCGATCTAGCCGGTCTTTGCTTAGAAATGGGAGCATTCGTTGACCTCAGGGTGCCAAGTCATGTATGTAGTAGGCGTACTGTTTGTATTAACGGTGCCACTACGATGATCGTACGGTTTCAAAAAAAGGTGAGAAACGTTTATTTCCTCCCGATGGAAATCCGACCAAGAACTCACGTGTGTTAGAAATTTGGTTACGATTCACCTACCATGAACGTTGATAAAATTAACCAAAAACAATTGCACATTTGCACTTGCTCTCACTTTTGATTTCGAGGCGTGAACAATTATGCTACACCACATTCGATTTTCGCGCGCCCGCGTGAAGGAACTGTGTCGGACGGCGCGGGCTTCAGGGTTATTTCATGCTGGTCGCATTTCTTGCGATTCCCAACGGTAACGTGCGTCAAATCGTTCATGGTCACGGAACGCTGATCTTAATGGTGACAATAATATTTGCTCAACAATTCATTTATCTCCTTTCGGGTGAAGTTTAGCGAGCGTGTGGGCGGATACTGTTATGCTTTCACTGATCTTCCATATTGTTTAAATGTGTTTGTGCGAGATCGACGTACAATTATGCATACTTGCGAGCTAATTGAAAATAGCACGTGATCATAATTTAATCCAGTGCACACAGCGTTTCAAGTTCAAAAGCAATAACAAATAGAAGAAGATTATTTTTTCTGGTACAGCGATTGATGTAAAAATTTAAATAAATAATATATAAAGTACTTTTCTCTTCTCTCAACTATTTTAAACTCTTCAATTGTAGTGGAAAATGTAAAAAGTTTGTATTAATCAACACAAAACATCCCTAGTTTTGATAGGATTGTGTCGCTCATGCTTTTTACGCCTAAATGTATGCAATGTAGTGTTGTAGCATTTATCCGCGACACACTCCAAAGCTTTTCTCACCGCTTTGTTAGCGCCATCTAGCGGAAACATTATTGAAGCTAGTGAGGAATTTAGGTATGTTGCCAGATACCTTCTTTGAATGATTTTGTGAACTATGCGACATTTTAAAATGCATTAAAATGAATAAAAATAAATAATAAAATAAAATGTATTAATTTTTACATCGTTTTATAATATCTATCACCCATTACACGGGAACCAACAAATTACAAATATTATACAATGCTTTCTTATTTCATTTTCATCTTTAAAAAAAAACCAAAACGGTCCACATTGACACCCAATCCATGACAGAGAGTAACGTATAAATCATCTTGACCATCCCTTTAGCTGATGCTCATTCGGTGTAAAACGATGCCGTAAGTATCGGCAATCGAACCCTAATCGAACACCACGCGAAAGCAATAAACAATCGGCAACCACGTGTGTGAGTGTGTACAGGAGAAGCAGCTGAAGAGCCAAAGGGTGAAACAAAAAGACACAAAAGATACAAAACAAAAAGCAAGAAAACATTCCGCGTAACTTTCACTCAATCGCTGACGGCTCGACACGAAAGTAATCAATAGAACCGGAAAATGGACGTGTTACTACTTTTACAACCCCCGCCTCGAACGGGGTGGAAGGGAAAGGTGGAAGGTCCTAACGCGCCCGATTACACTATTACGAAACGAAAACGCCCCGAAGGTGAGACGAGCGGGAAATAATTATCGGACGAAATATGCGTGAGAAATATGGTACACGGTGGCGACTGCGAGTTAACCGATTCGCCGGAAACAACGTCGCTGCAGGGTCACGCACCAAAGTCAACAAACCTCGCCCGCCCTTTGGCGGCCACCGGCAAAAAGGATCGTTCGGATGTCGATCGGCAGGGTAGCTCCTTCGGGGTCCATTTGCCAATGACCCACGCGGGCGTTGAAAGGTACTCATTAGAGGGCGCAAGCTATGCGCTAATGAAGATTGCTTTTCCACGAAGCAAATGCCCCACGCGTATGCACCGATTTTGTTAAACGAAGCGTAAATACGAGATTAAAATATCACGCGCTGCTCCACGTGGTTTGCTCTAGCCGTTTCAAAGGTTTTTGAGGAAATTATGTCAAAAGTAATGCCATTCTCAAGTGTGCGCCAGTATGAGTCCTTTACATTAAAATTGTTGTTTGTTTACCCGTACAGGATTACGTATGATGCGACACATTTTCTAGGCGTTGATCTTAACGGAACGCGCACAAATACACCTGCACCGAGGGAACAATGATGCAATTGCAACTAAGCGCGAAACAATAGCCCGGTGTGAATCGTCCTGCAGCGCGTGTCGCTTTCAATGAAGGTCCAAATAATACGCCGACCCCCACAAATGGGACATTATGCTTTATGCTCACTATTTGCTACTGTTTTTGCTTACTGAAGGGTATCATCTTGTTTTGGCATTATAAAATCGCTCGCAGTGTACAGCGATGCTCTTAATCGCACAGTGACAGTGTCGTCGGTAGGCACACGGAGAGATCCATCTTCTAGTGTACGTCTTCGAAAAGAAAACTCCCGTTTTTTTCCATATCCCCACGTGAAATGTTCTAATTTGTGTTTTCCCCCAAAAACAACAAAACTATGTGCTGTGCCGCAAAGTTCCATTCGGCTGTGAGTGTGCTGGTGTGTGTCGGTCTTTTCGTCCCTTTCGTCAGAACCATCGAAGTGCACGAGGATGTCAACGAAGGCCCGATCGGTGCACAGCTGCGTGTAAACGCAAGCATTCCGCATACCAACGCAACTGCACCGATGGTTAATGAACGCAATGTAAATGACCTACCGCCCGCTGCACCACCCCACCAGCATTACCACCCTGGTGAACAAACCGCCACCGCCGGGGCCACCAAAGGAGAGCTACTGCTGGTTGCAAATAATTTCACCGCATTTCCCAGCAATCATAAACAGCATTCCGGAGCGAGCGCAGTGCACGGCCAAACGTCATCGCCATTAACGACGGAAGTTGTTGCAATCGCTGGCATAACTTCCTTCTCTTCGTCGTCACCACCACCACCACCAGCGTCATCCTCATCAACATCAGCCACCCCACCACCGGCCGCCGGGTTGTCGTCCTTCCGAGCCACGTACGTATGCAAAATACCGGTGTCGTTTTGATTTCTCGAAAGCACACATGAAAACACACAATGGACACCTTACGAGTTCAAGTGTGTGTGTGAAGAGGAAAAAAAGGGTGGAATGGGAGATTAAGGGGAGGAAAATTCGCGCATTAATACGCGGATCTAACACGCGCTCGATTCGTTTATTATTTCATCATACAAACCCCAACTCCAACTCTTCGGTGGACTTCGGTGGAAGCCAATGTTTTTTTTTTGGTTTTTGCTTAACTCCCCAATTGCCGATCGGAAATTTCGGTTTTGGATGATGTTGTTATGTCTTTTTTTTTCTTCTCTCTCTTTCTTGTGATCTTTCAATTTGTAAATGTTATTTTTTTCTTTCCGTTTCGGAAAAAACACAATACTGGTGCGATGTTTCAATCGAACGGTGCACGTGATCGTTACCGTGCAGGCTGGATGGCAGGATGAAGCAACACTCGACAATCACGCCGTTTGGGTAAATTGCTCTACGATCGCCACCCAGGGAGATTCCGCGGTATGATCGCGGAAGATACAACTGCGCCCGTACAATACGCATGCGGTGTTAAATGGATTGCGTGTACCCAGCGTGTACGTTGTTTTGTGAGCTGGAGCGGTAACGAATACAAACACTCACACACACACAGCCAGACAGGGAGAGTAACGATGCAGAAGAGCAAGTAGGCAACCAAAAGAAAGACATCATCAAGTGAGGGCCTTAAAGAAAGTGATACACTTTCACTGTTATCGCAGTAGTCGGACGCACTGCTGAGGCGGTGGTGTATCACTAAGAAAAAAACAAAATTTGTAGAAGAAAATAGTATGAACAAAAGTTACAAAACTCTTTCAAGGCTTGGCATTAATCTTCAAACATACAAAATGAAAATTAATTTCGGAAAAATTTAAATTAATTTTTATGATAAAATGGTGCTGACGTGTAATGTACTACAATATAATTTGTAGAATATTTTATGCGTATTTCTAATGTACTGGACATTAAAAAATTGAAATCATTAAAAGTATTAATATAAAAAAAAAAAATTAGATAAATGTTACACACCGACCTATCTCATAGCTGCGGAACATGAACCAAAAATGTCAAGCAAAATCTCTAGAAAAAGCAAACTTTACGTCAAAAAGTTCCGCTTGGTGCCTCCGAGAGCCTTGGACATCCATTACCGCCTCCCCCAGTTTACAGATGCAGTTAAGATATTCAGTTGAACCTATCTTGGGTGTTAGGGATCACCGTAAGAACCCGTATTCAAGATGTTCTCAATTAAATCGAAGATTGTAGATCGTTCTCCTCACGATTTCCCAAGCCCATACCCACATCTTCATACCAAAAGGGCTGGCTACTGATAGAAATCCAAACCTTCATTCCTCTTGTGACCTACAAGGTCTTCCACTGATGTCAAATGCAATTCTTTCTGTAATTTATTTTTAGTGGTTCTTAATGACTATCATAAACGTTTGATAAACAGACGCTTGCAGTAAGTGTCTGTTTAACTTAACAGCCCTAAATGTGTTTTAAAATTAACAAGTGTGAAAGAGTCCCTACATACACCACTGCCTAACCGACCACAGATCTGGTCGTTGAACAACCACGCACGGCAAATAAAACGCTCTTAAAAAGCACCTCGGGCGTTTTCGTAACATTTTTATGCATTTATATACAACCCACGAGTCAGGAATTTTGTGTTTGGTTGAGATATTTTCCATCCCTGTGAATGGGATCCTCCTCGTCTAATAACGCAAAGAGTGCTGCAAAGCCGTGCTGGAATGCAAAAATGTTACGGCGATGGAATAAGAAATTGAAGCTTTTTTTTCGTACCCTTTACACGTCTATTGCAGAAATGGTCATTTATACCCAGGCCGGGGTACTTCCACGATCGTGAACGATCGATCAGTTCAGCACCAGATATCGGGCTACCGGAAGCGACAGCTTTATGCAAGTGCCGCACCACGACGAAATGTTACCAATGGCAGGTAGGTTGCACCGAAGCATCATTTCTGAGTCACATCCATCATAACCTTTCGATTCATTTTTTTTTTTCAGTTCCGAGGGTCAATTTACTAAGGAGTTTATCCCATCGCCTGAGGTGATACCTTTTTTCAACGAGGAAAACTCAGCACCGGGCAGTCCAACCACCGGCACAGTAGATGCACCCTATCCAACAGGGCTTTCCGACGGTGACTCACGGTGGTATGCCGGTGGTATGGGACTATCAGGGCATGGGTACGTTAAGCAACCATCGGGAAGCGGTTCATCGGAAGAGTCCGGAAAATGGGATCACAAATACACCTGGACGACACCTTCGCAAAGGCATCAGCAGAATTTACAGATAAAATTCCCACAAGACCCAACGCCCCATTTCCCATCGCCCAAAGGTAAGTGGAAATGGATTCCAGAAGAGGAGAACGAATCAACCGAAGGCACCAAAAATCAAGTCCAACGTCCAAAGGTGGGCGAAACGCCATTCTCATCATCGGGATCGTTTGAGGAGCATAACTTCGGACGACACCAGTACACGTTTCCGACTCCATCCAAGAACCATCCTTACTCGTTCGATCGCACTCCGGCAGAGGGCGCTTTTAGTGTCGATCCAGTGATAGTAGGCAGTAACAGTAGCGTTAGTAGTAGCACTAGTGGGAGTGGCGTTAGTACAGAAAGCACCGAAACAAACAACGGAATTGGAAGTTTAACGGACGTAAAGTTGGTCGGTAAGGAGGATGCACATCTAAAAAGGTAACCTGCCGTAACCTTTTGGATTGCAAATGTCAAATTAATTATCTCCTTCTTCTCCTCAACCGGCACAGTGTTTCACCGTGGAAGAAAATAATTCACGTTCTGAGTGCAGCCATTCCGATCGGGTTGCTAATATCGGCACTCACGCCACAGGTCGTTTACATCAACCCGAACGCCACGCAGTAAGTATCTCCACAAGTGCTTTAAACCTTCGCATTGAATCCGATGTCGTAATGGCGCGCCCGGAGGGATGAGGTTTTTTTTGTGCTGTTGTCTTTGGCACCGCACAATTATTTGCCGGCACGAAAAATGAACTCCACCAGCCAATTTTCGCCAACTTTCTGGCCGTAATTTCTTCGCCTCCGTGCATCGTGAGATGAGCAGCAAATGAGCTGCGCGTACAGTGCGAATTCACCGAACGAGATTGCGTAGTGTGACGCAGCGCGAAAGAAGAAAGGTGAAAATTGTGGAAACAATGCGAAGCCACAGAAAATGGGCAACCAACCGTAGGAGGTGCACGTTGGCTAGAAGATATCACAGCCTACTTTACGTCGCGCTTATCCACATACACACATGCATACCGGTGTGTGTCTCTAGAGAGCGCGCGTCTTTCGTGCCGCGGGCTCAGTAGCAACGGTCGGTTTGTTCGACGAAAGTGAAAACGTGTTTCCAGAGCCTCCTGTTGCTGCTGCTGCTACTCCACATTTCTCCTTTTCCTTCCGTTCCACTGTTGATCGTTTTTTTTTGCATCACTGGCGGTTAAGATTTACGCTCTTTTTCTTCTCGCTCTCTTTTGCCGCGGCGGTTGAATTTCTTCGTCATCGCGGCCTGCGCCTCTTTGGCATGTTACATCAGTTATGAAAGATGAATGAACCGCGGCGGACGAGGGCCACCCGATGACGTTGACGACGATGCTGACGATGCGCTTCACAATGCAATGGCGCGTGGAAATTTCACCTCACACTAACACACACACTGATACACCTGTTGTGTGTGGGATGCACTTAACTTCCGAGATCTAACGATTCAAGCTCCGGATCCCACGATCCACGTGTGTCCAATCGCAATTTGTGGCGCGGTCACGGTTATGAAAAAAGTATAAGAGTGTGGAGGGAAGTGGTGTAAGGTTACAACTTTTGTGTGCTGATGATCTCTGTCATTACACCTGTCTATTATGGCTTGAGCTCTAATCTTTTAAGGTTTTAACGGATCAAAGATCAATCCAACATAACCTTTTCTTAAAGAGAAAAGTTTTCTTTTAATCAATTCATCCTAATCTCAAGAAAATGTCTGAGATTTGAACCGAAGATTTCAGCAGCAGCATAACTAACCACGTTACACATTTCACCGCCAGGTGCGTTGCAATCTCGCTCGCTAAAACTCTCTTATATTCAACCGGATTCAGTATCAGTGATTAATAATCGCTTTGGCATAGTTTATTACCAACGGAAAAGTTATCATTCTCACCGGTTTCCTTCGCTTCTTAGACCACCGATTCAACTACAAACACCGACCCCTGTCAGTGGGGCAGGTTTATCCAGCACGGGCTTACGGCAGCGCAGTCTCGGACAGGATTTACCACGGTTTGTTCTAGCCCAGCGTGGCCTCGGTGCAGATCCGGTGGCACTGGTCAAACTACTCCGTAAGCTTAATGCGCTCGAGCAGCGCGACTCGGTCCGCACGGGCTCGATCGCCGAGGATGTGGAGGGCATGAACCGTTTAATGGACACCGGCAAGTTGCTGGACTGCGACTGGAAGCTGCTCTGCCAGCTCGCTCGCCAAGGAATGTCCGGCCCGGGCACGGATGCAGTCCACAAGATGCTGTGGAAAATTGTCAGCGAGTAAGTAGCTTTATCGCCACGTCACCGGCCGGAATGCCCTGTGAGAGTCCGGTATTCCCGGTCGGCCAACGTTTGCTCATCGCATTCATCACTTTCACTGTCGCTTTCCTGCAGGACACCGTCGGAATGGACGGGACGGCTCGGGCTGGAGGAGATCTTCCGCATCATACGGGAAGGTGATTGCGATCGGTTGCAGCGCACCTGTGACCAGGACACTTGACGTGCGCGAAACGGGCTGCGAAGATGGTGCAATAAAACAACAGCCAGCATACCACGCACGCATAACCTCACGACGCCTCGGGCATCGTTTTAACAAAGCGAAAGTCGATAAAGTGCATCTTCGAAGCCGGGACCGATGGTAAAGTGCAACCGCAACGCAATAAAACGGATGGATGGAGAAATTAATTGTTTATCTTGTACGCAATTTGTGACCACGGGAGAGCCTGTCCACGGATCTTAATGATTAATGCGCATGACACTGTTTGCCTTATCGGCTACAGTGTTTGTTTTCTTTTGTTTTTTGCGCAATAAAATGCTTTCATTTTAATAAACATCATCGGCACAGGGATGTGCAGTAAACATCATTCTCCAACCCTTGGAAAACATTCATCATCAGCATAAACAGAGGCAATAAGCAATAAATAATTAATTAGACATTTGTTAATCGATAAAGATCCCTTTTCCGGCAGCGGCTTTTGTTCAAAAACTGTTTTTAGGGGGAAGATTTACAACATTCATCTTCATTCCGAAAGGGCACCTTTTCCTATGGCTCATCACCCATAATTACCACGTGAAATCGCACCTACCGCGTCCAAAAGTGGACCGAAGTGATTTATAAATTAGACCCAAGCGGTAACAAATATGGACACCTAACCATCCACTCGACGGGTGCCCGATGTGAGCCCTTCCCGTTTAGGAGTGTGATTTTTCGGTTATTACTTCGGGAGTGTACGACTTCCGCACTTATCGAAAAGAGCCTGGCGGTTGTGCTGGCGCAGGTGCTTCTGGTTGAAAAATACCCATCATTATGAAACGATGAGCGAATCTACTTCAGTTGCATTTATATGATTAAATGTTTGAATGGAATGACTCTCCAGCGCTTTACTAAAGATTCATGAATCCTGAAAGATTGAGAAATATTCATTTTACGAGATTGATGATTTCTTAGAAATTCTCAAACGTTAATGAATTTATGCTTCTGAAATAATTTTTATACATTCATGAATTCTTAGAGATCTTCAAATCCTCATCCTCATGATTCTAGTTTTTTTGGTAATTGGTCAAGTCGCCGGTGTCACACGACAGGACCGGTTCGGATATCATCCGGAATATCCAAATGTCCAAAATACAAGTCACGGAAGACAGAAATGGCAAGCCAAACCCCTCTCGAGGTTATAGTGGCATAAGAGAAAAAAATTATATTTTTTATGTAGTTTTTTATTTATCTGAGGATTCATAAATCTTTTGAAAGTCGACACAAGATTCGAATGACTCCTTACTGAAGATTAATATGAATGACTTTTCTCAAACTAATTATTGAGCACGTTGACTTCTTTGACCGTTTGAGTGGCACGTAAATGATATCATTAGCCAACGGTAGTGATAGGAACAAGTGCACTCCGTCACGCGCTCAATTTGAAGTTAAGCTCACGAGGTAAAGCACCGACCGCAAGCAACAAAAAAAAAACACCTCCCCGGAAAGGCACGACGGAACGCAACATCGATCGTTATCGACAACGCGCATTTTGCATTACAATGCGCAACGTTGCATAATTCGATCAGGTGGTTACCATGCAGAGATGCGCTGGGGGACGAAGGTGATGGCTGGCCAAAAAAAAAACACACACACACACACACACATCCAACATCACTGACCAGCAATGACGGAACGGAACGGAAGCAATAGAGCACATGCGCACACGGTTTCGGAAATGGCAGTTTCGTCGCTTTACTTTCGACGCAATCTTTCGTCCCATTCCGTCGCAGCCCCGACGTACGGTGGTGGGAGCCCGATTTCGATCCCAGCAAAATGGCAACTTTCTTTCGCGCGCCACTCGATCGCACATCCACACATGTGAGCAAATGGAAAGGCTTTCATCTGTGCGGTGCTTTCTCCACCCGAGCCACCCGAGCCACCCGGAGGATCGTTTCGGGCCAACAAACACCCGAGACAAAACGCACAGCTTCCCTTTCCCCGGGTTTTTTATGCTTTGGAAGGGTGGAGTGGGGTTTTCTGGGGTGATCCACGATCACACGACACGCGGACCGGTAACTATCTCTTCCACCATCCCACTCACACCACCCGCCAGCAACTTCACAACGAGGGGAGATGCAATCCTTTCATTCGACTCGCAAAGATGCACTTCCAGCGCTATTACGTTATTCAATCTCACCCGCTTCGAGGTGGAGTGTGAGGTGGAGAGCGAAAGAGGGGGTTTCGTCTTCGTGTTGAGATTTTGAGACTTTTAATTTCCCTTCGTAGCCGGCGGAGTGAAGGGTGGGCCGGGCAAACAAACGTACCATCTCCCCACCTCGAAACCGGCGTGGAACGGTGTGTCTTGGCGAAAACCACTGGCTGGGTTCGTTCGGTACCGGGATCCACTACGAATCAGTATCAATCTGAACGCTCAACTCGACGCACGACGAACGCCCCAAAAAAAAAACGCACCCAAAACCAAAGGAAAAAGAAATAAAAAGGAAACTCCCACTGCGTTCCTCTACAAACGGAATTCCGGTCCGGATTCGATTCATCCTTCGAACGGATACCTGACTCCCGAAGCAGACAGGCAGGCGTATTGTTTGTTTGTTTTTGTTGTTTAATCACCCGAAAACCGCATCAAACGAGCAGTGTTACCCGAAACAAAATAGTGTTATTTTTGTACCAGTGAAAAATACTCTACACCTATATTGCGCGCGGAAAACAATTCTTAGTACATCTCAATAGTAAACCCGAGGCCGACAAGTGTGTGCGTGTGTGTGTTTGTGCGATTTGGTGGCCGCTACAAAGTATGTTTTAGATGTAGAGTTAGTTTTAGTATTTAAGTACATGTAGATATTATTTACTATTTAGATGTTTTCATAAAATGCTATAAAAAGCGAGCTAATATAAAGTGACTATCGTTTGTGACAGAAATGACGTTTGACAGTAATGCAATAAACCGTTTTTTTTTAAATCTCGTGGCCATTTCATCATACTTCCTCGTTGGATCATCGGTATGAATTGTGAAACTGTGTGCAGAAGTACACATAATCGAGTGTGGGAGTGAACGCTGTTTTGTTTAGTCGCCATTTGTCCGCTCTCCCATGCCTATTACATTCATCTCTCACGCCGTTCGGTGGAATTGAACGAGCCGGGAAAAGGGAAAAAACAAATGTGAAAGTGAAATAATACCGACCGGAACGAGCCGGAACGCCGAGAATGCCGTACGCCCAAATTGACCGGACCCCATCGAACGCTTCCAAAGTGAATAATTACGGCATCGAATCGTGTGAACAACAGCAACAAACAAAAACAAACCACTCGAATCGAACACGTTCGAATATCGGATGCAGATTATGGTCGTTTTTTTTCCCTAAACACGTGTGCCCGTGTGTCTGTGTGTGTGTGTTTCCGATATTCAAATGCATAAAGAGCGATGGCGCAATAGGACGGTTGGTGTTCAAAAAACTAAACAAAAAAACGGGGAGTGTTTGTGAAATGGCACTTTAAAGATGCAGTGGTCCCGGCTGTTGCCCGGAACGGGGGATGAAACGAATGGATGGGGAAAGCTGAAATCTTTAACCGAGCCAGACATTCCGGAGACGACGTGTGCACGTTTCCCTCCGCCACTCCCGCATCGATTTGGGAAAGTACATTTAAAAGGCAGATCTACGAGTTGTGAGCTGAATCGGGAAGTTCGGTTCAAGAGTGATTAATTTACAGCGCATTTACACTCGAAGGGAGTATAAGCGAAAGCAAACAAAAAAAAACCCATGAAGATTTTATGCATTTTAGAAATTGCTTTCATGTCTTTATCGTGTCCGGGAATATTGGTGCGGCACGGTAGCATCTCTCTTTTTCGGGGGCATTTTTATATATAAATTAATTTGCGCACGGCTTCACCACGTAAAGTGGTGCCATTTTGATAACAAACCAATTTGCAATTGTTGAATATTTAAACCAAACTGTTTGCAGTTTGTCAAGCCGGGTTCGTCGGTTTCACCACCGTTGTAGTCTTTCGTTTTGCTGAACGTGAAATTGATCTATTTCGTACGGACTTGGCTGACCGGTGCGCACATCTGGATAAGGCTATTATCGGATCGTGTTCGGGATCCGTCAACTCATCCCCTCCTCCCTTCACCGTTACCCCTTTTGTATGTTTTGTGGGTCACCGGCTTGTCTGCGAAACTTGAACCTCGACAACGAACGAACAGGGAGGGCAAAGTGAGTGGACATTAAAAATATGAAGCTAAAAGAAAGCTTGGCGCATACACACACATGTACGTGATGCGATTGGCATACGCAAGGTGTCTTTCGCCTGCAAAGTAGCGTAAGAGTGCGTCAGGTTCATCACTTTCACGTGCCACACGGTTGCGGTGCGGGGTTCGAAGGTGCCGAAGATAACTGCATAACGTAACACTTGAGTGGCGGTATCGGCAAAGGTACGATATTACATGGTCAGCGAATGAGACGAAGCAGAAATGTGCACACACACACACACATTTATTGGCTGCTGCACGACGACGAAATGCCGGTACCAATGAGCCTTTGCAAATGGGAGATGAGGGAGACTTTACTTTATAGGGGGAGAGTGGAGTGGAGATAGGGGAATCAGGAGGAGAGGGGATTGGAACGCGACCCAGCCACAACACTCATGCCGCTGGAATGCGCTGGAAAACGGGTGGAAAAGGCAAAATGAGATAAATAAATGAATTCAAGGCGATACTTTCCAAATAAAAGTGAAATTCACCAACGAGCCTCGCATGTGCATGTGTGCATTGTGTGTGTGTGTGTGTGTGTTAGTGTGGTTCGGACTCGGATGGCTGGTGTACGAAGGCTCAAGGGATGGGGCGCAACAACAACAAAAAAAAACCGACTGAAGTATTTTTGCAAAACAGGCAGACAGTTGATCGGGGTGACGTTTCGCGAAAGCTCTCAGGCGGGGAGGAGGGAGTGAGGGAGTGGGGAAGGGGGGCTGTGCACCGAGAGCAAAACCGATAACAATTAGATTGTAACGGTAACGGGAGATTGGCAATGTGGTGCGCGCACGCTTTTATCGAATCGCTTTCCGTTTTCTTACCCGCTCTTGTTGTTTTTCTTTTCCCCATTTTCTTACATGGACCACCCACCCCCACGAACCCAGGAGGAAAAAAGGAGCCGAACCCGAGGAAACATGCTGTTGGTTTTCCAACTCCTGCAAAGATGACCGTTTCGCCGGTGCTGGAGAGATCCGATTTCCTGCACATTGTAACCTTCCCACAACATCAGCCCGACGTAGTAATTGGCGGTGCATCTGTGTAGGTGCATATGTGAGTGCGTTTCAGTGCGTGTGTGTGTGTGTGTGTAAAAGTGCAGAAAGAGAGAAAGAGAGAGAGAAAGATAGTTAATGCGTGCATACATGTGCATAGTTTGGAGGAATTAGAAATCGAACTAGCGCTGTGTTGTGTCCGTGAAAAACTCTGCCACCTCTGGAAAAGCGGGGCGGTACCGAGAAGGAGTAGAAAAGCCGAAAACTCACATACCATTGGAGAGCGCACAAACACGCCGACCGAGTGAAGGAAAAAGGAGAAAAAGATTAATAAACGTACCACCAATAATTAGCTGAATCGGCTGAAACTGGAGCTGAAGCGACGAAGCCGAACCGGTGACAAGCGAGGAAACAATCAATCTAAGCTCGGTGCTTTTATCGAACAATCAGAGCTTGACGTTTTATCGCCAAGGGTTGACTTTTCGTACGCCGCGCGGGTTTGTGTTTTGCAGCGCACTACACTTGTTGATTTCTAAAACGATCGTGCGGAAAAACAAACGACATCAGTGGGAAATTTCACCAACCGCTAGAGGACGCTCTTGATTTCGGTTGTTCGGCAGATCTGGATAGAGTCAGTCAGTACAGTCATCTCACGCTACAAAGAAATGGTAAGTGTGTTCGTACAGAAATCCCAAAATATCCCTCCAGACGAAAAATCCCCGAAGTTCGCGATCAATTACCATTCTGGGCGAATGACAACACTGTTCCGGAAATGAATGAGGTTAAGGAAGCGGATCGACGACAGCTTCAGTGCATTGGAAGATCGATCGATACACTCCCGTTGACAGCAACATTCGATCGATCGTGGAATCGATCATCGCTCAAATTGGTCGTCACTAGCGAACGATTCACTTTATCGCAATCGGGTGAAATTCATCGATTGCGTAAGGTTCGATCGCCTGAAGGGGGCTGGGAGAAGAAGAGGGGACCGATTCCACGCTCCCCTTTACCTTGACGTTTGATCGGAATTCGCGGCCACACTCAGGCGGTTGAGCGGGTGGAATCGACGAGCAAGCAAAAAAAAAACTTTCACGAAAAGCCATTGCCACGGGCAAACATCGTCAGCTCGTCAGTTTGACCGGTGTTCGAACGATCGGTGCTTGCAGCTGATTAGTGATTATTTTCTGTCGGCCGTGTCTGTTTTCCGTTTGTTCGCCTCCCGTGTGCCCGGTTCCAACGGTACGCCCCTTTTTATTCGTGAGGGTAAATAACATCGCCGGAATTGCTCGAAATAAGACATTATCGGTGAAATGATAGGGTCGTGGAACGTTGGAGAAATGAGGTGGTACCAGCTTCTTGGGTTGTTTGAAACTGATCGCTTTCGGTTTTCAATTGCAACTGTGGGAAAGATCGGGGGGTTTGTGGAGCGTGTAAAGAGGTGATTATTCAATTTGGAACAGAACTGTTCGAATCGTTGTTATATAGTGAGACGTTTTGAACGTATTTTGTTTATTGAGTTTTTGGTTAAAATAAGTTAATTACTTAACTTGAATATAAATCATAATCTTTTGCCAGTTATTGAAATCTCTATCAGACTTGATCAAATTCTGTAGAACTTGGTACTATCGATAAAATTGCTAGTAATGATTGGAGATAATTCACTGCATACTAAGTTTGGATGTACAGAAGGGTCCCATTTTAAGTGGAGCTCAAAACATTTTGCAAACATATTTCAAGCTTTTTTTTATATCAACTCATCAAGTAAAAGAAGATATCAGAGCGGAAGGAATCACCATCACAAATATTCTACATTTGGGGACTCAAAAAGTCATCGACACATACCCGGGAGATTCTGGCAAGCCAGGTCTGGTTACTGGTTTGGAGCTCCAATCTTGATTTCACTTAGGGCCTCCACTTAATCCACTACTCTATATTCCGCTCCACTACTATGAGTATCAGATCGCCATCAGATACATGAAAGTGATCGATAGCGTCCAATTCATGAGCAACGAACGGAGTAATAAAATGGCAGATGGCGAATGGAAAATAGAGTTGACTCCTATTTCGATACCTGAATTTGAGGAACTCGCCAATTCTAAAGGAACAGAGGGAATTTCAACGAACAGAAAGAGATGATAATGCAACAAGTAAACCTGGAATAGCATACTTACTTACTTCGAATTTTATTTCCCTTTCCAGACGTCATACATTACAACCCTGGCCACCGTTGGCTTACTGTTTGTCACCGCGTTGGCAAACAGTGAAATCCAACCGAACGGACAGGGAACGGTGGTCTTCACCAAGCTCGACGCACTGTCCGCAACCCGCAACACATCCGCTCCGGTGGAGCGAACGAATCGCACCACCCCGGAGGAAGTGGCGAAAGTACGCCCGGCATACACCCGAACCGAGCTCAAAGTCTCCCGAAGTCTCAACCCAGACAACGTGCAGAAGCTGAACGTACGCTCCAACAATGGACGCATGGTACAGATTATCGTAAAGAAGCGCAACGGAATGGAACTACCGATCGGAACTGTAACCGTGACCCCGAGCTCTACCACTGGCAGTACCAGTCAGGGCGTTTCCCATTCCTTCTCACCGCCTCCTGCCCAAAGCCGTGTGACACCGTCGCGAATTGCCGGAAACTATCGTCTGTCGGCGGATTCTGCACCGGAATCGGTGGACATTATCAACGCTTTCCTGGAGCACGTAAATCGGATTGAGCGACCGCCTCGTTCGTTCTACGATGATGATCATGGTGCCATGAAGAACGATCGCCGTCCGGTACGCATCAAGGTGAGCGACGAAACGGTGCAGGAGAGTCGTGTTCCACCACCGGTAGTTATCAGCTCGGATGCGGTGTACATGAAGGACAACGGAGCGGTAAAGACGCACAAACGGGGCCGTTCGATGCAGGAGATCGGTGCTGACGGTATACCGGTGGTACATGGAATTCGTGTTCCCGATGACGAGTCCGATAAGCGTCAGGTGTGGCGAAATGCTCGCGTCATCAATGGGGAGCTGGTACCGTACGAGAAGGGACATGTGCCGACAAAGTTGGAAAACAGTGGCGACATCTATGGACAGCTGATCTTTGCTAAACCGTCCGGAAATGCGGGACGCTCCAGTGTTGGATCACGGCAGCGCAGTATCGGACCATTCACGACCGCCGACAACTTCCAGCCAACGGATGGAGTTGCCAAGAGCTTTGGACCGTTCAGTGTTGAGGATAACTTGCATTCGGGCTCGATTGCGATCAACTCCAACCCACCGAAGGTAACAGGAAATATTGGACCGTTCTCGAGAGCTGATAACTCACGTCCAGTACCGAACGGTCGTTTGGTGGAGTATCTCCGCAAAATCAACGAGGAAGAAAGTCGTAAGCACTATCCACAGATTGTGAGTCGAGCTAACTTCAAGGAGGATGCCCTAGCCGAACAGCCCAAAATTCAGCGCCGTATGTTGCAGAACCCAGGCAATCCGAACTATCCCGTATCGCAGTTGTACTCCATCAATGGCCCGGGGGCTCAGAACCAGGAGAAGGAACTCGAAGACACCCGTAAGCCCGTACTCCAATACGCACATCCCGAACTCGGAGTACAACCAGCTAAATCCGTGCCTCCGGAGCGTAAGCCAACGAAAGCGATGAAGAAGATCATGAACGTGCAGGACTACTACAGCAAGGCGGCTCACAACGATCACTCGCCATACGCGATCGAGCCGGCCATGAGCAGCAAGGACTACTACGACCCTCCGCAACCGGTCAAAATGCCACGCCCGCCCCAGTACGAGAACTTTAAAGGTCCCTCCACGTACCCGTACAACTACGGGTACATTCGACGCGTCAAGCATGAGCGGCCATTTTGGGCCAAAATTACCGATCAGATGCGGGAAGGCCTCCAGAGTGGGATTTCCACCGTGCAGGAGTTCACCAAGCCCGTCCTGGAACCCATCGTCGAAGCCGGACAGAAAATCTCCAAAAATCTCGGACTGGTACGAAAGTATGACGAGGCTCAGGACAAGGTTGGCGTGGTGGTGGCACCAGCTTCAAATTCAATTATACTCCCGGCTCTAGGGCTGATGGCGGGTGGAGCGGCCCTCGGACTCGGTGCCGTCGCTGTGGGTCGTTTTTTCGACATGGGCCTGCTGCGAAGGTCGGGCAGTGAGTTTTTACCCTTCGACCTGGACGAGCTGGAGCACAAGCGAGCACTGGAAGCTATCCAACAACAGCAACAGTATCAAGATCAGTACGATGTGATGATCATGAACTCAGCGAATGATCGTGACTTTGCGAGACGCACGAAACGTTCCATCGCTCGTAATCCTTTCGAAGAGCAGGGTCTGCAAGATGTGGGACGCGAATCGACCAGCTCGTCCCGGGCCCGTTTCGAGCAGCAGTTGCGTGAAACCGACTGGAAGAATCCTTCCTGTGCCAAGCTCACCTTCTGCCGCGTGATGATCCAACAGGGCGCCGACGATATCGTGCTGATGGAGAAGAAGATGTACACCATGCTAGATATGTAAGTCCCACTAAGAGAGCTCTAGCAATAGAATGTATCTCTTTAACGTAGTTCTTGTTTCTTTATACTTGCAGGATGCACCCGGCACTGGCCGCTAGTCTCACCGACCATCTGTCGGAAGTGACTGACGCCATCCGACAGAACGATTGCACACGATTCGTTTGCCAGCAGCAAACACGATCTTGAACACCCTCCAACACATCTGCGGACCAGCACGGCATGCGGCACGGTTCTTGCATTTCGACACTAGTTGATGTTTAATGACACTTTCGGAAAGCGAACGAGAGAGGGAAGAACGTGGAAACTCCATCCATTGCAAAATCCTATTAGTTATAGCGAAGAACTGAGAACAAGCGAGCTTGTGGACATAAGCTCCCAAGTATTCACTGTTCGCTGCTCGAGAAACGGAATGATTGTGTGTGTTTTAGACCATGTCTGTATTTTATATTAAAATAGTAAGCATCGATAGCAGCGATACGGCAAATAAAATTAGATCGCGACCCTTTTTTTCGATCGAGGGCTGCACGTAGGGCATAAGGAACTTTAGCGCAAGTGGAAATCATGTTACCTTTATCTGTCTGTTCCGCTGAGCAAACGAGCTCAGTGTGAAGATAAATTAGTAATCTTAACACTAATTACCCTGTCTAGCTAACTAATCAATCACACGTAAACAAATCCCGTTTTATGAATATTTCTTGTTAACATTACACATTTACTTGTAACACACGCAGATCACAAACCCTTTATGTTAGAATGTTAGAAGAGATTTGATTTCGTGTTTTGTATCCGTACTTGTACATACACCAGAGCATCATATGCCAAAGGAAAGGGATATAACTAGGGAACATAGCAGCATCAGTCGATGATCGATGCAAAACAGACAAGAAACACTTTCGAGCAATTCCGTAATCGTTGATCGAGAAGATTTCGTTCGTTAAGTGACAAGACGAGATTCTATTAAACTTTTGTTGTTTGTGTTAAGGGATGCGTTGAGAAGAAAAGTTAGATAAATAGCAGAAAGTACGTTATCGTTTGCATTGGAGAGGATTTTATTGTATGCAAAAAAGTTATTTAATAAATTATTTACTACATGAGTTTGATAAATTGTTTGTTTTGATTGTTTACTATATAATATATAATAATTGACAGCTTTAACAAAAATATACCTCCGGAATAAAAGCGTTAACACATGACAACCAGACCAACAGGTAATGGACATGCCTTAGGAATACATTAATTCCTTCTCTCGAAGATTGAAAGGGAAACCGAAAGATCGAAAGATCACTTTAAACTTTCTACACATTGTCCCATTGGAAGATTACAACCCCATTCGGCTCATTTAACATACCATTATGCAATCTTTTTTTTTATCATGAAGTGTCGTTTGAAGATCTCAGGGGCTCTCCTCACGAGAGCAATTTGAGCAAATTGTCATTGTCTACTGGAAACGCAGCAAATCACTTATCGGATAAATGATTTAATGCAGAAAGAGTTTATAGGTGAAATTGACTAGACGCGTGTAGATAAGGTTTCTTTTTGTGTTCCACTGAAACTAGACAATTCAACAAGATGTCGCTAGAAACTTTTTATACACAATTTGTACGAGGTTTTTTGGATATAAAAAACAAAAAAAAAAAACGATTTATTTGGCATTAGTCAGTCTCAACTAGCGCAACGAAGGTCAAGGGAAAAAAGGAATGAGCGGAAGTTGCCTACGATAAGAGGTGATTCAAATGGACATTTGGACTCCAAAACTTGTGGAAGAAGGCTTGAAAGAGAGCCCTTACGCAGATAATGCGTCGGTGGTTGTACGGACGGTTGCGTTGAAACATGAAACTACTGCTGCACCACCGCTATTGTTACAAGATTTATCCATTGTGAGCTTTAAAATCGTTTCCAATGCGTGCAGCGAACGAGGAAGTGGACGAACCAGGTGGAACGTTTGGGTGACGGGTATCACTTGATGAGCATAACAAAACGAGCGACAAAAATGCGACAAACGCTACGCTATCGAGGTTTCGGTTCCTTCGTACCACTGCCAAACGGCAAGATGTTTAGGATGAAGCGTAGCGAAGAAAATTGTGTCTCATTGTCTTTCTACCTGACGATCTCTGGCACCGCAAATAACGACCCACCCTTACGGCCACAATGTTTGTTACCTGTCGAGGATATTTATGCTTGTTCGACAGCGACCGAAGGCTCAGTATTATGTACGCCCTGTAGCAGTGTGTTCTGCTCCGGAAAAGGATCAGTCTGCCAATCCCGAGTTCCCGCTTGTGCTAGTGTGTTCCAAATAGCAAAACTTGTGAAAACGAACGATAAGTGATATTTTGCCAACATGAAACCTGCCTTTTTGTTAGTGACGGGCTTTATCGTGCTAATACTGGTGCTTGTGATTCCCGAAACGTATGGCAATGTGCATGATTTTGATGGGAATGAACTGCATACTCCACCGTATGATCGGCGTCGTCCATTCGGCAAAGAGCAGATGCCGGTGGGACGCGGATTTACTGACAGTGCGCGAGATATTCTGGCAAGTCCAGCGGGACAGTTGGCTGCGTACGTAGCGAAGGAGATGATAAGTCGATCGGCAGGAAATAGCCAGGTGTGTTATGTGCTTGTGTATAGATGTTACAAAATTGTGTCTGTTAACCATAGAATTAGTGTTGGGTGAATCTGAATAGTAAGGATTCATAAATCCTCATAAATTGTTGAAGTTCTAAGCATTTCCTGAATCCCTGAAGATTTGTGGATCTCTAAAAATTTATGAAAGTTCCAAGATTTGTGAATCTCCAAAGAATCATGATTAATGATATCCATCACTTTTTGAAAGGTGTGCAGTTTGCAATGTTTCATATTTAGGAAAAGTCTTATTTCTGAACTACAACACTTCTCTCCAGAAGATCTTCAGATGCCAGATTCTTCTCAAAAGATTGTAGTTACAAAACTAATTAGACTGAGCTGTTGTTTGAAGAGAAATTTAGGAATAGTTTAGTAGTTTATTGTTCCAAGGTACTAAAAGGCATTTTTAAAGTCACATGCAAACTACCAAACGATATAACAAATTGAATTATTTTTATTTTAATGGAAAGTCAGCTATTACCATCAGTAAATAAAGAAGACAATCAACTCAATTGCCTAAAAACTGATTTTTTTGTGACAAAATGTGGCAAACTTTGTAAGACGTATTAAAACATGACTATCATTCACCCTAGTCAAAAAAGCTCTAAACATAACAAATTCCACCAATTCTAATGCACCTAATGTATTACGTCAATCGGCGGCAAATGAAGCTAACTTTTGCTTTTGAACTTTTACTTTCAAAAAACCAAACAGTGAAAGGTGGCAAACTTCTTCCACACACTAATCAAAAAAGTAAAAATAACTAATTAATCGTTCCATAATGGATTCGTGTCTTCTTTTCATTCCACCGTTTCCAAACCCGCTCCACAGGTGCTCAGCTTGAACTTGACGAACCTCTTGATTCTGTTTCTACTGAAGGCGCTCATCTTCGCGGCCGGACTGATTGGGGCCGGGAACTGGAGTCAGTACGCTCGAGGCCGCAGTGAGGAAGGTAAGTCTCCATCACCATTACCCGACGCACCGCACCGGAACCGGCACCATATTCACCAGTCTGGCTGTCATTGTTTTCCCCGGCCCGGGCTGAACAAAACACCGGAAGCGGCAAATAAAGCTCCATTCCAACCGAAATAGCCCGTAGGTTTGCGATTGCAGCACCTTCTGCATCGGCTCACAATAGGGACACACAATAGGGTCCCGCAGCGCTAATGAGTTCTCCTTTCGCGTGAATCTCGCCCGGCTCAACTACTTCGCTCATGTGGTTCTTTCTCGTTCGTCCAGGTGCTGCCAATGGGGGATTTTTATTGCCGGGTGAAGCGAACCTCATCGTCGGCTATCTGGCCGCGGAAGGTTCCGGCCAGGACGGGTGTCTGATGCGTTCCGCCTGCCGTGCACCGCGGACTGCCGATGAGTACGCGCGGGCGGCACACGCCCTCATGAAGGGTGCGGAAATGTTTAACCCGGAAATAGCGGACAATTACAGCTACAAGCGGCTGCTGACGAGCCTGGACCGGGCGGCAATGGAAGGGTTGCAAGGGGCACCGTGCGAAATGATCTACGCCTGTCATATCTGAAATGGATGCAGTTGCCCCCCTTAGCTTGTAGTTGTCTGATGCAGATGTGCATTTTAGTCTACAGTGAGTTTGAGAAAAAGTAAACGTATGAAACCCAATAAAAATTTACAAGCATTTTTGTTGTTGTTTCGATAGTTTAGTGTCAACTTATTGTCTCAAAGAGATGCAGCATATCTTAAGTTCACAGACATTTAGCAAGAAAAACTAGCATTGGGTAAATCTTAATGGATCTTTTGATTGAACGAATGATTCTCAAACTCGAATCTAGAGATTCATAAATCCGAACAGATTCGTAAGAGACTTATGGTTCCTCATAGATTCCCGAATCTTCAAAGGTTAATTAATCCACAAAATTCATGATTTTATGCATACTTGCTAGCAAAACCCATGTTAATTGAAAAATATTATGTCAGAAATTTAAACCATAAAAAATGCGTTCAATGAAGATTTTTTAAGGATTTATAAATGTATGTGGATTGATTAATTAATGAGTAGGTATTCACAAATCTTTGAAGATTCATGAGTCCACGAGGATTCATGAATCTTTGTAGAGACGACTCATGATTTGAATGACTCCTCTAAGATGACTCTCAACAAGCAAAACACTAATAAAAACGGTGTATATTGGATGAATAAATTATTCCACCCCAATGAAAAGAGAGCTTTGTAGGCTGTCCAATAGTATCGTATTTCACATTTATCCATTACCTTTAACCCTTTTTTCGGCCAAACATTGAAGATCTCACAATGAAGATAGCTAGGCTAGTGATAGTGAGCATCCGATTGATTTGATGTAAAGATCCATCTCTACAGCAAGGCGAGAAGCTGCCAACAAGTTGTTTTACGCCTCCATTATCCTGTGGGCATTGGCAAAAATATTCCTTCTAATGATGCAGAATAACAGCAGCAGGTACCCTTGTATTATGCTCATTCTCTATTGCACGTAGAAGCCCACGGTACATCTGATCAATTCAGTTCCTACCCAATGAACCCGGGGGTGACAGGAAACAACGGAACGATAATCATTCGGGGACATTCGAGTATTGTAACTCAACACCCATATGCTGCTGTCCGAAAGTGCGCCCCGTAATAAGGGTGCCCTGTATTTGCAAGAATAAAACCATCCGAGCAAGTGACACTGGTAAGGCACGCGATAAACTGTGGAAAAGGGAGGGAATGCAGAATCTTTTGCCCTCTCACACCCGGTGGTCCGACTCCTGGATCGCCGAGAGCCGCAGAGAAAATGGGCCGAACACCGACGGGATCCCGGCACCCGGCTGTGAAAAACAACTGTTTAAATCCACTTTGGATTTCCGAGCAATTTACATTCAAAAGCACTTACACTTCACGTTCACGCTAACGTGAACGGAATCCGTCGGGCGAGTGAGAAGGAAGAATGGAATGGAAAAAAGGGAACTACAGCCTTACACCCACACGCACACAGTCGGGTTGACTTTTCATGGGGAGTTTTTCCGGCCGCTAACCAACGAATCCCGCAGTGCTTCCGTTTGAATGTGTGTGTTGTTTCTGTCATCCATTCGTTTAGTATACCGGTTGCATGGTAGAGCATGTTAATTCATGAACCATCGCCTGGATGACAATCAAAATACAGCAGGAAAGAAATTTCGGAAGGGCCGTTGACGTCACCGTTACCCCTAGTTCACTCGTAAGCGGTAATGTCCTATTGAATGAGTCTAATTTAAATGAAGAATGACAAGCAACACTTCGATTTGTCATTCCACCCACTCGGGAGGATTCGGTGCATCCAAGGCAACAGGGTGACCTTTCTTCGTTTCTCGTTGGGGGATGTTTCGATTTTGACTGATTGTGACAGATCTTGGTCGATTCTTGGATTCCATCTCTTCGGGTCACTATTTCTGCTTCATCCTGTGGGTGTGTACGTGTATTTGATAAAAGTGGAGCATATAGCAGCAACAACTGGTTGCATTGGAGTGTCTCAGTACTCCACAAATGACATTTTGAGCTGTCAAAACATAGATTAAGTATAAAATAACGAAATTTTGAAATATGTTACGTTAGTCCTTTAGAATGTCTGTTGATTCGTATTATATTAAAAATTATAAGTTTATAAACGAAAGTACGAGGTCACTATAATTTGAGATAAAAACAACAAAATACCTAACAGCAATTCAATCAACCCGTACCGATGCAAAAGGAGCATCAGTTGAACGAATGACGAATTACTGGGATCGACCCGCTTCCGGTGCATCATGTGTGTACCTTTATGTCCCTGATCTCAGCTTCCTGGGTCGAACAATTATCCGTAAGCCATCCCTCCCGTATCTTCTATTCCAACCCGAGCGGAAGTGGCCATGTGGCATGTTGTACCGCTATCGAACAGTGGAATCGAAACGATGGAAAAGTGTCGTGCAGCTTAGAACCTGCACCGATTGTCCCGCACTTACCTCTCGTCACCCCCTGGTGGGTACCCTCGGGGCATGCATATGTCGGAATTGAAATAGAATTCAATTCTCAACCCCTCGCAATAGAGTTTCCCGCCTTCGGTCCAGCAGCATCCCAGTGTCCTGTGCGCTGTACGCCCATTGTTATTGCCCGGTTGCCCGAGACCGATGAAGTCGAAATGTTGCGACAAACACCCTCGCACACCATACTACCGTCGACATGGCAGGACAAAATTACTAATTCACCCAGGACGCAATCGTCTACGGTGCATTCGAAACAAAACGATAATTATGCTCTCTTATTATCGCAACCTGATCAAACGCACTACATCCGGACTCGGAAGGTAGACGTTCCTTCGGTGGTGGTGATGCGTCCGTTTGATGTCGTTCGGACATATTTTCAATGGACTCTGGTCGGAGTATTTGGGGCCGGTTTGCATCGACTATTTGGGCAAATTTGCTGCAGTGGAGTAATTAATATTTTGATAGGATCGGATGCAACGCTACTATGTGAAACATTGTTCACGTCTCAAGAGGACGTCCTCGCAGGAACACGTTTAAAAGTGTGTTTCATTTTATCCAAATAAAGCCAACACTCTCCCCAGTACTGTAATCTTCGAATTTCCTCGAAAAAGTAGAAAAAACCCTCGAAGCGTAACTTCAGTTGATACTTGCATAAAATATACGTGTATCTCCCGAAACTTGCCTCCAGCTATCGTGCGCTAGAATCGAAAAAGGCGCGCAAAAAGGGAAGAAATAAGACCCGCAGCATGGCAAAAATTCATCTCGGCATAAGAAATTATGCTCATCATCATGGCAGGGCACCCCTTCTCCACACGATCTCTCCGATGACAAAACCTGCCACCTCCTGCTGGGACCGGATAAAAAGGATATCGACGATACGATCCGTCTCCGGTATCCGGTCTCCGCGCCGTGCCGTACATTGCTCCAGGCCATTCCACGGCGGCCGTGGTTAGAACGGTTTGGATGTGGAAAAAAGTCACGTCACACATCACAGGCGAAGCGAAAAATTGGAAAAAGAAATCGACCACACCGTGCTGGAGTGGCGAACACTGGGGATGGGGATGGTTCCGGGTTGTGTGGAACCGGACCGGCTCTTCCTTGTTTCCGTGTGTGTGTTCGGAAGAAACTTCTGTATTGGGACGAAATGGAAAACAGTCAACCCACACACACACGAACCAGCGAGGTCTGGTAGGAAGATACGCAGATATGCCACCGAAACTGACTTTGGAAAACTCCAGAACTGTAAGGGCCGGGCATGTTGTTAAGGATAACCCCACAAGAAAATGAGAATTTCTATCTCCCCACTACGGGCGCACTCTCGGGCGAGAACAAGTTGATGCTTGGTTGGTTGTTGTGGGAAGTCTCATTCTTCAAGCACATCCAACTCCCACCCACCAAAAAAAAAAACAGGTGGAAGTGAAAATACCACTGGATGGATGAGAAAAGCCCATCAACAGCCGCCGACAAGCCAGACAGAGTTTTCCTTCTCCACAGTTCGATGGGGCGCGCACACACACACACACGCTGACGCGGCCAGATGCGTACAACTCCACAAGCAGACAGTATCTCATCCAGTTATCTATCTAAATAGAAAACATGCGCTTTTTTGCCCGCTTCCATTAAAAAGTCATTAAACATCCTCTTCTCTGTTGCGAAAATTATTAAACACGCTCTCGCATCAAAGTTTGCGTGATGCGGGGAAAAACATTTTCACATCAAATCCTCCCCTCGTTCCTTTTTCAACCCCTCTTCTTCATCCATTTGCCGAAATGCTCCCTCAACCAGTAGCATAGCTTTATTTTTATTCTATGTTGTTTTTCCGGTTTTTCCAACCCAAGCCCGGTCCTTTGTACGGCTTGGAGAAGGCTTATTGTTAGTTTCATTCCCTTGCTCCTGCATTGTTTTAGTATGCGATGCGATAGATATACCCGGCGATAGTACACCATAGAGCGAGGAAGTGTGGTATTATCATTTGCCCTGTGAAATGAACAATATGGCTGGAATGATATAGATGGCTTCCGAGAAGAGGACAAAGTCAACCGTTTAAAGTTTTAAAGCACGGCAACAAAACGGAACAAATATATTCCACAAGCAAATGTCCAAAGTTTCAAATCCCATTTAACAGTTTCTGTATCACTATTAACAAACTCATTACTTTAGACTTTAAGGGAAGAGTTCCTCAGATTTACGAACAGGTAAGGCTCTTTAAAACTTCTTGCTTTCGTTTGAAGACAACAACCAAGAACGTTTTCTTCACAAAGTGTATCCTCCGTCCTCCGGAAGTTCGGGAAGCTGGTGCTCCGTTGAAGATCCCATCATATAAGGATTCTTGAGCAGGATGCTTTTCAAATAGAAGGTTTTACCTTCAGGATTTTTTCTTTTGGAAAGGGAATGAGAATTCCTATTCCTGTGTGTGTTGTGAGTGTGATCTTAAAGTACAGTATTGATCGAACACACTCAGCAGCAACATATCTACGAGAGCAGCTCAACTTTTATAGCACAAAAAATCAGTAATCAAGCAAGAAATGGAAAGAGAAATAATCTCACCAGCATCACAACATGCGAGCCCAAGGATAATGGAAGCACGCCATCAAAAAAAAATAAATAAAAATAACAAGAAAGAAGAAATTCCAAAAATGGCGTAAAGCACCATTTTCGGTTTCAGCTCTTATTAGTGTTTATCTCGCCGAAAATGAAACAAAAACGGTTTCGCCTGTTTAATGTTTATTGAAAATACATTTAAATGCTTTTTCGCATTGGGAGTATGTTGCGCCAACGAACGACGCGTACGCATCGGGAAGCATGTGTTTCCCGCGAGGCTCGTGTTCCCAACCCCATTTCCCTCCCAGCCACCAACGAACGCCATCGATATCGGTGGTGGGATGGGAAAATGAATGGATTTTGACGGAGTCGGACAAGGGGAGACGCGGTCTGGGTGTGGGACGCGGGGGCGACTGAAATCGAAAATTGAACGAACGGAAAATGAAGCCAGAAGCGAATCCATGCACGGATAAAAATCATCATCATCATCATCATCATGTACGAACATAAACTACACACATTAGGCTGGGTCCTGTGGGATAAACAGTCCGGCAGACTGGCTGCGTACGTTAATCGAAACCGTGGTGTGAGGGCGGTTTGAAATTGAGCAGCAATGAAAGAAACCTCCCCCCAACCAGCACTCCGAAGGGAGGAAGGGAAAGCAAAGGGGAAGCAAGGATCATGGACTATTCCATTCCAACGGCAACAACAACAAAAAAACACGATGGAGAGCAACGGAACGAAAGTGTACACGTACATTAAGCTTTTTATGTACGCCGTAGATAAAAGGAATCATGTTTTTTTAATTACGATCGTTTACGACTTTTTTTCCACCTCCCAACCAGCTCACCATTTCGTTCTTTCGTCCCCCACACTCCCCCACCTCCCCAGGTTGTCCCATGCGTACCGGAATACCCGGGAAAAACGTTTTAGTAACTGTCCGTAAAACGGTTTTCGCGAAATTGGCTAATGTATCCCGCATAAAATATACAATCTCTTGCTATTTGCAAGGACCAAGGTTGGTTGGTTCGGTGAGTGGTTGGCGTTTGGTGGGCATGCTTGCTTCTGGATATGGGGATTGCGTGCTGGTTTTGGGGGAAGGGCTGGGCCTTGCAAAAGAAAAACCCCCCTCGTACCGATGGTGGGTGGAAAATGGATGGAAAACGTGATGGAAGCGAGCCGGCTCCGGTGGATGAGCAAACGATTTTCGAAAATTCATAATCGATTCGTGGCATTTTTGGCGTTGAAGGGTTTTTGATGGATACAGGCTAGCATTTGTGGAGAATAATGCTTGGGAGTATTTTTTTTTTCAAAAAAGGATCAGAAATGAAAAGGATTATATTCGTTTTATTCTACCTGAAAAAGGATTGAGTAATGTTTCCATTTAATTTGACTCTATTTTTTATATAATAAAAACATTTAAAGCATTCCAAATAAATTTGTTGTCTTCCCAACTCAATTGTGGAGAACGCGTTGTGGTACCAAAAGACCAAAAGCTTCAATATTGAGCTGTGTTTTTTCTTCTTTTTGTTGTACCCACACGCATGCATTATTACATTCGGGAACCAATTCTAAAAACGTCAAAGGACCGATCCAAAAGATGGCGTCGTGCTCGGGGAAAAAACGGAGATCCGTCAAGCTTCCTTTGAAGTAAGTTTACGTTTACTTTCCCATCATTCCAGCACCGGAGATACTGCGAGTGCTTGGGCAGAAGCATCTCGGAAACTCGTGATGTTGTTCCTTTGCGTTTGATATGTTTCCCTGCTGCCGCTGTATGCTACGTATAGGAAACGTCACATTTAGGACGAATGAGAAGCACAGGAAAAAAACGCCTGACTTCAACAAAAAAACAACTTTTGATGGTTTTGTTTTATGTTTAAGTAATTTGGACAAAGTTTATTTCCCAGTTTTTGGGAAAAACCCACACACCACACGACGGGTTGAGTGGAGTAGCTCTCTATATTTCCGTACAAGGACATTGTACACCACCAACATGCTCCAACAACATCAACGGGAGAAGAGAGTTCAGCAATTAGATTTGGTTTAGTGCATTACCGTGCATTACCAGCCGGAATCGTTGGTTCTTACGCTTTTTTTTTGTCTATTCCTTTACTCACTTACTTGCTTGTTTTGTTGCTGTTATTTCTTCGCCATTTGGTGTATGTGTGGGAGTTTTTTTTTATTGTTTTTTTTTTTGTGTTCTATTACGCTTCATCTCGTAACTCCACTCGAGCACTAACACGAGAAATGCTTTCTATTTCCATCCACTCCCTTGGCCCATTTGCAATGGCGGTCGCCGCTTATCTTCGTTCCGCGTACTGCGGTGTGTCAAGTTGTCCTTAATGCATTTCGGGGTTTGCTACTTGACACTTTGGCCACCGGGGCTTCATCTTGTCGAAAGAATGTGTCCCTTACCTTCCTTTACGAACCGAGAGCTGGACTTCTTTGTTACATGTGTGTGTGTATGTGTGGCCTAAATAAAGCAACAACATCTCACGTGAAGGCGTACGCGAGGCCACGTGTCAGAACAATTCAACCGAGATTGTGACAACAAAAAGTGTCAGTACGGAGGCTGGGCGAGGGAAAAAATGTATAAAGCTTATTTTCACCGTATGTGGCCATTTTGGCGAGTGGCAAACCAAGGACGCGCTGTTTATTATTAGGTCGACGGCGTTTATAAAAAAACATCTGCTCCGCCCCTCACTGCCAGTCTCTGGGGAAGAGGGGTTGAACTTACCCAAAAGTGGTGCTCATGATAATTAGCGAGAACCGAACCGGAAGTGTAAATATTGTGACACAGTAAGTGAGTGCACGTGTTATTACTTGGACTTTGGAAAACGCCCCCTTAATTAGGGATAGAATTATTTTCATACCATCGGTTTGAAATGGAATGAACAATACAACGTCTCTTCAAAAGTCACAAATTCACACGTGATTGGGTTGTCTTCGGGATAGATTTTTTTTATGAATGTTAGGAAAAAATAGTACATCTCCCAATTATCTCAATATAAAAGATTAAAGTTAACATTCTCGAAACAGACTTTAAAGCATCACTTCCCGTTCGAATCCATCGAATTTACCGATGAGTGATTTACCATGGCCGGATCGTGTATCATGATAAATTGATTTGCTCTGGTCAGGTTGGGACAAGATTCGACTCCACTCCGTCAAACACTCCGCGTGCTCAAATCCCAAACCGGCACCATTCCCTTGCAGCACCCTCCACGTTGCACAAACGGCAGTAGTATGGCGAACATAATTACATTTGCTAAACTTTATTTCCACAAATGTCATCCACCCGCTGCCGATAGCTTTAAAGCCGAAACAGATCGGATGGCAAAGGGATCAATCGATTGCCGTTTATTCGAACGGGTGGACAGGGGAGATGGGTTTTGATTGATAAAAATATTTTCCCTGTTTAAAGTCAAATGAGTTATAGCTATTTTAGAAAAATAGTTTACAAAAGTTAACCTCGTTGTGTGTGTTTTTTGTTATCTTTAAAAATCACTAGCACTAGCCGTCAATTATCACGATCAGTATCAAAAACCTGCTGCTGTCAGGAGTTTGTTTTCAATTTATTTAAATACATCCAAACACAACAGTCAAACATACGAAACAAGAAAACAAAATCCATCCCACCATCGTCCTCCGACATAGACACAGAAAAAAGCCGTAAGAGTAAATAAAGCAAACACAGCAACGGAGGAACAAAAAAACTCACCGAAACAATCCCCGGAATGTTGTTCTTTTCCAATCAACTTCAGCCGCCCAGCAGCTCGATTCCCAGATGGCCAGATGGCCGACTGCCGGGGCACCAAAGTATGAAAGGTATATCTCCAGATCTCGCCTCCAAAACAAAGACATCTCCACCGCCATGGCGCTGGGCAAAAAGGTATACGATAAAATGAAACTACCAAACTTCATCCCAGCTGACGCCGTACCATTCCATCCCTTCTCGGACCTGTCCATCATCCGGCCAAATCCTTGCCCGTGGGGCAGTATGGACAACCATTTTGTAGCTGCTCCCGGTTCCTGAGCTTCCACTTCTCCAAACCACATCTTCGTGACCCACAATGGCGCTAACACAACTTCACGTGCAGTCACGAGGAATCACCCACACAATGGTACGCACATGAACGGGACGAGATAAAACGAGACACAACACACTGTGCAGGGATGTGCTAGTGATCCCTGTTCAACCACCGTGGAACATTGGCGTTGCCGTAGAAACGTGCACCGAACACATTAGCTCGAAATGATTGGTCCATTTTTTTTGTCCACATCGTGTACGGCAAGGATCTTCCTGGTGGTTGTCCGGTTGTCCTGCTTTATCCTACTACCGAGGGTGTACGCACTCCGCTCGAACAATAGTCCCAGCGAGCATGCGCAGAGTTCCGTTCGAGATGAAACGAATTCTGTCTTCTCACTCGTGTTTGTATGGAGAGGGCCTATTCAAAAATGGTAGTTTGCTTTGACAGGTTCGTAAATACATTCACATTGTTATCTCGCTTGCGCACTCACCCTCGCTTCGATAGTACACGCACTCCCGCGCTCGTCCTTTCCGCAGTAGAACGATTTTGGCAACACTGTTGCATCCATCGCTCAAACATACACACACGCACACACCCATATCCCACCGAAGTACCGTGAAATTGCACAGTTGATAGAACCGTCTATCCGTCCGTCCTATCCCAGCGACAGCTTTCCCCCTACCCTGCCTCGCGCGAAAAGGACCTTGGCACGGCATTTCGCGCCCGTACACACAATCGCATCCAAGGGGGCAGTAGAGGGACTGCACAGGGGACGGAACGGGGTGGAAGTACTCGGAGCAATCGAACCCGTCGGGCCAGCGATCCGGTACCGTCGCGAGGGGACATCAGATGATATTAATTTTGTTACTTTCGAGCATTTCCATTTCACAGTCCGAACAGGCAGACGTACTGTGCCGCTACCCGGGACGATAAACTAGGCGACAACTCCGGACGAGCGCGTACCTAGGCCTGGTGCTAGCGAGAAAGTGGGTTGCGAAGAAACACTAGTGGTGATAGTGGATATCTATCTACACAGCCACAGGAAGATGATAAGAACGTGATAATAAGTGTTACAATAGGACCCCACTGGGAAGTTTGTGCTAAGAGAACGGAAGCAATCTAATTGTTGAGCTTGTCTGGCAGCTCTGTGTCTGTGTTTTTGAAAAACGCTACTACTAAAAACGTGATAATGAATGTGTAAGGTGTCAGATTCAAACAACCCAAGAACAACTATGCGGAAATAGAAGAATAAGGTTAAATCATAGACGAAGAGTCTTTTTTGCAGCATCTCGAAACATCTTTTGGGGATATTGAATTGGAGTTTTAGTGTCTGTGTCGTTCGCCGCCGGAAGAAGCATTTGGAAACATCCTTCGAAAAGAACGTGAACGTATGTGTTGTGTCCACAGTAGAGTATTTCACCAATAAATGCAATGAATTGATGTAAAGAAGTGATCCCCAACTAGCAAAAGAGCCTGTTAATTTATCCGGATGTTCATCGTCCAATGCGAATGTGTGCAACTATTCTGCGTCGGCAAAGAAACGATATGTCTCGCGGTAAAGCACAATTCTAGTTCCGAGTTCGGAGTTGCTTAGTGTGTGCGTTTGTGTGTGAGTTAGTTCCCGAGTTTGCCCGAGTTTACCTCCGGTATTTTCAAGCTGTATCTGCCGACGGATTACTGCTGCCTGCCTGCGCCGGTGGTGAATGCCGACCACACCGAACCAACGTCGCTGTCCAACGCTGGCCACACCCGCTGCCAAGACAGCCACGGCCCCACGGTGGAGTTCAAAACCAACTGCGCCGGAACCGGCCCCGTCGGCGGTGTTCTAGGAGGAACCAGCAGCGTGCCGGGGAGCGTAGGTGGTCTTGGTTGTATCGGGGGTGGCGTCGGTGTAGCCGGAACACCGGACGGAGTGACGAACGGGGCACCGCTGGGACTCAGTCCGACCAGTGCGGCGGTATCGGACTCGCAGCAGTTCAACATTTTTCCGGCCATCTTTAGCCGGCAGCTGAACTTTAACACCTCCACCGGTTCCTGCAGCCAGTCGAAGCTGATGGACGATCTGCGGCCGAATCTGGTCGGTGGGCTGCTCGGACTGCAGCAGGGTTTGCTCGATGACCATGCGGCCCTCGCCCACGGGGGCAACCTGTCCCAGCACAACGCTGGCCAGGATAGTAAGTTTATGTCGCTGCAGGACAATCGGTTGATGGGGATCGCTTCGCACGAGAACCGGCTGCTTGGGCTGGGTTCGCAGGACCACGGCCGGGGTGGTGTCGGTGGTCCGACCGGTGCGAATGGGGACAAATCAATAGGCCAGCATCGGAAGTGTAGCAGCACACCGGAAGACTTCAGTGCCCTGTACGGCGGGTTAGCCGGGACGCCGATCAGTGATCATCACCACCATCACACGCCAGCTCACACACCTCCGAATCGATTGTCGGACAATGGTTCCGTCACGGGTAAGATTGCTAAAGCGACGCTAGATCCTACCATCCCGCAGACAGATTCCTCTCCTACTCCAACTCCGCAGATGTTCCGACGGTAAACGCGAATGTGTGTTTTGACCGTCGGCACACGGCACGCTATAATTCCGGGGTGCCGACACGAGCCCATGTCACCTTTAAATGCCCGCACGTGCCCTGGATTAACGCGGCAAGGGACCTTCGGATAATCCATCCATTATTGTAGGACGTTAAATGGCCGAAAATAGCTTTCTAATGGGATTGTTGAGGTTGAGGATTCAAACCGATGTTGGTGGCTTCGCCGTCTCACCCGAGATTTGATGTCTTTTTACGGCGAAAAGAAAGTTCGACGGTGGTCAGTCAATGGTTGGACAACTGGCGAGCTAATTACTCGCACGATTGGAATGGGTTAGAAATCGCACTCCATGTGGGATTTTGAGGATTGTTTGGATGCTTTTTTGACAGCTGGTGAATCTTTGCTTCCCGACGGGATTTTAACAAAGGCCTCGGGATGCCGTCGGTCGAACGTGGTTTGATGGATGTTCCATTGTGGTTATCTTGTTGCCAGCTGCGCGAGGGACGTCCGATTGATAATAAGCATCATTTATAATATCTTGTCTAATTATTCCGCCGCTCAGGAACCGGTAGTCTAATTGAGAGATTGTTTATTTGCCGTGTTTCTAAACCTCAAAGCATGTGTACCTAAGCAAGGTGACTATCGAATCCATAAAATAAATATTTTTTGTCAACTTAACGTTGACTTTCACCCCAAATCGTGCCAGAATATAATCTCAGATCTTGTAAACACCTATCGATGTACGGAGATTTAATTGCACCCCTGTATACTGGCATCCCGTGACCACCAATATAGAACTATAATGATGACAATAATAATAACAGGTTGAATGCTTCGTCTATGCAAAGCGCTATACAATCCCGAGCAGTGCAGGGACATCCCCTAGGCTAAATGGAACCGTAGATATCTAAGGGACCCGGAACGAGAGGTACGGACGAATGCAAACAAATGGTTACATTTCTGGTAAGAGGACACCGGAACAAATGTTACCCGCTTAAGCTTCACACTTCACCCAAGAATCGGGCGAAATGGGTTCCAAGGATTGGCAGTGCCTACCGTACTGGCTGCAATTGCAAACGGCCGTAGGTGATTGTCGTTCCGGAGCGGTCATTAGCATTGAAAAGCCGAAAAATTCACCAAAGTACACACGCTGATTACAAAGCAATTGAGTGTTTCCGCTCGTTCCAGGATTGACGGGAACCGTCGGCAGGACGAAACTAGAACTTCAGCTTTGGTACAGTTCCCGTTGCTATACACGGCAGGGCTGCTGCTGAGTCCCCGCAATCGAACCCTCCTGATTTCCCGTTGTGTTTCGAAGTCTATGATTTCCTTTTCTTTCCCTTTTCCGAAGGCCTCATGCGTCGAACGAAAGGGAAAACGGAACTGTCAATCTCGGAGAGGGTCCTTGCTCGAGTGCATCAAATAAAGTAATAGTCAAAGGGGAATTAGAGAGCAATCAAAAGGTGTTGACATACTTGTCGTAAGCTGCACTTCATTATTGTTGCTTTTTTCCGTAAATGAATGGGACATTGGACCGTACGAGGGATACCTCCAGAGTTCGGATACAGGGGTTTTAGCACCAGACCTAGCCATATGGTTGGTGTAGAATTAGAGCCCAGCGTGACAGGCTTTTAGGGAATGGATGATGCGGAGGGAGGCACCGGTCGGTACTAAATAGGATTTCGATCAAAGGATGATAGACATAACCGCGCCGGTCGGCGGTAGATTGAGTGCATGTTCCGCTCGACAAGAAGACAAGTACTTATCGGCCCTGCGGTTTGATTAGCGCATCTTTCCAAACCAAAATCTTCAATCCAAGCACCGAAAGCTAGCTAACCGCAAGTCCCGCCACCAACCTTGTCTTGTCTGGTACATCCTATATTAGCAGTGTCTTCTTCAGGATTAAAACTGTTCTGTCCGGGTACTTCTTCCCAAAAACGTCCCCAATCGTTGTTCGGGCACAGTATCAATTATGTAGATGGGCTAATTAAAGGTAAACGTGGGTGTCATTTAACTAATTAATCGCTTTTCCTTCCTTCCATTGAGTTCGGGCACGGCTCAAGCTCAGGCGGCACCAGCCGGGAGTTGACCTGGTCCTCTGGCCTCCGGGGGTCTTCTTCGCTCTGGACGTGGGCGACGGCGCGTGATTCGCGAAACCAACAACGGTTATTAATGAATTATTTATTTTTGTAAATTATGTTAATGCGCCAGTGACTGCGAGTGATACCGTCCCTTGTGCCTTCCAGACGACGACACTATCCGATGATGCCTTCCCACTGACCAGATCCGATTAAAATTCGTCTTCCTACCTTCGTGCAAGTGAAAGGATGTTCCTGGAGGGTTACTCGGCCAATCTAAGGCTCTAGACTAAATATCCTTTAAAATATCTCCGGGTAGTTAACGATCAGGTGTCAGCGCGGGACGGCACTTATTCTCTCTTATTTACCGGTCACAACTTTACGTAGTTATGGTTGATGATTTACATTTCATCCGTGGATATGTATGCAGGAAAGCAACAGCACAATTATGCGCATCTATCATGATTAACCGTGATGACGTTGTTGATGGGCAACATCATCATAGTGGGCTTGTGATGATGGTTCTCGAATCTTTTCACCTTTCGTTTACGTGTGCACGTTGCCGGGAAGCATGGAGGACAGTTCCATTGGACATCACAGCGATGATTTACAAGGCTCATGTCAACTTAGAGTGACAGACAGTATCCCCGGCGCAGGATTGGCAACGACCAAACATCGCCCACTTTTCACCGCAATCACCATTGTCATCCAACTATTTCTACATCTGACTGATATCCTCTCATGATCGGCGCCATCACGATCCTACGTCTATCGCGTTGATTCCAAGCGGACAACATAAACCGGGAGCCTTTTTTCAGCGCCAGCCATCATGAGAGCCTTTGTATCCAACCAAACCTCACCAACAACCGTGCCGTTTGGGTGGATGTAGTAGACATTGCGAAATAATTTATTCATTTCCATCATGGAATTATACCATTTGCATACTAAAAAGCCTTTCGTCCACCACGTTCCCTGGGCCGGGCAATGAAAGGCCTCGTTTTGAGCATCGCCTCTTCCCGCCACATCCGCTACTCATCCGTTCCTTGGAAAACAGTTCTACTTTCCGAGCACATACACACACACACATAGCCTGTGTGAAAGTCGAATGCCAACAACGAATCGTTAAAGGTGGAACGACCAGCCGGCCAGGTCGGCCACCCAACATCTGCTAATGAGCAAACTGATTTTAGAGCAGCCAGGGAAGCGGCACAGTGGAAAATACGTTGGTTTTATTTCGGACTTGTGGGTAGAGTGCGGGTCTTGTTATGAGGTTTATCCGAACTAGCATGAACTAGTTACTCGGTGACTTTTAAACGCTTTGAAGCTTGTGCTATGCTTTAGCGATTATGCCATGCCTAGTTGGAAACCGATAGGTAAAGTGCTTTAATCACATAACGTATAAAATGGGAGACTGCAGGACAAAAACAGGTCTTCTTGAAATGTGATGAATTAATTCAACAAAATCAGAATTTGCGAGTCTCGGCGAACCGTGAAGAAGTGTCATTATTTTTGTTATCTTAATTCGAAACAGTGGCTATAAAGCTATGTTCAATGGTTTTCCTGAATGTATGCAAATCGCATAACAATATAACTGTTTCAGTGACCTTTCTGTCCTTTTTGCAGACCTAACAATACGATCTACTTCTAATGCGTCCTGATTTAATTTGAAGGTGTTTACTCCATTAAAACCATCAAATCACTCTTTGATGTGGACACAAACTCTTGTATCGATTGTCTTTTATCGTTTGACAGGTTATCCGTTTTCAAATTGTGGTCTTCACTTTGCCTTTGTTATGACGATATTTGAAGGGACGTAACTTCCATCATCTCTTTAAAAAAACAAAACAAGATTAAAAAATCGCACCCTTCTTCATAACAATGTTTAACACATTGTCCTGCGAGACATCTCTGTACAATCAATATTCTCTACCGATGAGGTGGCAACGACGCCAACGGAGAGCTCGTTCGCGTGTGCATATGGCTGTGGGTATGTACATGGCACTGTCCCAGGCACAGCGATCACGGTATTGAATTTAGGTTTAGCCCATTACTTTGTAATTATCGGCTCTATAATTATCAATTTAATTACAATCAATTTATTAATTAGTATTATTTAAATGGATACCACCAATTTATTGGCTCATTATATGGCTCGATTTCGTCCAACGACTACGTGCGAACATGTGTGTGTATGTGTGAGTGTACTGTATGTGTGATTCGTCGATCGTGGTGAACTTCACCGCTAAACTAAACGCCGATCCAGCGCCCGTATCTTTACGGTTGCACCTTGTTGCCAGTGTATTGTTTTTCACACCCGTCACTACTACTGACGCCAGTGTTTAGTGGCACTTTTTGTTACCGTTTAGTGATTATGGTGCTGCGTTAGTGTTCGTGTGGTTTTGTACATGATGTTGGTCAGAGCGTTTATCTACCTTCCGGATGCCACACACACCGGAGTGTCCAGCGCACATCCCTGCACTTGCCCAGCAGATGTCGGCAGATGCCTCAAATCAAATTGTGACAACCACCGCTGACGAGACACCGGGTGGTTTGGCTAACTATTTATCGCCGGCATATCAGCATATATATATTTTTTGTTGTTGCCCTAAACCAATGCTAATTAGAATAATCGAAGGTACGTGCACCGTTTAGCTGTAGCTCCATGGATCAATAAATGGAGAAGCGACAACATTGTGTACTGTAGCAGATGAAACTAGCTGGGCCAATTATGTCCTGTCTCGTCGAGGGCAATCGGAAACTATTGTTGCAATTGAAAAGTGATACCATCCCAGAGCTTCACTCTGTCAAATTTTAAATCACTATCTTATCGATCAAACATCTCCATCAGATGGTGCTCAGCAGTAGCTGTGTCCCTGCTGTCAACGCGCCGAATGCTCCAGATACCCATTTATTATTTATGATACATATGGTACCTCTATTATTAATCCATTTCCTGTACCTCGGTGAGTCGAGCCCTTCTAATCTTGATGACTGTTTTAAGGTTTTGCTACATCGACACGGGTTCTGTCTAAGAGGGGGAACTGCTGCAACTAAAGTGGTGTCCTGTGGGTTTACAAATAGAAAATACACTTGACTCTTCCAAACCATCACCAACCTCGGGCCTCTTGACGCTTGCGTTCCAACTTATCTGCAACAGAATCACCCCAGGCCCGGTGATGTCCTGTATCAGTGCATCTGTGATCCGATGGCTCATGATGCGGTAGTCCCTCTCCCGTTCATTCCAGTTCTGCTTTATCAAAGTACACACTCACACATTAAAAAAATGCATTCTAAATCTGATAATTTCCTTTACATCTTGTAAACTACACGTCGTGCCTCGTCGGATGGGATCATATCAGCGGAAGGTGCATTTAAAAAACTAAAACCCGAACCCAACAGTGGCCCACTCGGTTCCTCGGTGCCGGGTGGCATTTCGTCGCCCGGAAGTGGCATCTCGGGGTTGCCTCAGCATGCTGGCCACACGCCTACCACAGCATCCTGTCCAACACCGGCCCGAAGGCGACACCGAACTACCTTCACTCAGGTGAGTTGTTGATGGCCAAAGAGCTCACTCCGACACTAATTCCCGTCCGTATCTTTTTCGTGTACCACTGGTGGTCCCGCAGGAACAATTAGCAGAATTAGAGGCGGCCTTTGCGAAATCACACTATCCGGATATCTACTGCAGGGAGGAACTAGCACGAACCACTAAGCTGAACGAAGCCAGGATACAGGTTAGTATCAAGCTGCCAACTAAACCGTATAAACCAAATGTTTGACAGACGTACTCCTTCCTCCCGCCACGGAGTGTCCTTTTACGGCAGCGACATTCCGCACACACACACCTAACATGCTTAGGCTCAGCATACACAATTTGGTATGCTAATTGGCGAAAGTGAAAATTCGAAATTTTCATTCAAACTTGACGGCAACAATCGAAGACATGGCGTACCGACAGATGGCGTAACAGCGCACACAAAAGGCAATGTGCAGTAAGAAGCATCCGATGCAGGGAGACGACGAGTGAACGGAGCAAACATGGTACCGGAATTACGGTGCCATCTATTATGCTAATTTGCACGTCGTTCTACTTTCAACGTTTACTTCCTTCTATTTTTATTGCCTTCGCGATCAGTTTTGTTTTGTGCAATGGCTGCGTGGCGTTCTTGCGCTGGTAGTAGTGGTAGCAGTAGTCCGGTCGTCGTTGGCGGGATGATTAATATTCACGATCGACGTTACTGGTGGTATTAGAATATTGCCTTTCGTTCCTTTGCTCACGTTGACAGTATGAAGTCGTGGAGGAAATATCGGAATTTCAGTTCACGTGCTTTGCTGCACATTCGATTGAGCTGGTGAGGAAGACGTACGAAATTTAATAAACACATTTTGGGGTGCAACTTTAACGTTGCTTTAACTTTGCTATAATTTTAAGAATACCCATCCAGAATAGTCTCAAACTCTTTCTCGATGAAGAAGTCTAAAAATAATGACTATTGGAATTAAAAACTTAAATTAACATCCAAAACGATATCAGTATCAATTTCCGTTAGCAAAAAGAAGCTGTGTACTTTTCGTTGGAATCAATTTTATTCCTCGTAAACCACGTTTCCTTCAGAACCTCCAACGTCCAATACGATCCAATCAAACTTACCGAAATCATGCCGGCAAGCGAACATTCCAGCTCCGGTTTTACGCGGAAAATTTAGTCACGACTAGCCGTTGCGATGCTCAAATGACGAAATAATACTTATTGATTGCATCAATAATTCAATGAAGATATTCGAGCTATATGCGCGACACACACCTACCGCACACCTTCGCCCTCGTCCTGGACGTCATCACTCCTATGTATACGTGGCCCAATCGTTTGCGTGGACTAATGCTTCCCGGTCCTTTTAGGCCGTAAAAGCATACTCTGGCCATGGCTCCATTCTAAATGGCTGATATCACCGTACAAAGGTATTCCCGTGTGCTGTGCAATGCGTGTGCATCGGATCGTCGTGTGCGTTTGATCCAGACTTCCTAACCGTCACCTGCCTGGAGCGATCCTTGGGCGTGCTCGAATGTTGGGAGTTCTTTTTTTTTGCACCGATCAATTTTTGTGGAGCATCCTCTGAATTCGTTTTCGATGCTCGAACTCCAATCATCTATAACTTCCCGTGTGGGGAGTTGGGTGAGGACCGTACGGGAAGAAGCGCAGAGACATAAAGGACATCCTTGCACCGATGGATTGATACGCTCCGATACGTCCTTATCAGAATCTGCCGGGTCTGGGATGAACAAAGATGAAAACAATTTTCAACCAAACCAAAACCTTTTGGCCGTTCGGACACCCGTCGTCTATACGGCGTTCGACGCTACGTTGTGAATTTATTATTATTGTATTCTAGCTCCTTTCATGCATCCACATGAAAAGGACCATACCGGTGCAATTATTTTGTTTCCGAACAACCACCCCAACCGTCTCCACCAACCGACCGAACGACACCATTGTTTTGGGACCTGCTCTCCATCCGATGTACAACAATATAATCAATGTACGGATATTCCTCTCGGGGACGCATGGGTGAGGAGGATAACCAATAAAGCTAGCCAAACTAACTCATCGCATATTAACAGTTCGCGTCACAGATAGGCCCCGAAAGCTAGCTTGTTATGGCTGGAATGTCTTTTCTGGCAAGCCGTCCCGAATTCGTGACTGGCAAGCAGCAAAGCCCTTGTTCATCCCAGCCGATTGATCGACATGAAAGGTTCGCACTGGAAGTTGACGAACGGCAGACACACCGACTCATCAGCAGCAGCAGCAATATCGTCAACATCAAGCGCACGTATGAAGCTCACGCCTGGCCATCGAATCGGATCGCAATCGGTCTAATCAAAAAGATATTTTGCCCAACCCGTGCGCTTATTGTGCTTCAAATTTATGGGTTTTTCTTCGCCACATCACATTAGCATACGGTTCGATGTTACGGGCGGGGTATTATGAGTTGTTGAGGTCTCTCGTTTTATTATCCTTTACCCATTTATTAGCTGCAGCTTAATTATGCAACAAAGAGTTTGCCCACAGAAGCTAACCTAAACAAAGATGTCGCACTTCGTCGCATCTAGGCGACAGCTAAAATGGATCAATCGTACTTCTGCAGCTGACATTTTTAATCAAATTGGTATTTTGAATACATAATGCCAACTCTGAGATGAATAAGGAGTGTTTTTAAATTATCAAGCATATCGCAAAAGGGACCCATTAAGAATAGTACTCTTCTATTCTTGAAACACTAAAAACGATTAATTAGGCACAATTCTTTGAATTTTTTCTCCCGTTCTACCCTTCCAAGGTCTATCGGCATATATTCCATCTTACATGCAAGCAACATTAATCAAAGCATTTTAGTAAAATAGCCGAAGACTTTGGGACGATAAGTGGCAAATGTATTTCATCATAAATATTCCATCTCCACGTTTTGGCGTGTGCTTAGACACAAACTTCAATTTCTTTTTCGCTTTCGCTAAACTTTTCCAACTCCCACGGGCCTCAGTTCTCGAACGCTCAACGTTTGCCGTTTCGGCGAAGGATGACTCACACACACACAAACACTCACAAAGAAATGAAGGTATGGAAGCCAACAAACGGCTAATGCGCAAAAGGCAAACCAATCTTAAAAATACGTTCGGCGGAACGCTCACTGTAGCGAACAGCGTTGAAGTTTAAAGTAATACAAGAAAACCTTTCCGTCCTAGCTCTAAACTGGTAAAACTTCGAACCCATCAAAGCATCATCATCGTCGTCGTCGTCGCCATCATCTTCATCTTAAGGACATCGTCGTTCGAAGGGTGGCTTCTTGACTGAAGGCAACTTTTCCCTTCCATGTCGGTGGTGGCGACGACGACGACGACGACGGTGGATAAAGGGATGCCTGAGCTAAAGCCCGAGAGCGAAAGAAACCCGTATAGCAACCGGGTTTCGGGGGCCGAAAAGGAACAGTGCCAAGAAAATTACCTACGGAGCAGGGGTCGGCGGACAGTCGGTCGGAAGGGGACAGTGTACGCGGCATTCCCGTTTGCTGTTAGTGTGTAATCTACAACATCAAATGGATCCTTAATTCAATTACTCCGCCTTCTTGGAAATTCCTCCATTACGCTGCCGCGTCCCGGGCGCTTGTGTTCTCGTTCGCATCTACAGCATTCCGTTTCCGACAGGTCTTCGCTTCTTAGCGTGTTGGCCTTTGCTCGTCCCTTTCTGCGGCCCTCCCCCGGACTTCTGGTCGGGCCAAAAACCCCAAGCTAAACCGAAAAGGGCCCAAAGCCATAAGACACACGATGGCGTGGCATCCTTCACCATGGCTAGCGTGCGCGGCACTCCCTCGAGGACACTTTTCGTCCACTTGTTCCAATGTTTCCTTCCCGCGTAGTTTATTTACGAGTTCAATTTCGACTCGTCCACCACCCAGAGTTTCGTCTCCCCTCCTCCCCTCGTTTCCTATCCTTGACCTGGAGACAGAAGCCATACACTGTGTCTATGTGTGTGAGAGAGTTTGTGTGTATGGTGAAAGGAAAATGGCGGAACTAACCAACAAACACGGGCTGTCCACGAAGTCGGTTCGCTCAGTCGAGCAACATAGCCCAAGAAACGACCAGATAAGATAAGGGAGATGCTGTATGCGTGTTTCTATGTGCGTACGTGTTCCATCTTCCCATTTGCCCTAGCAGCATGCCAACTCGTGAAGAAGCATGCTGAAGACGCTAAAAGGCACTGGCAAAACTTTGCCCTCGTCATTTCGCGCGTCTCCGAACGCCTCAGGAACCGTTGACGGATGGCGGATGGGGTCGGCGCACAAAACGGATGAGCTGACGGAATTGGTAGAACGGGCGTGGGCGTAATGGAATGGTTCGGTGAGTGCAGCAGTGGAGAGGCTGATGATTTCGAATAGCGGTATACACATTTAATTTAAATAGAAGACAGCATCTTCAACCACTACCGCCCAACCACGTCGGATGCTCACTAGAACCCAGGATCTTGATCAACATGGCGCATACAGAACAAAAAAAAACAGACTTGGCTTACAGGGCCGCTCGTAGTGCCATTTACTTCTCGGGCAGGGTGAAAATAAGATAGGAAAAATAACAAATAAATGAAATAAGGATAACGTCACCATCAACGAAAGCAACAGCGTACAACCAATCGACAACATCGTATCGTTTTCGCAACATTGCTTTCGTGGCTTAGCCTTCCCTTCGGAGGAACATCCTTCCAAGAAGTGAACTGCCATTTCTTGAAGGTAACACACCTCGGTGTCTTTAGATGCGGAACGCACCCATCCTTCAATTCCGCCCACCGAGATGCACAATATTAACTCGTTCAACCGTTCCCAAGGATTTCCTGTAGGGTGAATCGTTCCTTCGTCACTTCATTTTGCATAGCGTTTTATTCCATCGTTGTTTTCAGTTTAAGACCGGAAAGAACCCGGAGCACATTCTTCGTGTACAAGCAGCAAATGGAACATGTTGAAATCCTGTACAAGTAAACACCCTATTGCGGAATGGGCAGGATATCACGACACATGCTGTAGCGCACACTCAGATCGTGGAGCTGGAGAGCGCTGGGCATTCTCACACTTACACATGCTTAGTCACGTGCACAAATTCGCACCGCAGCACGGAAGGGGAAGAACCGAAACGTTCCGGCGCAGGGTTGAGAAATAAGGGTCGCTTCAATAACAACCCTCCAATGTTTGATGATGCAGTGCATCAGGATGGTCGAAGGAGGAGTATCCTCGGGATATTCACATACACGCACCCGATTGCGTCCGCCATTTTATCAACTTCTTTAATGCTTTTTTTGAAGACGGAATGTTAACTAATACGTGAGTTGGCAAACAATGCAAGGTCGGGAAGATATTTTTGCTCCAATAATTGCTCTTATTTAAACACCTCATATTGAAAGGATGGTCGTTTCAGAACCTCTACAAATAGCTCCAAAACTGCTCAATATCTATGCTATTGAATCGAAATCGCTAAAACGTTACTAACCCCTCTCCGTCCCGCAGGTTTGGTTTCAGAATCGAAGAGCAAAGTACCGAAAGCAGGAGAAACAGCTACAGAAGGCGCTCGCGCCCTCGGTCATACCGTCCTGCAATGGCATGATGCGCAACATCCAGGGCTACAGCGTTTCGAGAGGTTATCAACCGTATCCACATCCAAATTCAATCAACCGGTATCCCCAGGTATGGAAAGCGAACAAGAAGCACCTACAGTTACAAAAAAAACGATCACAACACACACACACACATAAAGCAACGCACATGCACTTCAATTTTCCCATCACTTATGAAACTCCCAACCATGTGTGCGTGTGTACAGTAGTGGATTGAGAGTATTGATTCGTACTTTACCATTTTTCTGTTTCCCTTCCGGTTTCGTCCATTCTTTTTTCTTGCTTTGCTGCTTTCCCATCAACCATCCAGGACCTGTTCCAAATGGGAGCCTCATCCTATCCGGGCATGACGCAGCCGTTCTCGATGACGCACGGTTCCAATATGGGTGCCGTTGGCGTTCGCCAGGACTCCATGGGTAAGTTTACCAGATCGTGGTGCACATCGATATATTTGTTGTTTTTTTTTCTTGCTCTTCTTCTCCTTTACTTTTCCCCGTACTTTTCCCAACCGGAAAACGCGTGACGGGTTACCGTACCGAAACGGAGGAAACTGTTGGCACTGTTTTGTAATGTGGACAAATAAACGGGCTACGCTTGCTATGTGGAGCGTGAAATAGTAGTGTTGCCGTAAACGATTCGGCAGCAACCGTGGCAACCCGTCATGACACAGCCAGTCGTGGCGTGCTTTGATATAAATAAATAAATGGCTCCCAACACGCCCGTTCGGATGGGAAAATCAACGGAAAAGCCTGCATCTTTGAAGGAAATTTGCTATTTTCACCTCAACCAGATGGGGGGAAAGGGGCCCTTTGGGATGGCAGGCTGTGAGTGTGCCACCCAGCCAGTGCACGTCAACTTCCGGAGCAGAAGCGAGCCTGTTTTCGGAAGGCGTCAGGACACCCGTCATCTTTGACGTGGGGCACGTCTTTGGAAAATTTGTCATTTCCGCCAAGCGGTAATGATCAATAATGTTTCTTGGGTCGGTTTTTTTTCTTCGTTCCACATGCCCACATTTCGCCCATTGGTGTTTGCCGGTGTCTTGAAGACGTCTTTGCATGCCGGTAGTTCTGGAGGAGAGCGAGAAAAAAAAACGGAAATCGGAAAGAAATACACAACACGTGCAGTCTGTCGTCCTGCCAGAAGATGCACTACAGATGTCAGATTCAGCATTTTTTATACAACTCCAAAAGATTCATTTGCATCCATCAGTTGATAATAGCTTTGTAACTGTTTGTTCACATTATATTTTAATGTTTCCCCCCCCCCATACGTTTTCATCTCACAGGAATGACTGCCGAGGACGAATGGTACAACAAAAGCTTATCGGCACTGCGAATGAACAGTTCCCATCATCCGAATCTGTCCGCACCGATGCTGCAATACCAAACATAATTAATGTAGATCAAATGAATACAAAATAGTAGCGCACCCACACAACCATCCCCCGCTGCTCCACGTTGCATTAAGGCCCAACTCCACGCCCAAAATGGAACGTAAAGGAATGAAGCGGAAACCATTTAACCGATAGCCGTGCTGCAAAACGAACAATGCAGTTGCAGAAGCATCGCGCCCATCGCCCCAGACCCGCAGCGCTACGTCATCAGGCTCGTTTTGTGGGAAAGCTCCCTTTCGACGATCTGCGCCATCAGGATATGGCCATTATTTTTAGGATCAACCCCCACGATCGATGCATTCGCTTTTATGTTTCATTGTTATTGATGATGATTTTTCATCAGCCCCATCAATTCTGGTGAATTCCAGCCAATGTTGTTAAAAAACTAAAAAAAAAACAGAAAACCGTTTAGTGTCCCGACCGGTCGGAAAATGCTAATTGATTTAATTTATTGTGTGCAACAAAAAGGACCCCTTTGCCCTGCTGATGGCATTATTTCAGGTGCGTATGGGGGGAAAATGATTCACGCTATAAAAAACACGATTCCCAATAACGGCGACATATTCCCGGACGCCTTCTTAAGAGCTTCGGTTTCAGCCCCGGCTTCTGTTTTGTGTTGGGATGAGATAAAATTTGCCATAATTTGCGTTTCATTGCATTACGTTGATCGGGAACAAAAACACAATGCCGATGCACGGAGGATCGATGCGCGGGAATGGGTAAAGCGAAACCAGTACGTAAACGTTAAATGCATCCTATGAAAATCAAAAAAACTATATCCCCTTAACCGGATGCACACCGAATCGAGCAAGGCGATTCGTCCTTGTGACAGCAGATAGCAATGGAAAATGATCCCGCGTCCAATCTCTAGTCATTAACTTCCTCTTTTCGCGTACCTCACCCAACGAGGTGGACATTTTCTTACATAAGCAAATCATACATTAGAAGAAAACAATCCCACACATACACACACTCACAAGAAGCGCGCTGGAAATAAAAGAGAACTAGTAGTGGGGGTTTTCTATTGGAGGAAACGCAAACAAATCAATAAATCCCTCCCCCTATTCACCAGTACCAGTTTGTTCGAGTGTGATAACATTTGACATTCGATTAAAAGTATGAACAAAAAAACAAACATAGCTAAATTATTTTATTTAACACAAATGAACAAGCGGAAAACAACAAGGCAGCAAAACGCACTAATGGCGCTCGCGAACGTCACGCTTAGTCGTGGTGTGGTTGTGTGTTTCACCAATCAAGACAAAATTATAATAAAAACAAAACAAATGGCGTCAACTGCACTGTACTTGTACATAGAACACTATACGAGTAGTAAGGAATATTAAGGATACAGAAAGGAATAAACTTATAAACCAGGGGCATGCTGCTATAATAACACTGCTGCTAAAGGAGCAAAACCAAAACCAACCACACCGGCTAAGGTGGGAACAGTAACAAAAAACAAGAAAACAAATCCAGAAAGCGTTTGAATTTTATGTAGATGTAAATATTATAAGATACATTAAAATTAATACAACCGTCAAAAGCAAAGATTGTTTGCGTTGTTTCTTAAATCTATAGTAAAACATACAATCCGGTAAGGACAGGTAAGTATGATCTACTATTAGTGTAAAATCTTTTCTACAAAAAATTAAAAGATTTACGAATTTTTTACATATTACACATATTCGGATGTTAATATACGGATATACAGTTAATATACAGCAGCTTTATGAATTTACATTATTCAGCGAATTACTTTGAATTGGTTACTGGATTTTTATTTTCTGTACTAAACCGGATTTGTTTTTTCGCTTAATTAAATATTAATCGATAGCAATCATAATCGCATGAAACATTATAAAATCGCAGTCCCTGCCTCTTAAACGATCTAACCTGTTGCTTTTCTTGTTGCTTCACTGCTTCCGTGGGGCATATGCGTTTTCTTGTAACACAGCATTGCCTATACCTGCAACAATGCAGTTGTAGCCACACACACCTTCTGTGGGACTCTCTGTAGAATGGGGCTTTAAAAGAAATAAACTTCCTCTCAACTGTGCACTGTCTTAAATAGGTATTTGCACTCTCCTACGATTCTCGTCTTCATTGTTCAGAAAGTTTAACACACATTGTTGCAGTTTGATAAAGAAAAAAGAACGTAATAAATGCAAGGGGATTCCCGATTTGATTTTCTGTTCACGCACATCGCCATGTTCTGTGTTTCATCTGTCGGAACGGAAAGCAATGCAATATCAGTATAACCATCAACGTGTTAACGAAGGACTTTTATGAGCTTGGTTTCGTCTCTAAACTCTCCAGCGATCGTTCTTTATTAACCTTATGTTCAGAGTCAAAGACTCTGGAACTGTGTTTTTGTCGGCCTCCAAATGTGTGTGTTATCCCTTAGCTCTATCCTGCATAGGACGAATATGTCTGATGGCGTTTGTTATAGCAACTCTAAGTATATATGTATGGGTATTTAGGAAGAATAACAAAATAAGCCAACTTTCACGATCATTAGTTGCAAAGGCAGCCGCCGACGAAGACATTACATCGCAAATGAGTTAACAAACGAAAATGTCTCGCCGGCCAACATCACACCTTGTAGGATTTGGATTGAGTGTTTATCCATCTTCATTTACTGAAATGAATCTGGGACCATGAATGTTACATTCGAACGTAGTGCTGCGACAACTCGACAGTTCAATAAAGAAAAATCGAACATACTTACTTACTTACTTACTTATCTGACAAGCGGTACACAACCGCTTTGCGGCCTTGGCCTGCTGTAGGAGTGTCCGAAATCGATCACTAGTCTTAAAAAGGCATACTTATGATTATACCATTCTGCTTCTCGCAACGATTGATGATACTTTCAACTCAAACAGAACCTTTATCCATTATCCCTCCGTCCATGCAAACAAAAATATGTTTACAGCACACATTAGTGTTCTGTTAGTGAATAATATTCCCCTCAGACGACTAACGTACATACATATACAAGGGGAATAGAAAACCGTATCCAATAGAAGGGACGGATATTTCTTAAGGGAAATGAAAAATGTGCAACCTTGGTGGAATTAAGCTCTAAAACTTATAGTAAAAAAATACTACACAAAAACACTAGTACATAGTGTTGGCAAACAGGATGTTTGCGTTCATTTTGTATGTTGTCAAACCAACAGCTCCCAATAAAACAAAAGACGTATGTGTGTGTAGCACGTATGTGCCAACTCGTATAACAGTGAATATTCGCACAACTGTCCTGTGTTAGAAATTTCCCTTCCTGACCATTGAAAGAAAGATAGAAAGAAAGAAAATGAACAAAAGCAACCTCACATCCATATATGTATCATACAGAATAGTATAGTAGTTAAGTGCATGTGTAATATAATGATAAGAAATTGCTTTTATTCTACCTAAGCATTGCTTTCCCCACTTTGGAAAGTGAACTGCTGCTATACGCGTGCTACACTGTATTTCTCTCTTCCTAGGTCTCTCTTTCATGCCGGGTTTTGCAAACTGATTCCCCGATTTTGGTTAAACGTACCATCTAACATTCTTAAATACTACGATACTATTGTTTCTCTTCTAACGCTATGTCCCGATTTAGCGGGACACCACAGATCAGCATTTTGTGATCGTACAGGCAGGACTTTCAAGTATTTGTAAGATGTGTGTATCGATGATAAAGGGTGTGCTTTTTTTTAAGATGTAGTACACTTTTACTCTCTCTCTCCCTCTCTCTCTTTCGGAACCTTGCTCTATTGTCCAGCAAGGACTAACTCTACTGAATAATGACAGTATTCGATGCGTCGCCAGCATCACTACTTTTGATACCGGTCGTGATCGTCACCTCGTCAACGTCCATCGACAAACCACTGTCTAGTGTGTTTGCAGTTGAGAGCGACGTTACGGAGACGGACTCCATGTGGATCGATGTGTCGTCATCGATCATGTTGTTACTGTTATTCATCATTACCGTATCGGTCGATTCCTTTGATTTGCCATTCGCTGTCGCTGTTACCCTGTTGTTGTCGTCATCGACAAGGTCAATCTGAAAGGATCGGTCGCACATGGGCATGCATATTATATGCTACTATTTTCATCTAGGGTTTTTTGTTTGTTTTATTCCCTCATTTCGGTACACTGAGAGATGGAGAACGAGCTACGAGAGAATGCATTACTGTGTTGTTGAGGGATCTTTTCATCTATACACGTTCACGGTTTTGCATGACACCCCAATTGCATGCAAAATCCTTTTTCCGCTCTAGTTTAGCCTTAGAATGCTCGGTTTCACTTTTCCTCCACTATTCCCCACGATATGGTCGACGTACTTTAGCTTATTTCACTTCCATTATCTCATCATCGCCTCCCGCGGAAGGTTCCTGCTTTTCCTTTTCATTCGAACGATCGATCTTGTGCGGTTCGATACCTTCGATGTCACCGGCGATTGCTGCAGTGCCGCCACTAGTAGCAGACTCCGATGCCATCTCAGCTGAGGCTTTGCCAAGATCGAGCGATTCTTTCGCGGCACTAGATCGATTATTACTGCCCATTGCTTCTTGCGTTTGTTTCGAGTTGGCGGCTTCGAATTCCTTCAGCACGGCGTCCAGATTAAACCGGCGCCGATAGTTCATGAAAAAAGTACGCACTTGCGCTTCAGTTTTGGAACCGAGCGTATCGGCAATGGCCTGGCAGCGAGACGTCAGTGTGACAAAACCAAGCATTAACCAAACACGGCGACAATTGAGTGAATTTGTTTCGTTTTATTTTTTCGTGTAAAGCCATTCGGGGAAAAGAAAAAAAGAAAAGAGATCGAATCAGAGATACGTTCGGCAAATGGATAGCTTTGCTTTCTAACTATTTGAGCCAAATCGCGATCGTTACCTGGAAATTTCGCCCATACATACGTACACCTTGCACCGCTAGCATTAGCTCATCGTTGTTCCAACGGGAGTTCAAGCGGACCGAACTCACTTCCGGTGGTTTCAGTACCTCCAGCACATCGTCTATCTTGCGCTTGAATCCACTAGCCTTTTGTTTGTTGTTCTGAATCTGAGATGGAACATTGGGAACAGGGAACACACAAACAATGGTCGGATAATAGTTTTTTGGAATGGAGGATATGCAAGCAGTCAGACACACTAACGAAACCAATGCAATGGCACACGGGGAAAATCCCATCCGGCAAAGCGTATGATCAGTGCGTCGTATTTAAAAAAAACAGCAAATAGCGATCGCAGTAGGATTCTTCGATAAATGGATACTTAAAAGTCCTCAGGAAAATAGGAAAACTTTCCCCTTTTTTTGTAAGTGAACACGCTTATACACGCTTTGGCGGATGACTTCCTCACTGTGTACTGGGGGAGCATGGTGTCGTTTGTGTGGTGGCCCGCAATAAAAAAAACACCCATCACTGCCCTTTTTGTTTCGCTTACTTGGGTCAATAGTGAAACGATTTCCCGATCCATGCTGGCCAACAAGTCGTTATTCTGGATGCCTTTCTTGTTACTGTCGCCATCATTGCCAACGATACCGCCGTCGCCGTTCTGAGCAGTACTGGCTAACTTCACAATGTCGTCATGATTCATATACATTCCCTTGGGCGGTCGGCGCTTGTGACTATCGCCACTTTTGCCCAGGATGTTCGAACCCCTTGTACGTTTGTTCATAAAGGATGGGCCGGTCGTTGGGCGCAGAACACCGGTGCGTCTAACAAAGGGTGGTGGGAAGCGAATCAATAAGGCTCGTAGTGAAATGTAACAGAAAGCCGTTAAAGAAGGAATGCTGAAAAGCTCAACACCAACGTCACTCTACGATACAACACTAAATCACTAAGATTGCGAAGCAATATCACGCATGGGTTCCTAAAGTGTGCCTATTCTTTACGATTGGAATACTAGAATACAGCTGCTCCGCGATATACGCTCATGTTTGGGACCGGACGCAATCTCGAGTGTTCGCATATATCGAATTACCTTTGAAAAAATCGTTTATAATTCAGATTCAAAAGTGGAAAAGGAGGCATATACAAGCTGCCAGATAAAAAAAATTCTTCAAATCATCAAAAATTCAAAAAGCATTGAAAATTTCAATGATCTGTCATTCTCCAAACAATCGCGTATATCGAGTATAGCGTACTGCGGGGATTTGTACTGTACTGTGCTTGGCCTAATCACGGCATCGTCGTGTGATGATTAGACTCTCAACATTCTATTTAGTTGCATTTTTACTAACCGTGCAAATGATCGAACAACACAAAAAAAACTTTACTTGTAATATCAAAAACTGTGTTGCATTTGTTTTAACAAGAGCATGAAGATACATTTGGAAATCAAGATACAGAAGCACACATACAAGGCAAACACACTCATAAACAAAAGATACCTATTGGGATTTGGTGAAGTATTGCAAAGCGACGTATGTGGAGTTGATTAAAGAGACATCAAAAAAACAAGGATAGTAATGTGGGGGATTTGTACAAGTAATGCTTTACACGGTTGAGAGATGTAGGAATAAACAGTACCTCCAGTGATGGTAGCAACTGCCACAGAGCTTTCCTTGCGATGACGCATGCACTTCGCTGCACGTCACCCCACATCCGGTGCAATTGAGTGACCCCTCGTTGGTCGCCCCACCGCCACCGGAACTGCCATTGCTTTCGTTCTCGGCTTCATTGGTTTTGTTACTACCACATGACCCATTGTTCGGAACGTTCGAGTTGCTATTCCCGGCGCTGGCACTATTCGATCCAGCGGTCGTGCTGTTCATCGTAGACTATTGGGGTTTTTTTTACCACAAACAAACAAGCGATCAGCGCCCCGTCGGATTTCAGATGGACGCACATGGGCACGGAAGGGCGAAATGGGGAGGAAAAGAACAACAAAAAAGTAAAATACGATTTAAATTTTGCTATCCCGGTTTGAGACGATTCGATCTGATCAACCCGAATGATCACAACAACAACTATCGGCACGATCCCATCTGCCTACAACAAATGAAAGATTAGATCCCCCGTTTTCCTAACATCCCGTCTGCTTCAGTTCTCTCGCTCTCGTTCTCTCACTCTCTCCCTCTTTCTCTCTTTCTCGCTCTTCATATCGATCATAGTACAAACATATGTTTTGTTAATGCGCATGTTTCCGTGTGAATTATTGTGCAATATGATTTAGTTTCAGTGGCACTTACCTTGTCCTCATTGTCCGACTCCTCGTTGCTTCCGTGGTCACTTCCGTTCTCCGAGCTGTCATTCTTCTTCATTTTCTCCTGTCTATCCATCACACTCGTTCTGCTGCGGGTCTTTTTCCATGAGTAGTAAAATTTCACTAGACTTGCAATCGATTTATCGGGAAGCTATTTTAAAAGTGTATTTAAAAAAGGGCATTACCACGACAGATTCTTCCGAACCGACCCGCCTTTACCTACCATCTGCCGGATCCTGTGGAAACTTTTCCCATGGAACTGAAATGCCTGCTCAAACAGCACCCGATCCTCAGCGGACCATTCATCCGGGAAGGGTGTGAAGTTGGCCAGATCCAACACTGCACGCTCCAAGTCATGTTTGTGCCAGAACAGCATCCCGAGAGCTTGTTCGCCGTTGTAGCCATACTTCTCTTTAGCGACTGTAATGTAATCTTCCACTGCAGAGTATTGAAATGCATGAAAGGAAAAAAGGATCGGCATGGCAATTAGTCGAACAGAACAGCGTGGACAAGATGTCCTCAACCACCTACATTTGGTGTCAGGAATTTCCTTTGTCGGCGACCACACCAGCAGCGCTCGATCGTTCAACTGTTCCGGTTTGCGTTCATTCGGAGCAATAAGCTCCGGGCAGACGGCCTGATAATCACGACCAACTCGAATTTTCTCTGCAAACCCGAGGAGTGAGAAATGCGTTGAAATGTCAATCATATATCGGAAAATTCAAATTTCTCCCTATTACGAAACACCGTGGTGGCCACTGGGTGCACTCGGTTACCAAAACTCAGCGCTCACGGCGCGTACAATCGCATGACGAATCCTGCGTATCGTACCCGTCGTTTGCACGCACACCCTGTGACCTCACCACTCGCTACCCTGTGTGACAGTACGGTACGGTACGGTACGTCGGCATCGTTCAACTTACCTTCGTATTCGCTTTTGGTTTTGGTTGCCTTCGAAGTGTTGCCATTTTTGCGAGCTGCCGTCAATGAAAGAAGAAAAAAACAACAGTTTATACGGGTGGATCTTTTCGAAGGTGGACCAAAACGCACAGAGGACAAATCCGAGGACCCTTTCTTCACGCCGTGTGAAGGGCACTCACGAGGAGAATGACAAACGTCGTCGTTACTTACAGTTTTCGTCGTCCGAGCTGGAATCTGTAGCAGCACCGCCTGGTCCGGAAGTGGTGACCACTCCGGCTCCCGCATGACCGTTAGGGCTTGGGCCGCGCGATCGCTTACCGTTCCGCACGCCCCCTTCCGTTGTCCGTTCCGCTAGAACCATCTTCACCCTCTTCGAATCCAACGCGAGAACTCCAGGCTACCAGGTGTGCTTCACTCACGAATTCCGCTGTTTGCCGTACTTCCTTCTTTCCCCCGCAACAGAAACTTACACTACAGTGGAAAAATCGCCAATAGAACAGGGAACCACGATTTTCCCCTTCCGAAGCGAGCGAGAAACAATCGGTTAGCGAAGGAAAATATCAAACAAACGGAACAAACACTGCGACCCACAATTCTATGGCCTAGCAGCACTTTTCACACGACCGTACAATCGAGTTTAAGACGCTTGAAATCGAGTACTTTCGTACTGGAGACTGCTCGATCTGCTCGACCACGCATCCGCCAATCTGCCGAATGTCAAATCAGCAAACGCTCACGACTTTCCCTCTCGCTTTAACGATCACATCGAATCTCGCATGTGTTCTCTGTCCTACTTTTGATTTAAATTTTGTACAAACGTTATATGAATGAAATTCGCCTGTTCTTTATGATTAAACGAGTTATTTGATGAGTGAGTCGTTGTTCGTTTGCGAATTGGATCACCGTCTCAGCAGCGCCCCTCAAGTACGATGCAAAAGAGGATACTTTCTTCGGAAAGGAAAACTAGGAACCAGAAATCCACACAAAGGTGTATGTCTTGTTATATTAACAACCCGATATAGCACTGCAACATTAGCGAATGCATATTTTCAACCTATTTCTACACGAAAAGCGTTCAACAATCGTGTGCTGTGTAAACGCAGCTTCAGAACTAAAGACTTCAAAATGCTTTTTGGTTTCCCAAGCAACATTTGATTCAGATCCAAATTCAGAACCGATTAATATTACGCAGTGATTTTATTATGCATTCGCCAGGATACATGTAATGGAATGAATCAAGAAGTTTTTGGAAAGATAAAAATTTCCAGAAGACCCTCACAATAGTCGCTTGCAAAACCATCGACATACCGTTGCACCTTGATAGGAGCTTTAGCAGAGAAGCATCAAGGTTCGACAATTCCCTCGAAAAAAAAATTGACAGATGTTTGGCTGTCGCCTCTTTTCATTTTCTTTCCTGTTTCCTCAAACTTCGGGCAGCCGCTAATAAGGAGGGAAAAAGTTACAATTGTAGTACCGAAATTTCTGAACCGGCAACCAAGTGTATACTGTAGTGATTGGAAACCGATACCCGCAGTGAAAATACTAAATCCAGCTCGAAATACATCGGCAGGCAGTACGTATTGGCGAATTGTACTAGTACTTCCCGCGGCCTATGTTGAACTTATACGACAGCGGCGACTGAGAATGAAAAAAAGCTTGACTAGAGACAAGCGCAAACAGCAAGCGATCATTTCTCATAGACGAGACCGGGGTGATAGTGGATTTGATGTGGACTCTGAAAATGATAGAATGCATGTGAAGCAAGATCACGTATCGGTAAAATCCAGCTCGAAAGTGAAATCTGGTGAAAATTCCTCTTCCGTGGGGCTGCTGGAAAACGGTGCATCAATCAGCGGTAGTGAACCGGCTGTGGGGGAGAATCCATCACCCGTAAATGAACAAGACGCACCGCAGCGGGTGGATTCTACGACGGTGGAAACGAAACACTCGATTCGATTGGTATCGCTAGATAAGTTGCTTCGGCCAAGTTTAGTCGGAGTAGTGGCAGAAAACACCGACAGCAAGGAAAACGCGTCGTCGAAACCTTCACCACGAAAAGCGATTAGAAACGTGAGCATTATCGAACTGAGCGACGATACGGACGACGAAGTTATAGAGCAATTCGTTATTAAGAAACCTTCGGAACAAGAGGAAGGTAGCGATGCAGTTGTAAGTAATTCGCCCGCCAAGAAAGCGAGCATAAAAAGCCCAACAAAGTCAGCAAGCAGTGGTTGTGCTGAATCCACCACAACCCATCGCACGAAGGAAGTGAGCGTCGTTGTCAAACGGCTGCCGAAGGATTTCCGTGCTTTAAAGACGACGTACGGGTTGACGGAGATCCGCGACCATCACAACAGTGTAATCGAAAGGTTTGTGTCCAACACGAATCGGTTCTCTGCCGACGTCAGTAAGGATACAGCTTCTAAACGAAAAAATATGGCCAATGAGGTAGAGGAACAAAAAAAGGCACAGAATAAACATCCCCAGGCCGGTAACAGCAAGCAGAAGGGAGGGAACGAGAACGGAACAACCAGTAAGGAGGCATCGGATGTTGAAGATGGCGGCCAGCAAAATGATAGCGATTCGGACGAACCGATTACCCGGAATACCCGGAACAAATCGAAAAGCACCATTCCAAGAGAGGTAACTATCGTTAGCGTGTGGTCAGTAAAGCATGGCTTGCTATATTTAATTGGTAAATGATTGATTTTGTTTTAGCGAAAGAATACTAGAAATTTGCGAAAGAGGCGAGCTGTTAGCGATAGTGAGGATGAAAAAGATACAGGGAAGCCGTCAACAACGGCTGCTAATGGTGAATCGGACAAGGAAAGCGAAAGTGGTAGTGATTTGGAGGTTGCTAAAAACACCACAGCCACCAACAGAAATCAGCGTGCGGCCGAACGCTCGAAACGAGCAGCCAGTACAACTGCACCGGCGGAAGAGGCAGACAGCGATGAGGAAAGCAAAAAGGAGACAAATGATTTTCAACCACGAAAGAAGCGCACCAGAATTCGACGGAACTCATCGTCGTCCTCAGGGGATGACGGAAAGCCCCGTTCGAAAAGGTAAGCTTCGTTGTACCGAGTATTATGGGTACGCGTACGCGCCTAGCAATTGCGTAATTTTTTTGTTATTTTCCAGAAAAAGGACACAAAAGCTGGAAAAGAAAAAATCCGACGGTGAAAGCGATGCTGATTCTCCCAACAAAGGACGCAAAAACATACGCAGGCTGTTGAAGAAAAAAGATCTGGACGAGACAACCAAGACTGCGGAGCAGGAGGAGCGCGACCGCAAACAGCGCATTGCCGAGCGGCAAAAGCTATACAACCAAGTGTACGACGAAAAGCCGGAGGTGGTCTCAACGCTCGATCAGCTTGTGCTCGATTTTGACGAGGAAACAAAGGAGCCTTTGCTCGAGGTGGACAAGAAGCTGGTGAAACTGCTGAAACCGCACCAGGCCAATGGAATAAAGTTTATGTTCGACGCCTGCTTCGAAAGTCTTGAGCAGATGAAGGACAGCAAAGGTTCCGGCTGCATACTGGCGCATTGCATGGGTTTGGGAAAAACTTTGCAGGTAGTGACGCTTACGCACACATTGCTTGCGAACGCAGATCTGACCGGTGTGGAACGTATCCTGATCGTGTGTCCCCTGTCGACGGTGTTGAACTGGGCGAATGAGTATCATATGTGGATGAAACACGTAGAAAAGGGTACCGAGGTGGAGGTGTACGAAATATCGAAGTAAGAATCCGCTCGTTCCGTGATTCTCTGGGTACAATCATTCCAATAATGTGGTTTCTGTCTTCCCAGATACAAAGATAACGTTACGCGTGCCAACAAGCTTATGGAATGGCACAACGAGGGCGGTGTGATGATAATGGGATATGATATGTTCCGTAACCTGGCTAATCCGACCGCAACTCGCATACGGAAGAAGGTGCGCGAATCGTTGCAAACCTCGCTGATCGACCCGGGCCCGGAACTAATCGTGTGCGATGAAGGGCACTTGTTGAAGAACGAAAAAACGTCTCTCTCGCAGGCGGTAAACCGCATCACTACGATGCGACGGATCGTTCTGACTGGCACACCTATACAGAACAACATGAAAGAATGTGAGCATTGTTGTGCATTTCACTCGCTTTGTCCTAATGACGTTTTGTTTTTTGTTTATCCCCTGCAGATTACTGCATGGTGCAGTTTGTGAAGCCCAAACTGCTTGGCACCTATTCAGAGTACATGAACCGATTCGTGAATCCCATCACGAACGGACAGTATACCGATTCGACTCAGTACGACATCCAGCTGATGCGCAAACGAGCGCACGTATTGCACAAATTGCTCGATGGGTGCGTCCAGCGCAGAGATTATTCAGTATTAGCTCCCTTTTTACCACCAAAGCTGGAGTTTGTGGTATCGATCAAGCTAACCACGGTACAGAGCACCCTCTACAAGGTCTGTCCAATACACATATGAGAATATAGATCATATAGCTACTTATCAGCATGAATTCTTATCCCCTTCGACAGTACTATATGGAGAATTTGGCCGGCAAACGACTTATGGATGATCCGGCGCAGAAACGCTCGTCGATGTTGTTTACCGACTTTCAGAATCTACAACGAATCTGGACCCACCCGAGAGTGTTACGGTACAACAGTGATCGTTACGAAATCAAACAACAGCGAAAGGTTTGTGGAATGGTTGCCTGCTATTTGATAGAACTGCTTGCAGCGTAAACAACCTTTTTCTTTTATCCTTTAGCGCGATTTGGATAGTGAAAATGAATCCAGCGGTTCGATAAAGGACTTTATCGATGATGAAGAAAGCGCCGATTCGACTCCCGCATCGTCCGATGATGATTCCGATGTACAGTCTATTGCCGAAGACAAAAGCAACAGTGGCAAGAGCTCAGGAGAATCTTCGAAAGGTCGAACGAAAGCGGTTAATACACGCAGCACTAGGAACAATCCGGGCGCAAATGGTAAGAGAGAAACGTTTATTCTTTTGCCCGCCTTAATCCGTAGTGAACGATCCTGTCGGTGTGAAGACATTTATTCACATTCACTGCTTGTTTTCAGCTCTGGACGATGATGTTGTGTTTGAGAAGCCAGATAATCCTACAGAATGGTGGATGCAGATGTGCCCCGAAACGGAGCTGGACAACCTCGAACACTCCGGAAAACTGGTTGTTTTGATGGAAATTCTAAAGGAATGTGAAACAATCGGTGACAAACTGTACGTACAGTGATCGAAACGTTCCTAACGGATAGATGTTAACGAACACCTCTAACCTTCTTTCTAATCCCTGCTCTTAGGCTGGTATTTTCACAGTCGCTGTACTCGCTGGACGTTATAGAACACTTTCTCGCTTTGTTGGATGAAAATATGCAAAAAAACGAAGAAGATAGAGATGAGCAGCTGAGTAAGTATCCTGCATCGTGGTCATTGGGGTTGGATTATTTCCGTCTGGATGGATCAACATCGATCGATAACCGGAACGATGCGTGTAAAGTGTTTAATGACGAAAGCAACACACGGGCAAGGTAGGCATATGAAGAGTGAAGCTTTATTTAGTTATTTAAACATTAATTTGTTTGATAGATTGTTTCTAATATCGACACGAGCGGGAGGTTTGGGTATCAACCTGGTTGCCGCCAATCGGGTGGTCATCTTCGATGTATCCTGGAATCCATCCCATGACATTCAGAGCATATTCCGAGTATATCGATTCGGTCAGAATAAACCCTGCTACATATATCGATTCATCGCGATGGTAAGAAGCGTAACTGGAAGTTGAGGTGACTCTATCGGTGATGCATTTCCTAATCCCTTTAACCCACTGTCACGTCGCAGGGTACAATGGAGGAAAAGATCTACGAACGGCAAGTAACTAAGCAAGCTATCTCAAAGCGTGTGATAGACGAGCAGCAAATCGACCGGCACTACAAAGAGAACGATCTCCAGGAGCTCTATCGGTATGAGGTAGAAATTAGTGATCCACGACCGATGCCGAACCTGCCCAAGGATCGCCTGTTCGCCGAGTTGCTCAAACGGTTCGATCCACTCATCTACAAATACCATGAGCACGACTCACTGCTGGAGAACAAAGAAGATGAAACGCTTAACGAGGAGGAACGTAAGGCAGCTTGGGAAGAATTCGAGCAGGAGAAGAATCGGCCACCGCCGACAACTTACGGTACTAGTGGTTTCGGCATGGGTATGGGAATGGCCGGAAGAGGTAAACTTCAAATGCGAAAGACTTCGGATGACTTGCATCTTGTTGGTATTGACGATTTTTCTCTCGTTTTGTTCCACAGTGCATGGGCCAGTTACATCCAGCACAACTTATGGGTTCCGAAACGATGTACTGCTGAAGCTACTGAACTTAAAGGCTCGGGAAGATAACCCAACATTCAATGATGCCACCATCAATGCTATGATACCATATTTGATGCAACAGCTAACGCAGCAAATGAGAGAAGGGGAATTAACGGTAAGAGCAGCGCATCAGTTCTGTAATGTCATCAGCCAGTCAAGACTAAACTTACCCAATGTCGTTTCGTTTGTACAGTTGTATAGAAGCTTGTGGGATCTTTATTATAAGCTAGAAATACCGAATGCGAACCAGCAGTATGCGATGGGCTACAACACGCTACAACCTGGAATGGTAGGACAGATGCCGCAGCAACCGCTCATTGGTCAGCAGCAGCCAATGGTGCGGGGTGCTATAGGTTCCAATATGCCCTATCAGATGAATTCGATACAAACAGGGGTAAGATCGGCGTTTTCACCATATTTTTCCGTGCAAACAGTTGTTTCACCACAGTTTGTGCACATTCGCACAAAACCCACCATAATAATGCTGTCCAAATCTTTGTCTTTTCCCCTTTCGTTGATAGCAGATCCCGCAAGAGCCCGGAATCAGTGGCATCCATAGGTTAGGGTCCGTTGGTGTTCCCGGAGTCGTACCACTAGAAAATAGAGGCCCCGTCACTATCGATCCCAACGTAGTTGAGCTTGATTAAACAGTTCTCTTCGGCGCCCATGGACATTGACGATGGATGGAAGCAGTTCGGCTTCGAATATCGAATATCGCTGTATGAACAATGGAACTTAGTTTCGTGCAGTACACACTAGTGGACGTACTGGTGAAATTAGATTTTATTCACAACACATCTTAGCTGGTTAAATAAAGACATTTTCTAATCCCCGTAAATACAGCACCACACAATCGCAGGGATGCGCATTTCGAAAAGGGGAAGTTGTCTCTGTCCATGGTTGGTATGATCGTATGCTGTAACGAAAGTGAAGTAGCAGCGTTCAGTCGATTGTAAACACAGCACGGAGGAATGGGAATTGTGGTCCGCTGCGGTTCCCGGTTCCCTTTTTATATGGCATCGTACGAATCGGGATCCGGTGTTCGATTTGTGACCCTGCAGCCATTCTGTATGAACTGGGCACCATCCTGGAGAGAGGAGAGAAAGAAGGTATTAAATCCGCCGGACGCGTGTAAATGGTGGGAACACTTACCCGCACAAGACTGGGCAATCCGCGCCAGAAATCCAAATGTGGTACGATCTCCATGCCGCGTGCACCGAGATAAAATGCATTCACCGTTGCACCGATGACGAAGTACGAAACAAGCACCACGAACAGCATTATCAGCAGTACCGTGCCGGTGCTTGGTTTGCTGAAATCTTCCAACACGATGGGACATGCGTACGGGGAGAAAAGCAACAGATGCTAACGGGGTTGGAAGCAAAAACATATTGCAGGTTAGTGGACGCTTTTTGTTTTGTTTATACGATCATGCTCGTTTTGTTTTTGTCCACCCTACCGTTGTAACATTCGTGACAGAATCCGGGAAAAAGAACGATTTCTTATCGGTCGTACATACCAGCTTTACATGTGTAACACTGAAATTGATAATCGCAGATTGTGTGATGACTAATGCCGCCAGAGTGGTGTGCCGTCGAAACGGCTATCTTGTAAAATGGCGCTTTTGGAGCGTTTTATTTACCTATGGTTCGGTTTGGTATAGGTGAGAGAAAGCCCATCGTCGGAGGTAAATTGCGTTTCCTTTAGCTCACCCAACCGTACCAATTCATTGCGTGTCGCATCATACTTGCAAAGCTGTGCGGAAACGATACAGAAACTTCGTTTACATATTTACGATGGAAGCTAGCGTCCCAGCACCGTGCTTACCGTGTATCCTTTCTTGCAGTCGACGTTGGTTACGTTCGGTCTGGTATCGTCCGTCGTGTAGGGAATATCCTGGCAAGGGTGGAAGTAGTACGCATCCCCATTGGAAACATTTGTGTGCATCGGTTGGGCACCGGTGTCTATGAGCGGTTTAAGATTGATACCGGTGCCATCGTAGAATTCGCACGAACAATCACCGACGCGTTTGCACTCGTTGGCGCTGGCTAGCTTTAGCCAGCAAACGAAAACAACCACTAAATATTTACACATCCTCTTTGGTACCGACCGGTAGGAACTGCCTGATGCTTGTGAAGGGATTGCGTTGCTATTTTGCGGATTTGTGCTGTGCTAAACCATGTGTAACAAAGTTGGAACAGCTGATTTGTAAGTGATTTTGTCAACGGGAGACATTTATAAACAGCAATGATTAAGCGCGTCGCAAAATCCACAACAAATCACCGTGCGTCTCTTTCGTGCTTTCTACTTCTCCTGCTCGCTCGCACACAAAGCAACCTGCACTGTAGTAAATTTCCACCGGTCATGCTGTTTGACGTTTTGCCCATCATTTTTGGTGTCACGTGACCCACGCGATGCATTGATTTTGAATGCACAACAGTATGTGACAAAAAAGGCGTACGAAGGCCCGAAAGAAGTAAAAAGGTAGTAAATCAGTAAATGTGTGCAAATGGACGGGACGCAAAACGACGTGGTTTTCATCAAAGTCGTAATTTATTATACATTCATTATTTATTTAACTCATTCAACACAAGACTTCCAACACTCACATGAATTATGGGTTGTACGAATATATCTCGCTTCTCGATTGTAAAATAACCGTTGCGCGCTGCTAGTAACGAAAGAAGGAAGAATGTTTGTGTGCGTGTGTCCTTGTGTGTCTGTGGGTATGTGTGCATGCGGGAAAATATGGAAAAACGAAAAGAAAAAAACCGGAAACAGAAAAAATCACAGTGATTCGATCAAACTAAACACGTGTGTGTATGTTCCTTTGTTTTCCCCCGGGAGTTTTGTTTTTCACATTGTTCGACTGGCTTTTCTCGTTTTACATCGCAGCTTATATGCCCGTTCCTTTGCTTTATACAGTGACTCCTAGAATGCATTTCAGTCTTTGTCCTCTTGTGTATGTGTGTTGTGTGTTTTTGGTTTTTCATGTTGCACTAATTTAAACTTGCCATACATTTTCTTGCTTTGTTGTTTGGTAATCTTTCTCTCTCTCTCTCTCGCTCTTTCTCTCTGCTTTATACACAACACAAAAATGTTTAAATAGTTTCTGGTGATGATACAACACAAACGAACGTATGTTCACACTTATTTATGCGTTAAAAGTTGTATGTACGATTCTCTGTCTCTCGCTCGCTTTTTCCATTCTCTATTCTTACTTGTGTGGATTGTGTTCGTAGTTCAAACTGGGTATGACCCCGGAAGATTTTGTTCGCCTCTTGGGTTTCAGTTAGATCAAAACTATAATTGAATAAATAATCAACAAAATCTATAAATGCCCGATCAATAAATAAAGAGTATGATAATAGAATAAATAAATAAATAAATAAATAGCTTTCATGAACGTTGGACATGCGATGCAAACAAGTTTAAATAGAGCATAAAGATTTAAAATTTAAACTAAATTAGGACTAACTTTGACGCCTGATCGTTCGCTTGGGATTGAGCCGGAAAGCATTTTCACCCATGAAGCTGAAGTGAATAGCGTCGTCCTGCTTCCAACTTTTAATCATCGATCATATTCATATCAGATTACGAGGAAGGGCAAATAATTGCACTAAACTATCGAGCTCTTGTACGAATAATCCACTCTTATCTCTGTTTGCGCGCACCTTCCCTTTGCGGCTAGAGCCACTACGGGTCTCACCAATTTACTGAAGTAAACGGAGCCATCCTCTACTAAATGCAATTATTGTTACTGTTTGCTGAGTGACGATACTTAGGAGGTATAATTAAAGTCTAATGATTGGATCGGAATTCCCCAATTGCAGCTTGCCAATAGCGGGAATACACTTGCACGTTATTTACAGTCAATCAAACGTTGGAATGACTTTTGGATTCGTCTGCGGTACCGGGCGTGTAATGCCCACCGTGTAAAGGAATCTGACTAATAATAATCTTTATAAGTTACCTACTTCCAATGACATGAACAAGAAATGACACGAATTTTGACTAGCAATTCATAATAATAGCGAAGTTGGGACTAGAGTTTTGTCTCGGGATCGTTCACAAGAATGCAAGGAGATACACAACAGCAGTAGTGAGGGGAATGGAAAATGGAGTGTTTCTACACCGTTATCTGCGCTTATCGACTAGAAATTGTGTCTTTTTCCCTTCGTCTGACTTACGATCTGCCATTTTGCAGGTTTTCCTCTGTATAAGAAATACTCTATATATAAATACGATTTTTCTCTGACTTTTGTTTTAGCTTGTTACAAGTTTTGGGGGAAAATGTGACAATAAATAAATTTGCTCAATGCGATCGTAAATAGCAGCTTAAAACCTAAAACCCTACGCCCATCCGACGTATTCCGCTCTTTAGTGCTCGATTATTGTTGTCTCCTCTCCCTTTACGTCCGATATTGCGGCCATTGCTTTCGTCAGCACCGAAGCATCCTTGAGGCTGAGCACCTGTAGGACCTGTGGTTCCGAGCCCGGCGGTCCCTGGATCATCATCTGATGCATACCAGGACCCACGGTAATGGTTTCCATCGTTTCTCCATTCTCCACCTACACGGCGAATATCAATTGCAAGATAAAATCGAATAAAATACATCACGCAAACACAACAAAATATCGTAAAAGTATAAAGAAAATAGTTTACCAAACTTTAAATAGACATAAAAACATGAAAAGACAAGTAGCTGGCGCTACATGAGCAGGGAAAACGCAACAAAGTGTAGCGTATGACGAAATAAAGCAAACTATTACAAGAACAAAAAACAACTACTATTTCAAATGCTACTCACTAAATCACACATCTGAAAAGAAAAGAAAAACAGTGAAATATTATTTAATTTTTTTCCAACGATCTACACAGTGCAATCAATCCGGATAAGGAATGGAGTTTAAAGAACCGGTATCCATTCGTATCTCAAGCATTGCCGCCAACGAGCCTGCTTTATTTTGCCGGTCACTGTTGATGTCTGGGGATGGCAGGATAGATGTGGGTGAGCTACAAAACAAATCATAATATTTCTATACGATACCTAAAATTAAAAAAAAACGCAAAAAATCTAAAATAATAAACACAACATAATTTCAAATGGTGTTTCATTGCACTTTGGTTTGTACAGCACTTATTGAATAGGCACTTTAAGGTAACACTACTTAGGGCTATTGCATTACGTGAAGATACATTGTTTTTTTTTCTGTCGTTACCAAATCATTACAACTATACACCTGTGCTTAGCAATAAATAGTTACTCATTAGGACTGATAGCGTATTGAGCGGGTTTGTCGTAGAAAAATACGAATTCCTTCTATGGCACGATAACAAGTTGTTGATTTGCAACTTATTATTTGCCTACTTACAACCAAATGACTACTAAAAGGGCGAACGAGCAAATTGTTGAGATCCTTCAGAAAATTATAAATAGCAAATTAGAAAGAAAAAAAACAGTATGGCCTGGTATTTGATAAGTAGCGAGCAATGTATAAATAAAATAAATAACTTTCTTTGGCATTTTTGTTTTCTCTAACTTCCTTTGGCTTCGAACTACAACACTTTGACTGGATCAGCTCAATCTCGGGTGGTTTGTACTGACTTTCGTTTCATTTCATTCTCTTGTTCCACTCACGCTTTCTTACACAACGAAAAAGTGTGTAGGAAATATGCTTAGCGGTTGCAAATAAATTGACTTACATCTTCTTACAATGAATAAGTTAATGACACAATCATACGTTACGCATAATAAGACTAGAAATTGCACCAAAATAATGAAGAGCACTAATTACGAACACAGGAGAAAAACAACACTAAACAATACATTCACCAACCTGGAGCTGGTTTTACGCTTAAACAAAACCAAACGATATCTAAACACTAATTGGTTTGCTTTAGTCAAACAACTTAAAAGTAACACTTCATGTAATAATGACACAAGGCTATAAATAAAAGAAAGGGATATGGGTGGACATTGTTCTAGCGGTTGTAAGGGTAAGGTGGGGGAAAAGCTTCGTCAAACTTCTGTCCCCCTTCCGTCGTTCTACACACTCTGCAAACCAAAGTGCTTCTGGTCAGCCTCATTCGAGGAGGTATTGGTACTACCGGTACTGCTGTTGCTCAGTTTCTGACTTATACTCAACGCATCGATCAGATGGCTGCCCTCGTTAACCGTAAGCTCAATGTCCCGTTTCAATTGCTGTTGCTGCTGCTGGGAGGATTTGGAATCGGTCGTTGTAAAAGCAGGTCCGGTCAGTTGTATGACAAAGCTGTGCGTATCACCAGCTTCGGTCGATACCACCGTGCCATCTTTGTCTTCGTCCATCGGTTCAATCTTTGGTATACAAAATTTGATCTGATTCCCACCGATACCGGGACCACCGAAGATGGTACCGCTTGGTATCACATTCGATTTCCGGTGAACGTTCAAAGTGTGTTGGGATAAGCTATTGTTGTTGTTGTTATTATTATTATTGGTCATGTTTGGATTGTCAGCATCCGCTTCCTGTGGCTGATGGTTGGTGGTGGAAATGTTAAAGCAACCTCGCTGCGATGGCAATATCGCATTCAGGCCAACCATCGACAAACCACCGGTAGCGGCGGAAGCACGTGACACATTGTTGTTGCTAGTGCCACGCTGATGCTTGCTCGACGGCAAATGGTGTTGCATTTGCGGTACCGCTAAAATAGCTCCGTTGCTGCTTAACGCATAGTTCGTCAGCATTGCGGTAGCTTGGTGCTGATTCGACGCACCCACATTTGTCGAAATGGTCAAGTTTTGAGTCGTAGTGCTAGCTGTACTAACTACGGAGGAGGTCTGTTGTTGTTGTTGTTGTTGCTGGTGTTGCGCATGGTTGGACGCTATGTTATGTACCTGCATCGGGGTTATACACACGGTTCCATCCACATTCGGCACCTGCTGTATGTTAGCCACCATCGTCTGATACATCTGTGCGGATACCGGTACGGTGATCATGCCGCTCACTGGATAACCTACGCGCAGTAACAAACGAAAGGAAGTTAAACAGAAATTCCTTGGCTTGATAACCACCCGGTGCCTATACCTTGCCCATCTTCTCCCGTGATTATTAGTTGACCATCCTGCCCAAGGGTAGCTTCCGTCAGGTCCACCGACATGCTTTCGCCCTGTCCGTCTGATATAGTTTGAATTGCATGTACACCACCGTCGCCTTGTTGCTGCAGCTGTACGGTTAAAGGAAAGGAACGTTTCAGAATTGTACATATCACCATGATCACAGATCACTTACGGTTGCAATTCCTTGTACTTGTGCGGTAGTTCCATCCGGTAACGTGATGATAGGATTGTTGGGATCAACCTGAATAAATGACACAGTACCATCGGGGTTCTGTATGGTCTGCAATACGGTGTGAGTGAACTATAAGAGAAAGAGTAAACAAACGAAAGCGGCACCAAATTAGTTGCAGCTGATGTAGTTGAGCGAATGCCACAAAATGCAAACTGAAGACAATTAGAAACAATACGGGACGATTAAAAAAATAAATTAAAGGGAAAACGACAACTCAATCAAACGTAGCATTGTGCCTAAACCTAACAAGCGCAAAGAACTACAAAAAGAAAGTGAGTAGGAAATCAAAAAAAAAATCAAGAAACGGAACGGAAAATAAAACACAACAGCAGAATCAAGGTTGTGTTCTTTATCACGAACCTGCGGATCGTGATAAGGAAATGCATACAAAATAAAAATAAGATTAAATTAGAAAAAAACACAATCAAACGGCACTCAGAACGGAAAGGTCAACAAAAGCATCACGACATCGACTTAAGTTTTGCTTAGTAGAAAATTGGTGTTAGTACGAACATCCACATCGCTTAGAGCCATCGAGTCTAAGCAAACCTGCGCGTTCAGGGTCTGCGAGGGTGAAGACTGTTGCTGAATCTGGATGGTGCCGTCGGGGTTTTCCTTAATGATCTGCCCGTTAGCATTGGTGATCGTCGTCGTGGTCTGTCCGTTCTGCTGGGTCTGTTGCTGTTGCTGCGGGTGCGCCTGATGGATGATGATTTGTTGTTGCCCACCGGCACCGTTGGTAATGGTGGCCGTTGTTGTGTTACCGTTGCCGGCCGGACCTACCGTCACCACGCTGCCATTTTCAATCTTCATCACATCAACCTTCATCATGTCCCACAGACCCCCGAGTAAGGCAAGTTAACGAATCGAAATAGAAATAGGACAATCCGCTTAACAATGGTACCACAACGATAACGATCGTTCGTTGAAGAGACACAGCTCTCACGATCGTGATCGTAGGAATATGTCGTCGTTTTGTGCATCGGTCGAACGTGTTTGCCTATCCAGGCAACCACAGATGCGTGATACTTACATTCGAACTCGCCGTTGCTATGGCGTTCGCTTTCTCATCCTCTTCACTGAACGCCGGCAGAAGATCTTCTCTTCCGTGGTATTTGTAACAATTTATGACAATTTTTCTCAGTGCATGAGTCCAGCTTATCTGTGTGCGTGTGTTCCCGAAAGATTAATTGTACATGGTGAAATTGTTGTTACAATTGAAAGGTACCGAAACCGACCCCGAAACCTCTATAGCCCCCATCTTACTTACCTTTTGTTTTTCTTCCTCCGTGCGTGCATCCATGCGAACGTTAGCCCAGGGCAGTTCCTTTGGCCACCAGGGTGGCCTGGTCGAATCTCTGCCCCAACCCGGTTTGCCTCGCCCGGTAGAATACTTCAGCATCAGCGGAATGAACGCACGTAGCTGTGCCTGTGTCATCTTCTCTACGGGCGTCGGTATACCATCGATGATAAGCGGCGGTAGTTCAAACAGGGAAGGATCATCCTGAACACGTGGCGGAGCCTGTGCGGCAAGTGCCTCATCCAGCTTATCCATCACGTTGTTGCGCAAGTTCTTCAGCACGTCCTCCAATGGTTTTGCACCGAATACTTTGTAGATGTTGTTTGGTTTGCCGGGAGTTGCCACCAACACGACCGCCTGCTGTCCAACACGCGTGGCGTACTCGAAAATCGTTTGCTGTGGATGAAGAAAAAAAAAAGACACCACAAGATGCTTGTTATGCTCGATACCATAGCAACACGAGAGCACACATACTCGCAACTTTCTCAGGAGTCGGTTCTGTTGCCGCTTGCGGATGGAGGGGTTCGTTTCGAATGAGTGTGGCCGCTTTTTCTTCTTCGACGATGTGATGGCGGCCGCGGCCGCAACTCCCACGACACCGGCGGCCACCAGCTGTGCGGTGACTTCATTTTCCATGGCAACATTGATGAGGTTCCCATCGTCGTACGCACTGCCTGGACTGCTGGGATTGTCATCGTCATCATCGTCTGATGCGCCGGTAATGTTGTCGTCCTCGACGTACTCCATCGCGTCCACTGCGTTTATGGTTATACTCATGCTGGATGTGTTTTGTTACGCTGTAAGTACCCAGAATTTATACTGCTATGAACTGGTATACACTGCTTTGAAAATTCACTATTCCAAATTATCATAGAATTAAGTAGAAATGTTGGAAAACGGCAATTTATTCTAGATAAAATGATAAATTTGTTTCATAGTACGAATGCACATGGTGGGGCATGCTTTCCTGTTAACTAACTCCATGATTATGATTCATTATTTAAATATTTATTAATAATTTTATTATAATTTTTTTCATTTAATTTGTTAAAATATATACCAATCATCTAACAGTACTAATTTCTACCAGCATTAAATTTTATGCATTAAGGATTGAAACAGGAACACAGCGGCCATTGTTTTACGACGCCCGGCAAATGCACGGGAAATACACATTGAGGGAAGCATGTATTGTAGCCCTTCAAACCATTCACCATGCATCCCTTCCCTTCCACCATCCTAGCATCCTTACCATCGCAAACATTTCCCTTTGTTATGCACAGCATGGACGAAATCCAAGCCAACAACCTATGCTCTATGTTGTATGCTTCATGCTCACCATGCTGTTTGTTAGTGTATGTGTGTATTCGGCCATACTTTCCCCTCGCACCCTTTTGCGTTTCCCTTCGTATTTAAAAGGAACACGGCAACAAAGTGATTCATTTTTCGGCTGTTCCATTGCGAGCATTTGTGAGTGAAATTTGCGTTGCCAAGGCGTTGCATGGCTGGGTTTTTAACTCCACATGAAATGCATTCCGAACGCCACATCATACCACATGGCGAGTAAAAAAAACCTTTTCCTTTTCACTACAATCCTATCCCCATATTGCCGCACGGGGACAACATGGTGGCGATGAGAGAAAATCTCTTCGAGCGTGAACATTTGTTCACGGCGTACATTTTTTTCACGATGGCACGATAGTTGGTCGCCTTTTTATTTAACCGCACAGCCTACCAAGACCGCAACCGATGGCCTTTTTTTTTTGGTCGCGTTGGTTTCGATATGCCTCGATTCGCCTCCTGGCTAAGGGAAAAATACACACGCTCTCACGGTGGACGATGCGAATTTCTACCATCTTGCCATGCACGGCACCATGAAAAATGCGGATTTCTTAGTTTCACACGAAAAATCACAAATTTCCCGCACGGCGACTGCATTGCGACTGCGGGGACTCTGGTTTGTTTACAGTTTTTTGCCATTCGACTCAGCTCATTTCCCAAAATCAAGCGCTATTGGAGGCCTCAGCGCATGAAATTTTCCCGAGTTTGCCCTTTTGCCTTTTACCAAACACCAACCACACAACACACATTATTCCTGAGCAAGCCCAGTTAAATTTTCGCGTTACGCACCTGCGTGAAGTTTACAAAAATAGATCCCGTCCACGAACGACCGACATCAACAACAGAACGCTGGCGATGGTGGTTTAAAATCACTTTTTACAGCGTTTCACGCGCGTTTTCACCGAAAATTGGGCTTATTTTTTCGGAAAAACTGCTCGCTACTTTTCCACGATTTCCACGGCCGGACTCGTATTGATTTTTCCACACATCGAACACATGCAAACGTACAAACACACACGCCTACTCATAAACACATTCACCTACCCACACATACACACACAAACGCTCTCGCTCGAAACTCGACTTCGAAAACCAACGCCGTGCAGCGTGCGCTGTTCGAACATTCCTTCTTCGAACGGGTTTAAATTTGAATCTTCAGTTACAATGCACAGGATTAGTCTTCATACTTGAACCATTTTCGTTATTTCTTGTTAAATTTATCAGTCATTAGGTATTTTCATTTCAAATAAGGTGGAAAACCGAAAAAATGAAGGATTTGTTTTATTTCCACGAAGTTTGTTTATAAGAATTGTTTATAGTTTTGGGTAATCTTTCCCAAGCTGAACATTGCAATTCAGAATATGAATTAAACACGTATTCTTAATGCACCTTTTCGGTAGCTTTTAAAGTGTACAAAGTATTGTAATAAAAGGATTTAATCACGTGGTTTAGTTTTACTGGGTCCCGGTTGCATCCGCCACGATTATCATGTGAAAACAATTCATAGTCAAATAATACGCCTCTGCTGTCTTAAATGTTGCTAAAAAATCTATTAATTTATTAAAACGAGAATTCACGTATTCAATAACCTCCGTCTATTATCTATCTTTTGTGGTACACTAAATGGTTTAATATATTTTTATATTTGTTTCGTATGCCACGTGGAACATCTTTGTGGTACGCTGTGGAAGAAAAATTCAGACAAAATACGAATTATTTCAACCACGTTTGTTTACTAACACAACTACAACAAGAATAATATTAATATAGGAAATTTGTACTTCGATTACACATTTCTTTACCCACTTTACCTCTGCCGATCTCTTCAATACACTATTTCATTTGTTCGACTCTTCGGATGCATCGGTAACTTTCACATAAAAGATATTTTCACCACCATTGTAGTGCCTCCAGAAGCGTATGACTCTTTCGTAACGGAAAGGCAATATAAAAAGATCAATAGTTGACGAAAGGTTTGCCAATCATGTTGACCTCGACCTCATTACCGAGGTAATAAATTCTAACTATTCTTTTTTTTTTGGAACCCGCTACGCCTGAATGTTCGCCAACCGGTCTCCAAAAAGCGTTTTTTGCACAAATCTGCACACTATTCGGAACTACGAGCACGGAGAGTAAACAACCATTTTGTCGCATTATGAAGCACCATTTTCACTAACTTTTCTATCGGTTTTTTCCAATATCATTTTCTCACCGGTAGTCGCTTTGAGAAGCTCAAGTACAATGTTGCCCTTCACTAGGCAGCTAGCTTAGTAATATGGAGCTAGATGACCTGGTGAACGACCGAATTGTAAACTTGGCGGTACACACGTCTCCTGTCCACTGTAGATGATTGTTCTAGCGATTCGTAAGCGTAAAAGAACCTTCCGTTCGGTTGTCGCCGCTTTTTATATGCTTAGTTCCATTTCGTTTCGACGTCCGAAACGGTGCAGTTTACTCGGTTCAATGTTTCTGATTAGTGGTGGCATGTTTCGAGGGTCGGAGACGGCTTACAGCCCATGGGGAACAGGAAATAAGGATGTGATAAAGAAATTTCCCCGCCTAGTGCTAGCGCACAACACATGTAGATGGCCGTGTAAGCGCTGCGAATATAGTCGTGCACCACGTTTGATGATGTCCATCGGGACGTAACCATGCGGACCGTTTTATCTGGCTTCATGAGCTCATTACCATTTTTATCAGTTCCACTACTTAGGGCAGAATCTTTTACCGAGGATTGTTTCGGAGGGATCGAAGAAGTTGCGTTGTATGCTTTTCTGCTTTTCTAGAAATCTTTACACGATAAGCCCAACAACGTACACGTTTCGATAAAGTTTGCTTGCGATTTGCTACTTCGCACATGGCCAGCATATCTAGGACAATGTGCACACACGTACGCACACGCGAAACACCGCATATTCAAAGAAGATAAACATTAACACTGCGTAGAAGTTTGATGCTCAATATTCGCACCATTGCTTAGGACTATTTCGCGATCCAGTCCCAATGTTTTACATCCCCGATTGATCAGTCCACGCAGCAACGCCATGAAGTACACTGTTTGGGGTGTTAAGATGTGCACTTTTTACACGATTTACTGTCGCCTTTGGGGTTCAAAACACTACAGCAAAATATTAGTCATCGGTAGCGATTGTAGTGCTGGCTAATACGGAAAAAAACTAGCACCTTGCCAAGACAAGTGGCGTATCGTTTGTTTTCTTGCAATCGAGAGCGCGGGCTCCATTGCGCAGCTGCCCGAAAGCACATTAAATGTTTGACATTGCCATTGGAGTTTTCGATGGGGGGGTTGGCCGGTAGTATTGCAAGCCCTAATCGAAGAGAAAGGGCTTTCCTCATACTACCATACCGAATGCGTGGATACCGAATGAATGTTTTTGCATTTGAAGATGCTGCCGGCCCTATCGATACAAGCATCAATCTTCGATTTGGTTAATTTGAAGTATATGTTTTGTACTAGAAGTAGTATAAAATGGACCCACAATATTAATAAAACCAAGCCAGATGCTTGTAGCTTATTTATCCAGATTTCATTACGTGATAGATGACATCGGACAAGATTGAACAAAGCAAATGCTTGGATGAGACACTTCTATTGAGCTGCATTTTGATAAGTGTTGACCCTACTCTGTGATAAAACAAAATGTGTTGATGTGTTTTGAGCAACACAAGAGTAATCGACTAGACTTGCGGACCAGTCTTCCATAAGATTATGTGTTCATCGGGGGAAGAATCGCATATTGAACAAAGGACGGACGTATTGTTATGTATATTAGGCCCAGAATGGTAATGACTCGTTTTAAGATTCAACAACATTGTTCAAAAAATACTACGAAAACAACGAAAATATGTGAAAAATCTGCTCTTGAAGTTCTAAAATATTCAACTTCAATTTATATCATCAAATCATCGTCCAACCGTCGTTTCAAGCAGATCTCCCCTTGTTTCGCTAGAATATAAACGAAGAAGCAGATCATAATTGACTAAAAAACTGTTGCCAACCAAATTCTGTAAAGTAAATGTATTAGAAATGTAAAAATTGCTCATAAGAAGGTATACCGAAGAAATAATAAAAAAGAATTCAAATTTTCACGATATCCAAAGAGTTCAACTATGGCATTTTCGATTATCATCTGTGGGATCACGTTTTTGGGAAGATTTTACGCAAAAGCACTAGTATTACAGTAATGTATTAGTTCTAATTAGGTAATTTAGTCATCAAGAAAAGTCACTGGTTATTCTTTTAAAACTAAGTGAGTGCAATAGTTAAATAAAACATCATTAAAATTCAAAATTGTATACCACAGACGTGTTGTTTGCGGTATGGTCTGCCATTCATAGGGTCTGTCTACACGTGGTACGTGTATTTTCTCTTGTTATTCACAACGGCTGTCCCTAGTCGTGGTGTAAATGCACTACAATGCACGGAAAGTTCAACAAAATTCGAGTTTTGAGTACATTTAAAAGAGATAACAATGTAATAACGATTTCAATTACATATTCAGAAAGAACGGATCGTGGAGACACACTCGGTTTGTTTTCGTCGTGTAGACAGTGCTGCGGTGTGTAAGAAAGTCACCAATCCACTCGCAAAATACACCGTCTAGCAGCCCATCTCGTTCCCGCACACAGTGTTGGGCAATTGTCATTGGTGTACGTAGAGTATTGGTACATGTCAAAAGCAAGAAGTTGGCCGGAGCAGGAATTTCTTTTCGTGTGCGCGAAATTTTCCATGAAAACCATGGAAATCGCGATTTCTGGATGGAAAACTGTTTCCATCAAGTGTGCGGAACCATCGAAGTATTAAAGTGAGTTGGAAAATCGAGCGTCACATTTGCCATTGTGTCGATATGAAGTGGTGCCCTTTGTTGCGGTCGGTGGAAAGTTGGTGCAGATAGAAGTGCTTGGTAGTTGGTAGTGTGTGGAATGGGGTTTGCAGCGGAGGAAGCGATTAGGGAAGCTGTCCTCCCCTCCCTGCTATTTCTTCAAACGGTAGCATGCATTATGCTCCAACCGTAATTTGGACCCTCGCGCGTGCGACACGTCCCAATCGGAAGGGAGCAGGGAGGGCAATAGGCCATTTACTAAATATTTGATGCTATCGCCTCCCCGTATCGATCCACATTTCATGCTAATAGTGCAAAACAGTCCGCAAAACATCTCTGCAATACGCATGTGTTAATGTTTCATCCCCGGGTGCGTAGGAAGGAGGTGAGCTGGCGGGCCATTCCCAGCCCAACATCCAACGCAAACGAATCTCCGTCTGAAGTCTGAAGTCTGAAGGAATTTAAAATGGGCTGTGAAGATTGAAATTGCAGCCGAAGAGGTGCGCGTTCGAGGTGGGGATGTAGAAAAGTGCAATTGGAAACCTGTTCAATCACGAACGGAGTGTGTTTGCTCTATGCAGTTGAATGTGATTTGTCACTGGTTCGGTGTTTGGTTGCCATTAGCCCGAAAATGTAACGTAACTTGTTCGTGGGAGCACTGTGTCGCCACGATGATGATGAGTTTTGTGAGCACAACCAAATGGGGGCCCGCGTCTTAACTGCCAAGAGACGGGTGACCGAATCAATTAAGCCGATTGAAGCAGCTCGCGGGCAGCGACGAAATAAATGTGCATCATTCATTGAGGAAAAAAAGAGCAATCAACAGTCGGGCCTGCGACACGTTGGTCGCTACTGCTACGAAGAAGAGTAGTAGTTCAGAAGCATATTTTTTCGTTCCCCTTCCTTCGTCCGGTTGTGTATTATTGTGTGTGCGTGATTGTTGGAGTTACTGGGCGGCTGCTCGTCTCCTGCCTGCACCTCGTTCACAAGGTCTACAGCGCGTACAAGCCAAATAATGAAGCAATGCCTGCTGCTTTGCTTGGGTGCTCTTATCGAAAGTTAAAAACTCTACTCACACACATCAAAGCAACAACACGGGCAAAGGCGCGTGATTCAGGCGGCGCTGGAATTCTTCTTAACTGGTGTGATACATCATCGTCATCCCCGAGCGGGGCATGTTTGCGCGACAGGGAAGATAAAAATAAAAAGCAATCAAACGCGCTGTTGTTTACATACATATGCTGCATGGCATTCACTACCCCACACGTACGAAATATGGGACAGACGGTCACAGGGCGTGATGATATTCATTCCTCATCGATGCTTAACCAAGCTACCAAATAGACGGCATTGGAGTTTAATCTTCTTATAGGTTTACTTTTAAATTCCCCCCATATCCCCCCCGCCAGGAACGTATGAACATAACTCACAGGAAAGAAGGAGAGAGGGAGCAGAAGTAGAGCTTGGGCGCCTTATACTACAGTGTGTGTGTGCGTGTGTGATTTTGTGAGTAACCATGGAGTCGGAAACAGACGACAACTGTTACGAGCGGAAGGACATCCCGGTGGATAGCTTTGGGGGAGATTTCTATCACAGCCGGGACGTAACAACGCGCCAGCTTAATCGACATCACCTGGTGAACTGTGCGTCCGATCTGTCTCCGGCCAATGTGCGTCCCATTTCACTGCCGGCAAAGCTCAGTAATCCCGACGGTGGAACGTGCAATGGTGGCCGCGATCAGCTCGATAGTGGAACGAATTTGGTCGATAGTTCGTCGCTGATTAGGCGATACGCCGAGGTGACCAAATTCAAGCAGGATGTATCTTCCGGCAGTGGAAACAACTGTTCCAACAGGCTTTCAAAAGGGTAAGTCGATGTTCGATGTCGATGTTAACCGGCAAGAGTAATACGTTTCAATAATGGGTTCCTTCTTTTGGATTTTGCAGACCGCCGGATTCTTCTCTAGCAATGGCAAAGCGAAGACTCAGCGCATTGCACTCCAGCGTTCAGCAGAATGAGGTGGAAACGATGGACGACGATATGATGCCTCTGCTGTCGAGCAACCGAGAACTGTCACAGGAAGAACTGTATGAAGTAAGGCCGAAGCAAAAAATGGTATATTCGTACGTATGCTTTCATTGTGGTGTTTTGTTCTTTTAGTCACACACATCACTTGTCTCCAGCTCGGAAGGAGGCATTATGGCCGAGGGTGAGGAAACTTCCAGTGACGAATCACAGGAATCGACCAGTTCGGCCAACCCTACCGCGATCGTGATGAGCCTGCTGGAACGTTTGCTTCGTTCGCATCCGGTATGGTTCTTGCCCGGTATTCAACGTTCCGGTGCAATCCATCTGCTGCAGGGAAAGGAAGAAGGGGTAAGCGATTGACGGCCGACTCGTTAGAGAAATAGATACCAATGATTTTCTTGATTGTTTCCTCCATTTTTAGACGTTTATTGTCCGTGGTTCTAGTCAGTCAAAGACGATGGCTGTTTCGGTGCGTTTGCCGGTGAACGCTGGGCCGTACATCGAACACTATCTGATACAATCCAACAACGGGCAGTTGAGTTTGGAAAGTTCGCGCTTCAAGTTTGATTCCATACCTGCGCTGATCGCACACTACACGCAATGCTGCGACGAGTTGCCCGTTCAGCTATGTCTTCCGGTAGCGTTGCGTGAAGCGAAAAACCGCCAGCAATTGTCCTCGCTAGCGCTGCTGGGCCAAGAGTTCTGGCGCTATCCGATGGCTAGCTCTCCGAAACCAAAACCAACCACCGTACCGGCGACACCGTCCGCCACCTCTAGTCACATGAACACCCCGTCCGAAGCAACGCACTCGAGCGGCATCGGCATATCCGTACTTAATCATACCCCGATCGGTCACGGCACATCCATCACCGGGGGCGCTTCACTGGGTGGCGGTGGAATGGTAAACGCGTTCGGGGAGACACCAACCGACACGTTCTCGACGCTGAGCAGCTTCACCGTGAGCAATGGGCAAACGCTGCTGAGTCCGGAATCGATCGACAGTGCCATCATGATGTCACCGATGACTGACCAGAACCAAACGGGTATCATCGGCAAGACGAGCACATTCAAGGCACGCAAGCAGCAAATCACCTCGCCCACAACGCAACATGAGGTGGAAAAGCAAATTGAACTGTTCAACGCAAACATACTGGGGCACGGTAGCCACGGAGGTCACTCAAACGGAGATGTCACTGGTGGTGAGATGACAAGCTCCACCTCATCCTCCATGGAGAGCAGACAGGGCGATGTACTGAATGCAACCAGCACGTTAGAGAGGAAACCGCGCGCACCAAGACCAACGCCACCGAACACGCTCAACATTAAGCCGATTAGGTGAGGAACGATGTCCGATTGAAAAGTGTTTGCACTAACCACCATTACTTTACTGTTGCAGAAGTCCGCCAGCACCACCGGCAAGACGAATAAAGTTGCAGATTGCAGAGAATAGCCCGACAGTAGAGAGAACCACACAAATGTTTCAAAAAGACACGGACTTTACACCGACTACGGGATTTCCTACCAGAGATACAGCATTCCAGCGCAGAGAAACTCCAGTGTTGACCACTGGAGCATCCAACTATTCGGTGCGTACGGAACAGGAAAAGATTTATGAACGGAACAGTGTGTAATTTTCGGTTTTGCCCTACTTTCAGGTTTCACATGTGTGCAATACTGTGTGGTATTGTGATACCGACACTGTAGAAGATGGACAGGCAAAGCAACCACCTGCAGGTCAGGCAAACGATCACAAACCAGAACTGGACAATCATTGTTTTAGCGTTCCGGCGAGCACGCGCGTGAGTCGTCGTAACAAGCGGAAAGAATCGAAACATTATCAGGTGCGTTCGGGATGTGTGAGGGGAATTTGTGGAAATAGTAAATGCAATTGTTCTTGCTTATCATTGTAGGAATCGGATATTTTGGAATCACCATCTGTGTACTGCCGGAGTACGCTCGTAGATAAGATAAGTGATTACGAAGATATATGGACGCAAGATGCTAACAAGGGCGATCGAAGATCTCTTCTCGGCCAGCGGCATGGAACGTTTGGACAGGAAGATTTAAGTATGTTAGATCACAGTGTGGAACAACGGAATGGTGTGTTTTAATGTTTCACTCTTTTCTTTTTGTTCCACCCAGCTCTCAAAGGTCTTGTTTCTCCTTCCATCGAATCCATGAGCTACCGCCAGGGTAAATTAACTTCGTATCGTGGCCCGGCTGCGCACGGTGGTACGCACACGTACTCCGTCGACAATCTTGCCGTTGGTATGGGTGGGCTTGATTCGGCGAGTGATCGTGCCAGCACACCGACCGACAAACCAGCTCGTCCACCGGTTGCGTTGAAAACGTTCTCACCAATACCGAAGGACGAAGCTCGTTTCGGTCGTCCGGCGTTGGCCGATGTGCGACAGCGTTCGTGTATGAACATTTCACACACCACACCCGCCGGAACTCCGGTGACGCTGGAGGATGCAATCGGTGGCTTTGGATGTGGTGGACAGGAGCAAAAACAGACCAGCCCGTTCTATGCGGACCCGGCGGACATTTTGAGCAACATCATCCGTCGCAGCCCGTTGAATCGTTTGGCTTCGTCGAACAGCAGCCAGCGTCATTCGGAACCACCAAAGCAGCTGTTCGGGAATGAGGATGCACTGTCTTACACGGTCCATCCATGGGGCAATGGAAACGGATGTAATGTGAATGTAAGTGCGAAGAAGATATATTGTTATTGGTCGGAGAGTTTTTAACTGGCAATTGATTTACAGAACAACTTTGCCGCATCCCTGGACGAGCTGGCGTTGGAGAAAAATGACTCAATGCTGTCGGGAGTTCGCATGCAGGAACTAAGCATCACCGGAGGTAATGGCGTTCACGGCACGAACGATTACGATTCCGATATCCGATGGAAAACACCCACCACATCGCTGAAGACTATCGAACCGGCAACAAAACCACATCATCAGAAAAGTACAGATAGTCTCATGGGAAGACCGATCACGATACACCAGATTATAGCGAAGAAGATGCCGGCGTTGAATTTGTCAGAACGATTGGTGGATGGTATGCTGGCGAATGACAGTGGCATCGGAGGCAACGGGGAGTCAGGATTCGGAACGTTGGGTAACAGAGGTCAGCGGAAATCAGCCTACGACAATGTGGAAAAGCACGCTAATGGTACATGAAGTAGTGTGCGGTAGTTTACGTGTATTATATGTGTCTGCTTTTATCTCTCTTTTTTGTGTAGCCTATGCATCATCAGCCATCAATAGTGCTCATTCGGACGATGGTACCGTATTTTCTGAACCGTGGGATAGCTCTCAGTGGGACTCTTTCCTTCCCAACGAACGTAAGTAGATGTTTGGTTTGTCTAGTGTGTCGCATGCGGATCTGTTCTAATTGTGTTGGGAACGTTTGTAGAATCTTCTATGGAAGTTGCGAATATGGGTAATAGCTACGACAACAGCAGCACGGTTGCCAAAGAAAGCCGCTACCGAAAAGATGCGCAGCAACAGTTACCACAGTCACAGCAGAAAGTAGCTACTATACTGAGATCTCGTAGTTGCCGCGATCGAGAAATTTTATGTAAGTAGATGAAGCTATCGGGTGAACTAAGAGCGAGTAAGTTTGTTGGGTGGGTTTGTGTCTTTGTGAGGAAAAGGAATAACAACAAGCCGTCAGAAAAGGGCTGGTTCACAGGGTATTACATAAACAACGAAGAGGGATGCGCGATCGGGGATTTTCCATAAACATAGTGAATGTGTTCCGGACAAGGGAAATCCCTTATCTGCTCACTACCTGGGCAGCTGTAGAGTATGGGAATTTTATCCCCCTTAGATATGTTACCCGTGCGGACCTTTTTTTTCACGCACTGCCGGATGTTGGCAATGTTGTTACCGCTTTACCGTAACCTACATAAACGCGCAGGCTGTATAATACAACGGCTTTATTGCGTCAGCCACCCCACATGGTAAGGAAACGATCGTCTGACATACATTGTAATGGGATCAAACGATCGGTGGCCAAGAGTAATGACGCCCGATAAGTGACGAAGCCTTCGGCCGGAGCATACCAGGCCGGCAGCGAGTAGCGAACGCATGCAACTGTCTGTCTGTGTGTGTGTGCGCGTATGACCAATCATAACATTCATGCTCTTCCGCTATCTTTTGATGGCTGTGGTGATGGATGCCGTTCTCCGGGAGCTACACACTCATCGGTGTTCGAAACGTCTGATAAGTAGCTGCTATTTGCACAATGATTACTTAGTTTCTACAGGCAGCGGAACACGGTGTGGTGGGTCGGTTTGTTTATTTGCCTTGACTTGCCTTGAAACGTGTAAAATAATGCACTATTTGCACGGATTTATTGCGTTTCGGTTTGGGAGGTGGTGCCTCGAAGTGAAGCCACTTATTTCGGGAATATTACCAGATCGATCTGAACGTCGGTACGATCGAGTATGTACGAGAGGTGGACGTTTGCGGAAGCCCCGGAAAAAGGGAACGAGCTGGGCTAATAATATATTCATGAGGATGCGTAATTTATTGTGAACTTGATGAGCTGTTCTTACTCATGGCCGTATCGATGGGCATTTGGGCCTGTATGTATGTATGTGTATGTGTGTGCATCCGGAGAGTGAAGACTTTGACACTTTCTTTCTTTCCTACGCACGATAACACGTCAAGGACGCACAATGGAAACATTCGCTCAAGAAGCTTACATTGAACGATCCGTCTGCTCAGTTTGATTGTGGTCTTCACGGGAAACGGTTCGATCGATGGTGATTGGTTGCGTGGACGGGAAAGCATAGCCACCAGAGGGCCTTTGCGCAGCCAGGAAGCGTTCTACTAAACGCCAACCGTAAACGAAACGCTCGTAGGGACGCTAATACCGTCTCCTCATCATTCTAATGAGAAACTATCGTTTTCGCCGTTTCGTGCAGTCGGGCAAAAATCGTTTCTCTATCTACCATGCGGTGGTACAGAAGGTGGTCACATGTAAGATACGTGAACCAGAATGATGCGACCGTGATGAATTGCATCTACGACGATGGGGTTACATCGCCCCCGTCGTCGAGTGGATGCGGATACGGATCTCGAGACCGGTTGGACCGGAGACGGCGAGAAAGGCTGGCCGGGAGATGGGGAGCGGACGGATCTAGCCGTAAATCCTTCGCAAACACCAGTCAGGGGCCAACGGTAAACGGGATAGTTACCGTTGTTGCATCAACGCCATTACGCCATGAAGGTGAATGCCGGTCGAAAGTTGATTTAGCTAGTGGTGCTAGGTCCGATAACGGTGTAAACGCGCCGTTCGCTGTTGGCAAACAGCAGCAACTAGAAAACGCCACTCGTGTGGAGCGGCAGTCGCATGCACGCGCTACACGGAAGCGCCCAGCCCCCGAAGATGTGAAGTGTTGGCAGAAGAGCCAAAGCTTGCAGGCTCTAAGTTGTACGACCGTCGGTAGTGGTGGCCGATTTGATCGACTGTTTGGTGGGTTTCGCGTACAGGACGGATTGCCGCTGCCGGTGTGTGAATATTCGGGCAAGCGGACACCAGCGACAGATGGAAACTTCTGTTCCGTGCTGCTGCTGGACGGTTGGTGCCGGGTTGAATATGACGAATGTGATCCGTCTTCGTCGCTTTCCGACAATACGACGATCATGATCGACGATTGTACCATTCTAAACTCGCTCGATTCGAATGTGGTCCCGCGGGATGCCGATGTGGAACAGCTGTTTGGGCTGGACGCGCAAGGCAACATCATCATCAACGTGGGACACATTGAGGAAGAGCGTGGTCGAACGCTGCTGGTGAAGAAGCGGCGATATCGCAAGATATTTAGCCGACTGGATCAGGGCAAAGAGATTAACGAAACGACCCGTTTCGATGGAATGTGGCACAAGCTGGTACACAAACTGTTTACTTGCTGTGAGGAGAAATTAGTGCGAGGTATAGACTTTAAATTAGGAATTTTTAGAGTAATTTGTTTGAAGAAAAGTTGGCAGGGGAGTATTAACACGGTTTTTGCTTCTTTCACTTACAGGTCATCCGCGCAACAGATCCTCACATAATGGTCCGGGCGAATCAATTGCCACGTACGCCTTCTATCTTGCGAATAAGCCGGACTCGACGTTTTCCCGCAACATAAGCAATTTTATCGCCTGTACGAAGGAATCGAAAGCGGCCCCCCATCCGCAGGTTGTGATGCGCAACATGCGCCAATTCATGTCCGGCATGAAGAACTATCTGGTGAAGCACGGCGAGGGTGATTTTGCCGGCGAGGTGCAGAAGGCACGGGCACAGCTGAAGGCAGACGAGTTCCTCAACCTCGACTCCATACTGGAGGAGGTGATGCATAAGCTGGTGATACTGCCGTTGCGCGAGCATCTGTATGGTTTGTTCGTGGATTACTACAGCCAGTCGGGCGACATTCTGCTGATTGTGGAGAAGGTTCGCTCGACAGCGGGCCGTGGTCCGCTTGCATTCGGTATCAAGGTAAGTAGGGCGTACCGATGAAGGTCGTTAGATAAACTGTGCGGCGAGAACATTCTTCTCAACATATTCTACTGTTGATTCGTTTTGTTTCAGGGCAATGTGATACCGCCGAGCCCTACAGCGATGCGACAAATTGCCACACTGTTCGTTCGTCTGCAAGAGGCGGAACTGCCCTTAGCTAAGCTGGATTTGCTTCTTGCCGCGGTGTCAACCATTTTTGAAGCGACCACCTGCTGCAACGGTCAGCAGTTAAGTGCGGACGATTTCCTGCCCGTACTGGTGATGGTGGTGGCGCACTGTGGTTTCATCGGTGCCGAAATTGAGGCGGAGTACATGTGGGGATTGTTACAACCATCCCTGCTGAGCGGTGAAGCTGGCTATTACTTAACGGCTCTGTGCAGTGCAGTGCATGTGCTTAAGAACTTTAGTCTTAGCGAACAGGAAGGAACATCAACACTGGATGTATGTATCTTTATGTGTGTGTGTGTTTGTGTGTTTTGTATGAACGCATTTGCTTATCGCTATTTATTACAGTGGGATTCATCCACGATGCCAAACTGCTCGTCGGTGCTACGCGTGATCATCCCGGACGAATACAACGGCTCTATACAAACGCGCACACTTCCAATAAGACCGCACACCACGACGAAGGAAGTGTGCCGGATTATTGCTCACAAGGCGCGAATAACGAATGCCCAAGACTACGGTCTATTTAAGCTGATCGACGGTGAAGGTAAGCATTAGTTGCTCTAGCTGAGATTTTGTTATCTGTTTGGGGTGTGACATTTCATCTAACGACCAACACCGTACTCCGGGCTATTTTTATATTTTCAGAAACTCTTCTACATGACACCGAATGTCCGCAAGACGTCCGGATGACGGCGAAAGGGAAACATTTTATGATAGCATACAAAAGGATCGACGCAAAAATAGCGTGGCCGACCGTGATGCCAAATAATGCTGCTAGCAACAACACTATGACCACTAGCACTACTAATACTACGAATGCTACTGCTAATAATGCTATCATTGCTACCACTACCACTACTACTACCACTACCGCGAGTGATAATCAACTAAAAGTATAAGCAAACAATGAATTAAGCTTCCATCGTTAAACATTAAGTCTGATATACTCTTTTTCATAAGGTCGTATTTGCCGTCGTAACATCTTTATCGTTCACACTTCATTTCTGTTCGAGTGGCTCCTGCTTCCGGGATGCTAGTTTGGCTCGGTTTAATCATATTATCGCGTATAGTATATACACATATAATCCATATACAATCAATCACATATACAGACGGTGAAGCTACATTTTTGAAACATTGCAAGCAAATTAGAACGCTTCATGTCTTCTCAAACCTCATTATCGATTCTCGTATAGCAATGCAATTCTACTCTGGATGAGTTTAGATTTTAATTCAACCATAAATATGCGTATAATCTCGTATCAGTAGCGTTTTCTTCTTGTGTAACACGTAGGAAGTAAAGATACTTTTGTTTTATAACACACTAACGCGGAAACGAACCGCTCCGGGTTGTATTTACAACGCGATGAGGGTTTGCTCTTTTATACAGTCAGGAATGATGTAGTAGTGTGCAAGACAGCGTAGCTAGGGCCGTATTATGCCATTCTCTGTGATGAAGCGCGTAAAAAACATGCCGTTCTCGCCCAAGCCAACCCCATCTCCGGTACCCACCCCAAATCTCGATCATTTGAGTGCAAACCATTGGTTAAGCGTGCTTTTTTTTAATTAATTTGTTAATAATGTGTTTTAAACAAAAACAAAAGGATCGAAACAAATAACGGGCATCGAATTGGTGGGAATCTTGTTTTACTACTTTATCTCTTACATACGTACGTGTGAATGTGTTTTTAATGTGTGCTGTTAAAGTTCCATCGGTAGATTCTGTTTCCGTCATCAAATGACACGATGTATGGACCGTTTTAATTAGGTTGTGGGATTTTCACTAGGCACTAGACATCTTCTAGATCTTTCGCACACTGAAGATGTTCCCCGTAGCAAACTGTAGGAGTAGCAGAGCAAACTTCATACACGGATTGAAGCAGCACATCGAGGACAGTGTCGCGCCCAGAGCTTCCATTAAACGCCTAGTCAGGCTTTGTCCATATGTGCATTAGGTTTGTGTTGCGTTATTTGCTTTGGACATTTTCGTGATACCTTTTCTTTGCGAAACAATAGGATACTAATTTATTCTTCCCCTGCTGTTTCCCTTCGCCGTTCCACAGGAATGGCGAAGGCATCAGAGAAGAAAACCTGCTCTCCTTTTGCTAACGACAATGAATGGGTGTATGAGTTGTGCGTTTCCTACATCTAATGTTACTAATGTAAATCAATTAATTCATTACTAATCGCGTATTCTTGTTCCCCGGGAGGTTAAATTCCTTCCGTTTGCGTGTGACTCGAGCCTTTTCTTCTTGTGTGTTTGTGTGTGTGCTCGTAATTTTAACGAACAAAAAAAACAACAACTTACTAGCAACAACTATGTATATTCAGCAAAGAACAAATTCTTTCTTCTTAACAATCGCCAAATAAACCCCTTCTTACGGAACTTCAGCTATTGCTCACAATGGTCGTGATCGGTTCGTGAAGCAATGCGAATGAACTAACTAAACTAACCGGCTTTGGAGGAGTGTGGTAGAAACGATGCCAATCAGGAAGACGCAAAACCTACAACAAAAATGCTCTGTCGAAACGAATTGCTCACATGTGAAACAAAAACAAAACAATAGGCGTTTTCCTATCTTGCAATGCATTTACAAAAGTGAAACTAAACAGTCATGCAAACTAACAGTAGGTAAAAGGAAACGGATTTCGGTAAAGATAAGAAAGCGGCAGTGTGGAATTGTTGTGTTTTGGGGCTCAGGAATGACTTGATCTATTTTTGATAGCGATCTTTTTTCCCCTCTATCTGACCGTCGAACACTCCGCCGTGTGCGATGGTAACTTCAAGTAAACGCAAAACATAAAACAAAACGACAGTATTAAATGCAGGATGCATAGTACAGATAGGTAAATAACACTTCTCCCTCCCTCACTACCCAAAACTCACAATAGTAGCCCCAAAAAGCTAGTAGAAGGTGTAGTGCAATGAAGTCCTAATCGTTCTAGAACAAACCGATTGTTGGTGCGTAGAGAAAACTGTTGGCAGAAACAAAAGGAAAGGTGAAAAGGAAACAAGTAAATTGAATATGAACTGGTAGAAAAGTTGGAATGGAGGAGAGCAACAACAAGAAAGGAAATATCTTGCCAAATAGGTATAGGAAGTTTTTTGGAAACATCTATTTTTACAACACAAGCGTATTTATTGCAGATAACGATAAAATAAACTCTCTCTATATATACATATTAGGTACCGGCTATATACGTAACTTTTTCTTTGGTGAACATTTTACCATTTCTTTGAAATTATTGTGAAAGAAGTCAATATTCGGCGAAGGGAAACATACCGAAATAATGGAATTGTTTTTGTAAGTATATAGTCATCACATTTTGTCATTGGTTTTATGTTCTTATCATCATTTGTTTCCTTTCTTTTGTGTTCAGATACCACCGGTTTGTCGCATGCAAAAAGATCATACAAAAAGGAGATCAGGCGATCGATAATGTCGGTAAGTAATCCTATTTCTCTTTCCTTGCGTTTAAATCTCTGTGGGGTGAAGCTTGATCCGTCACAACGGCACTCTCGATCACTGTCTTGCGATTACTAATAATATGACAGGTGATAGTCAAGTCCTAGAGAGGGATACTAAATATTACTAAAAAAAAAGGAAAAAACCAAAACAACAGGATGTAGCTAGATTATAGGTTTTCGAATACTTTATTTGTTCCATTTTCATAATTGTTAGGTTCATGTTCATGTAAAGTTACAATACATTATACATTATAGTGCTTCGTTTCATTATTATATGTATATGTATGTATGTATATATATATATTCATTTATATATATACATATTTAGCGTTGACCACAACCATTATTTCTCTTATCAGTTTGAAATACTGCATCGTTTTATGGTTTAGTATTTAAACCAATGTACCAAAAGAAAAACAGAACGTTTCATTTTGTTTTCCCTCTTTCTTTTCTCTCGCTCTCTCTCTTTCTCTCTTTTCTGGTTCTATCCACATTTTATTTGCCATGTACGATTACCGTTTTGCTATGCATTTGCTATTCGTTTGTCTCGTTTCTTTTTTCTGTTTTTGTTGTATAATAATACATCTGACTATAAAAAACTATCTTTTTTTTTGCTATTTAGTTTAGCGTTTGTTTTGTGGTTTTTTTTGTTTAGTTTTTTTATATGAAAAATAAAACATCTCAAATTATACTTCACAACACTTCGGTTTCTCGCCCCTTCCCTCTTTTTTATCCCTCTCCCGTATTTCGTATAAATCGATACATTCTTTCTATACGTCTAATGGCTCACTCAAAGGTTTATTTGTTGTGCTGCTGCTGCTGCTGCTGCTGCCGCTGCATTGTGTTTGTTGCTTGTGTTTTGGTGCTGCATTAGCATTAGGCCCGGTTAAACGCGGACGCAACAGAGGTCCTCCTCGTGTGACGAAGATTCGGACGCAATGTGGTTTTGTGACCCCGTTCGATCCGCTTCACACTTTGTGCTGATGACCGGGTCATCGGAACCGATCAACATTCTCCATCCGTACAACCTGCTAGAGTCAGTGTGTATGAGCAAGGATAAGGTTTTTCCTTTTTCTTCTAGTGTGGACCTGTTGTATCGCCTTCCATATGTGTATGTAAGAATACTGCTACTGGTTGAGCACAGCTATTAAAACACGGCTAGTTGCACACTAGTGGTATTTGGTATGGTACTTATCTATACGCCTTTAAAAGATAACAAATATAATCCTTACATGCTAAATTTCACTCGAATTTCCAGTTAATAAGCGCCATATTAGTTATGTTCTTGTGAGTTATGTGCGTGTGTGTGTTTGTGTTTTTAATTCACAATATTTCGTGAATGCGTGTCGTGTGATCGTGTATTGGAAATAGGGTTTCACGTGTCTCTTTTCATTCTTCACAACCACTTCGTGTTTATCAACCTCCCAATCGTGCATCGCGCGTAGAATCTGATTCCACCTCACGTCGTCCTGCGTTTATATTAGTTCGAAATAAAAACAAAGACAACACTTACGGTTAGTGATAGTGATAAATATAGTGGAGTGTAGCTATCGAGTAGTGGCACACATAATTTGTCCCTTTTTTGTTTTGGTTTCACTTTCCGTTATGATCGAGAACGCTGCCGTGCAATGGACGTGTGCAAAAAGACGTTCGGAAACAAGACACTTTAAAAATGGGATCGCTTAAATATGGGATATGCTTTTAAATGGCGTTCACACAGGTGCACATTGAATAAGCGAAAATGGAATACGGGGACCGATGGGATCGATAGAAATGTATGTATTGGGAAAGAAATCACGTGCACAACGGTTAATAGCTTTGGCCCGAGTACCGAGCGTGTATCTCCTGCCCGTAACGCTTTTTCCTAGCTACGCGGACACACCACGTCCTCCGTCCGTTTTAGCCTAATACGTAGATGAACATTGATATTCGCAATTTTACATCAATAATTTGTATGAACTGGGTTTTGTTGTTTGCCTTCTTCTGCACCGGAGTAGGTTCTTCTGCTTCCGTTTAAGTCTAATCACAACCGAAGACTGATATTTATTACGCTAAACATTTGCTTATACCATTTGCGCTTATCGATAAGTTGTGTACGCTGTGTTTCGCAAATAGTGTGTTAGTAACGATTGGGGGAAAAATAGTTTTGTGTACAAATATTGCTGCTGTGGTAAGTAAAGTAGCATCATTGCTTCTTTTGCTTGTTTGTTTTGCTGCCCTTTTACTCCATCCCGTTTGCAGCTGCTCATCTCCCGCCTTAATCTCCTCCCCTTACATCACAACCAACACCCGGGTTGATTCATGTTCCGCGTTCCGGTTCTGCAAACGAGATGTCACATCCATCAAATCACAACCTTGTCCAACAATGCCCTTAGTACATGCATTTGTTTGGTACCGTACCACGAGAAGGAACCCAATGCCTTGCTCGCTTCGTTGAAGCCGACTTTAAGACGAATATAAATATATTATCATTAGTGTTTGTTTTGTTTGTTTGCTTGTCCCCGTGTGTTTTGGGGATGCGTGTCGTTTCTTCCCCGTCTACACGCGATGCGGTTTATAGGAATGCAGGTGTATCAAAACTTCAAAACTATCCAACCTCTTTAATCGCTAGTACAACCATGGACCGACAGAGTAGCTGTCGTTTTGAAATCTAATCTATATTTGCTGAGATGCTGGAAACGAATGTCCCCGATCGGAGAGCGATCCTTGAAGCAGGATCTGGTGCAGGACGTGCAGCCGCTTTTGGGGGAGAAATGGAATGCAACCTAAAACTGCACTCGCGTGCATTGATATGTTGGCTTGGGCGCTTTAAAATGGGGGGGTTGCTTGATACGCGACGTACACACGCACTTCCGCACTTTTCCGGTGGCTTTTTTTGGGGGCGAGGAAGAAAACGATGGGAAGTGGATTATTATGCGGTCAATGAGCAAGCGTTCTGTGGAATATAGCTGTTGCGTAGAATTCTTCCAAAGTTTACAGTCACCGGACACAGCTGAGACCGATCAGCAGCAGCTGGACGAACAGGACAAGGCTTCTCAGCGGATGCCATTGTGGTCCGTTGCCATGTTGCATGGCAGCCGGATTTTCTCCTGTTTGAAAGAAAGGGGAACGGATTGATAAAGAAATTCGGTACTGAAAAATCCCCATACTGAGATACGTACCATTTAACACGTGGACCGATACCATGGCTTGAGCAATGTCGGCGAGGGCGCAAGTGTAGTTTCCCGTATCGTAGCGATTGGCGTTGGCAATATACAGTCGACTCATCGCACCACCGGGAAGTAGATCAGTTTTTACGCTGGAAATAGCAAACGAAAGGGAAGTAATTATTGCACATTGATAGCTGAAGTTCTTGACGGACAAAGCATCATCTATTTATAGCACACTATAGTTATAAAAGTTGGTTTTAAATCCCGCAGGAAACTGGTACACGCCGTAGTTCCTAACGAGAGCAAAACGTACATTTTTCTAGATTGTACAGAGTGAGATTTTTGCTTATCAGGCACTTAGCGCTTGATCTGCTTGAAGAGTGGTAATGTGAATGCCAACGAAAGCGTCCGCTATCATTCAAATGTCATGTTTACTTCACCAGGAACTATAGAGTCTAATTATTTCGCAAAGAGCGAATGGGACCATTGGATGGATGATGGACGAACCAGAGGATGTTCAAGATAAGCAGGACAAAAACTCTATCAACGACTTTACCAACATATCCTGACCTACGCAGGGTGACTTACGGGTAGATGAATATACTTTAGAAGTTGGCTAAGATTTCACATTTGTTAGGTCAAATTTCAATACCACTTTAATATTTTACAGTTCAAAGAGAAGTTTTCGCTCAAGATTGTATAAAATCTATATAAACAGACATGGACTGTGTCCAATGCGATCGAGAGGGATATGCTCAGGACGATTTTTGACCCGTTATGTCTGGAAGGACAAAGGAGGAGTCGTTATAATGACTCAAGTCTCTTGAGGCTGTCCACATAGACAATGAGTGGAGGTTCAAACTGAGGTCATGATATCTGTGATAGCCGGGCAAAGGTACTCGAACGGATGTTTTGATTTTGAAGACTTCTGCAGCAGGCCAGAACACAATCAATGAACCGAACTCTATCTATTGTGCTACTATCTACTACATCTATGTACTCTAAGTTATCGTCTTACCTGATTCCACCACGGCTTGTGTCATAGTTGAGCATTCGCATACCATGCTTCCACGTGACGTAGCTGGTCGGTTGCGGCACTCGGCTAATGATGCACTTCAGCTCAATCGTACTGCCCGGTTTGTAGAACTTGTCCAGCGTAGCCTGACCCCTCTCGTCGATAATTTCCACCCTCGGTACTGCAAATTGGAAGCACGAGAAACAATTAGTTCGATCATCCCTACGTATGATGCCTTTCGGGACACTTACCAACAACGATCAAGTACACCAGATAGACCAGCGGTGGATAGGACGAGATTTGACACTCGTAGTGGCCCTCGTCACGTTCGTTGGAGTATTGTATCAGCAGCTGCCAATCGTTTGGTGGTTGGTACTGGAGCGAGTAACGCGAGTCACTACTGTACGTCTGTCGGCCAACGGTGATCAGATGAATCTCGTCACCCTTTCGCCGAACCCACGATACCTGCAACAACCAAAGCAAACACTGTGAAACTCTGTTCCCAATTCCATCTCGCAAATCCAGAAAACTTACCGTACGCTCGCGCAAATCATTCACACGACAGTGCAGATACACATCGCTTCCCAGCTGGGTGGTCACGTTCGCGATCATATTGGCATCGTCGAAGAACGGGTACGGATCGTGCGTCGTACTTTCGGCCGATTCATCCTCCTGCTCGTCATCGTCGCTCGGCAGATCGGTGTACGGTACGGAGATTTCCTGCCAAAAGTTGCGCGGCACATTCATAAACGGACTGCTCGATTGAAGGGCGGATGATTCTGCAATGAGCGGGAAGATCGCATTAGGCGGCTGGACTGTCAGTTGAACACGGTGGCACAATACTCACTCAGCACCGATCCTGACACGCAGCAGTGCAGCAAAAGGTAGATTGCCGCTACCCCATTAGCCGGCGGCTTCATAGCAGCATAGTATTTTCTACTACTCAGTGATCAATTGTTGTCGATCGTCGAATGAGCTACGAGACTGATCTCCTTTGCGTATCGTCTATTCTTGTCAGGAACTGGTGCTAAAGTGGAGGGAGGGGACGGTTCCAATCACATCCTCCGCGGCCCGGTTCTGAGGTGACAAACCTTTTTAAGTGGTGGCCATGTGTCGAAATTGTGCCATCGGAGAGGTTGAGCAATGTTCTGAAATGATTCAATACTCTTGCTAGAGATTGTTGGAGCGTACATATGTCATCAATTGAACAGCGCCACAATCGACACAATTCGTGGTACGTGCCACGGATGCACTAATCAATAATTCCGCAGTGTTGATGAGCGGTCGATGTGCGGGACTGGTGGTTAAGGGACCATGCAGAGCAGAGCATTAGCACTTACCTAGAATCGAATGGCCTAAACGTAGAAGGGGTGCATTTGACGCCACTTTTTCCCTACATTTGGCCCGCAGGCTGGGAGGGAAGAGATAATGCCAAATGTCCGCGTACTGTTGTTGGTGGTTTTGTGGTGATGAAAGCTTTTTCGACAGGATGCGTTTTTTTCTTCGTTCTTCTGCTCTCACGCACACACGAAAACGCAACACTCACTGTACCGCACTGTTATCCATTCTTCCACCGAAACTCTTCAACCAACAATGCACGGATCTTTTGTACACATTTTCCTTTCCCCAAGTATAGCTTTTGGCAGACCAAATGGAAGAGAAAAATGGCCACCTGCTTCCATGGAGCCACCTATTCCACTCTACCACAATCGTTTCTGCCCGTACGCGAGTGTAACATGTTGTGCCAAGTTTGTAGGCCACGGCACGGATGTGTAGTGTAAGGCTAAGGCTATCCCGCTCGATAAGCACAGAAAAACAGGGGTGGAAAATGGGGGATGTCACTAGAGCGGGAAAATCGCCAACACACGGGAAGAATTTTTCACACTTAGGGTGGCTTTAGGCAGTTCCCTTATTAGAAAACAAAAAGGCGACTAAACCGTGCTCCTAATGATATGATTGCACTGATTTGGTTTGGCCGATTTTTGAGTGGAAGCTTTTACGAAGGAAGAAAAAAGCCACTACACTGCTGCTGATGCTGCTGCTGCTGCTGCTGCTACTGGAGGATGATGCTGCGAGAAATGGTGTGTACGTGCGTGGTAGGTGTAGTAGTAATATAGTGCCCTGCAAAACCGACTCCACGAAACAATGGGGGGATATGGAGATTTTGAGCGCGAAAAATGGCGCTCCAGTGAGAGCTTTTTACGGTTTCACACGACGGAGCACGCCATCTCGGGGAGAGTTGATTTTGGGTTGCAAAAGGGACCGCACGAATGCGCCGAAGCAGTTCGTGCGGAAAGTGTGATTCCAGCGTGCAGTGGAGTACCAGCATGGGAGATTGAATTTTAAAACAAACGGCCAATTTTGTTGTCGTTTTTTGTGTTTTTTTTGCTTAATAAACCTCATAACTAACATTACAATTAATGCTAAACTAGCTCGCCTAACGTATTTCGTTCCTTCCTTTTTTACGCTAATGTATTTACTTGTTATAGTCAACACATCGATTGCGAAGGTCTTAATTCTGGCAAGGGAGTTTTCAAATGTTGGCAATCTTCGGGGGACCTTTATTGTAGAAATTACTGAATTAAGGCCTGTCTCTCTTTGATAGCGACTCCCTGAAATGCAATTCAACTACAGCGAGTTCCGAACTAAAATTCCGTCCCCAGAAATAGATTGCTATATTGGAGAACATGGATATTTTCAATTTTGTCTCCGGCAGTCACTTCAGATACTCCTAATTTCGCAATTGGCAATCATTCCAAATTGCTGATATTCAGAAACCTATCAGCCTTTTGAGTTGGTGTTTTATGCTGGAATACTGCATATTCCAACAATACTCCCAAGAAAGGCATAGTTTTAATATTATTTTCGAGAGCTGAGGACATTTGTTTATTGAAAACTTATTCCAATTCAAATCTTTCTAATTTTTTCTTTCATGACAATTCTTTGGCAATTTTTCTTTAAACCGGCCTAAAGCAAAAGGAAACAATTATTGGAAGCAATGATTCAAAATTATCCGAACATTTCTCACGAATCTTATTCATGAAATTATGGTTTGTGTTGAAAGAATCCTAAGCACTTTGGTTTGGAGACCGAGTAAGAAATGTTTGTGATTGCTGCTCAATGATCCTCAACGAGCTTTATGTTGTCTATGTTTCGCTTAGATCTCATAGGATCTACAATGGTCCTCTTTGGGAGTTTCTTTCAGACGCCGGATCAAGATCGGATCATATCGCCTCGAATTCCACACATGAATAGAGAATGTGGTCGGTGAGTTTAAAACCCGAAGCAATAGTATCAAATCTTGGAGTCTGGAGGAGCGCCAGGGATATCGTAATGAGCAGACACCCAAGAGCATCATCTCAGATTTAGCAGATTAAGTAATCAGAGTTCTTTACGCCGCTTATACTTGGACAGCGCTGAGGTTGTCTGTGAACTTGAAATACTGGACTGTAGGAGTACTTGCGTTTATCAGTAGATTAAGAGATGAAGAATTAATTTATGGGTTCAGTGCCCGCCTCTGAAGAGGGTCCGTCAGTGGAGAACTGTTTATTATACCGTGCTCCAGCGAAACATATTTGTCATATCACTTGATTAATTTCCCATTTTTCCCCCAATCCTTCCGATCAGAACCATTCCCAATCCATTCGTACGGACACAATGGAAAGTAAGCTATTTATATCCCATCCGCTGAACCAGGATCGGATAACAAAGCATAAAGTGCTCCAACTAGGTAGATTTCGATTCGTTGCTCACCTACAATCTCCGCATGGAGCAGATGTGAAAATACATTTATGAGACACGGTGCTGCAGCAAATGGTACGAAAATAAATGCCGCCTTATGCTCAGCGGGAGCCCGTCCCGCGGTCGCGGTACATTGTTCGATCGGGCACTGACTTTGTAAATCAGTTCGATCGCAAACGGATCCACCAGCTGCTGTTCAGTCGGTAACGCGTGCGCTAACCGGGTGGACATGGTCGTGCTGACAAAATGATGCATTTGCAGCGAGACCTAGTGACGGATTGTGTGCAGTTTTTAAAAAGTAATTGTTTCATTTACTGTCTCCCCTTGAAATTGGTGTTAAGAATTAATTTATTTTTTTTTGTTTTTTTGTTTCGTTTCGTTAGCTATTAGAAGATATCTACGCGAGTGTGAAGAATCTTGTCGGGAAGTTGTACTGGAATCTGTCCGGAACAACGAACCAGACGGCGAGGATCAAACGTATTTAAATGTTTTCCAAGAGAACGACTTACCAGTTGGTGATCGAGACCTGTTAATCACTCGATGTGAGGCGCTGCTTGAGAGATTCGAGCAATCCTCCAGTTTGGTCAGTTTGTTGAAGGAAAAAGATGATGGTCATGAAACAATCGAAACGCACCCTGAACCGGAAGATGAGGAGGAAAATTCGTATCTAGATATGAGTGGAACGAGCACACTGAAGGCAAACACCAGCAGCTTGTCCAATGTAAGTATCGTCGAAACGAAAGAAGATTGTGCCATACAACACGATGAACCAAACGAGGATGAGATGCTGTTCGACGCGATCGTAAAAGAAAACTCGTACGATCTCACCACGGATCAGATTCTGTACGATGAATGCATGCAGGAGGTCAGCTACGAGCTGGAACAACCACCAGCCACTCCGATGCGTACGCCAACACCAGATAATGCTCCGCCCGAAGGTCAATGCCCTTTCGGTGGGCTGCCGGCGTCTCATTTGCGTTTGCAGCAGTCGCCCAAGCACGGTACGCTGTTTAAGCTGGAGAAGCGTCTGTTTTTCGATCAGTTCAAGAAGTACTACGTCGGTTTGATCGGAAAATGGCTGCTGGTGTACAACAGCCACAACGATCTCAAACCCTTGCAAACGATCTTCATCAAGAGCATCAAGCTGGATCTGAATCTGAACGAGCAGATCAACGAGAAGCACCTGTTCCAGATCATTACGCATACCGACACGAAGGTACACTTTCTTTCTCCCAGCTTCCAGGACCTGAACGAATGGATCGTGGCGATCGAGAACAATCTGATCGAACGGGTGGAACGCGGTGCGGAGGAGGGTAGTGCGGTGCTGCAAGTCTCCCGTAAACTACCCCTACCGCCCTGTCCTACAGCGCGCACCGATAATGATGAGACGGATTTGCACAGCCCCTCTAACGTGGAGGATGGAATATACGAAGAACCGTCGCTGTGCCTCAAAACGGAATCCGACTCGAAAGCCAACGCACTCGGGTACGACACTCCGACGAAACCATGCTGCACGGGAAGCAATAAGCCGAATGATTGCAACAAGAACAAGCCCGATCTGCCAGCAAAAACCTTAGACGCTAGTAGTGGTCCATCCACTCCTACCCCGGTCAAGAGTTGGCTGAAGAATCGTTTCCAACGATCTCCACCCGATCCGGTCGATACCAAGCTGTCCAGGAAAGCGCTGAAGAAACTATCTTTTGAAGAACTTTCCGGTCCGGAAGTCAACGCTGTATCGAAATCACCCACGAAACAGATACCGGTACCTTCTTCGCCTAAATTTTCCCTCGCCACAACTACCGCTAGCAAGGGCGCTAAAATTAACATGATCATTAGTCAGCTGGAGGCAAACGGGCAACTGAATTTGCTTTCCAAAAGTTTAACGGACACAAACAAGCGGTACACGTGGGTAGCGGATGGTGTTACTAGTTGAAGGAGGAATGGTGCGCGTGCGAGTTGGGTAAATCGATTCAGTTTTATTCAAACTTTTTTTTATATTTTGAATACAATTACAAAGAAATGTGATTTTAGCGAAGAAATAAATTGCAATCGATGTCAAACACATGATCGTGGGTGTCTTTTTCTGGGGGGAAGTAGGTGATTATACTTTACTTTTTAAATTTAATATCATTTTCAAATGATTCTTTTTTTAAGCATTTCAAATTGGTGTTTTAATTAAATTTGAGTAGCATTGTGCATTTTAAAACGAAATTCGATGAAAATAATAACATCGCTTCGAACATCAAATAAACGTCGTTGTTTGACGTGTTGTTAGACCGCTGGATGTCAAACAGGCGGAACAAAACATCGCACTCAAGATAAACAAACCTAATTGCTAAAATAATAGTACAAATTGCACCGAAATAAACACTTTTTCACTAGGATCTTACTAAATAAACAACACTGTTGCATGAGTTAAAGTGAATAATTAATGTTTCGTGCTGGTAGGTGCGGCATCTAGAGCCGGAAGGAAGCCATTTCTTACGTTCTTCTCCTTTGCCGACAGAATACCACCGTGTTGTGCTTCGTTCACTGCCAACTTTGATGGGATCATCGGACCGATCGCGGTGTGCCTGGATTGGGGATGGACCATGAGCCAAACTTACGATCGGAACATTCGGAAATACGATCGTTTGTGCTGTTTCATAACACGACCGAACGGGAGGTGGACGTGTACTGGGTGAACTATTCCTCCAAGCTGATCCACTACACGACGCTTCTGCCGCAGGCCGAATGTATGGTTAACACCTACGTAACGCACCCGTGGGTGTTTAAGGACAAACATTCCCACGAGCGGATGCACGTGCGACACCAGCCAGTCTACCAGCCGGACCCATGGTACACCAACTTCAGCAGCGGCGGTAGACTGGCGAGGAAGGAAATCAATATTCACTTTCCGGTACGGACGCTGAAGGAGAATTGTCTGTGGCGGATCGTTGCACTGCTAGTGGATGAAGAGGAAAGCGCCCTGTGGGGCCTGGAGATACCACGCATCCTTATACAGGAGCTAGCAATAAGGAAGAACAATAAAGTAAGCAAACAATGAACTCGTTAAGTGAACGCCCGGTACCTGGGCTGGCGTTTGGGATACAGAAACTACCCGAAATCGTTTTGAAATAATCGTTCCATTTATTGTTGCAATTACACTCTAGGTATTGCCCCAGGGATTGGTTGTTTCCTCATGACATAAACATGCTTCACTCTACATTTAGCGTTTAATAGTACGAGTTCCGATAGTAACTATGGGAATCAATCGAGACCACCAGCCCCCCGTCATCATCAGTGGGGGCCACCACTGCTGTTCTTACACGTTTTCTTTAACGACCGAGCTGACGAATCGAACATTCAAAGGGTGCGCTTATAGAGTTTTTGTATTCCGCCGTTTTTTTCTTTTTCTAACAACAAATGATCTGCTAATATCATGTTAAAAGTTATCTCTACCCCTATACACCGCCGCCATCATTACCAACTGGGCAATAGTAATCGCATAATCAACTGAAGTGGAAAATATTCTCCCCCGTTTTCGCTCCTTTTTGTTCGTTTCACTATGCCCTAACCCTTTGTTTTGATATCGTCTTGCCACCTAATAATGTTTCCTTAAAAATTGTTTGTTCATTTTGTACTTTTTTTGTAGCCGCTTTCCTTCTTTGTTTTTCATCTCGGTTCGTTACGGTCAGTGAGCTGCCATCTACGGTTTTATGCTTTACCACCCCATGGCATGATCCTAAAACACCGAAAAGCTTTTATGTTTGAGGACATACACACACCTTTATGAGTCGGACGCCACAACGGCCAATACTACACAGCTTATTTGTTCCACACTATCGAGGCATTGATTACATTTTGTACAACGTAACATGCCGGATGTCGGGTTTTAGACTAAAGAGAGATGTGGCGGGGCTGACTGTTAAGTAATGCTACACTCTATCCTGTTCGCGTACGTATACTTAAACTTAATCGTAAAGTTAGCGTGTTTCTGTGTGTGTTGTCCTACTGAGAAATGCTGCGATACGGGCCACTTCACAAGTGGCTCTACATTCGAATACATCGGTTGTGCGCTTCTGCTATGGCCATTTGGGAGCTTAAAGTACGTTGGTTTTTTTGTTAAATAACCCTCAAAAAAAAAAGAAACACACGAAATAGTCGTTATGGCTGTTGTCCCCTCGACGTTCCCGAGATTTAGCTATGGAACTTTTCAATGTGCCGCGATAAGGTTTGGGGCGTCTTGAAGACGTTATAGCAATAGGTGCAGATCAGTTTCGGCTGCACGTTGAAGGTGTTGTTGAGCGTGTTGGAGATGCCGAACAAGTTCTGCGTCTGGGCCAGCATGTTGGCCTGCAGCTCCGTTTTTATTCTATTGAAATTGCTCATTTTGTCCTGCAGGAAGAGAGAACACGTACATTTACAGAAAAAAAAAGTTTGTTTTGGCATATCATTAGCACGCTCAATACAAGAAATATAATTTGGGTAACAAAATCCCAAAAAAATAAAGTAATGTACGAAACAAATGTGTAAGAAAAGTAAAAAAACATAAAACAAACCGTCAAACGATGGTAATAAATGTAAAAGATTTGTAAAGTGATTTCAGACAGAAAGGAAACAGGCAAGCAAAACAGCACAACATAGAAAGAAAGAAAGGGAAGGTAAAATACGATATGAGCAAACACAACAAAAGTATCCCAATGGTAAGCAGCACACTAGAACAAAACAAACAAACTAATGCATCATACAAGCGGGGGAAGAAGAGAGGCCAAATGAAACCTTAAACAAATTGCTTTGTGTTATTCAGTTGAAAGAGTAGCAAATGAAACATAAAAGTAGGTTAGCAAAATAAAATAAAACTATTTATTCGGATTTGCGCTTTACGTCAAGGTTCTGATCGATGTCCACTTTCATCGCCATGTCCGGCCGTTGATGCAGGTGAAGCTGCTGTTGGTGAAGGTGTTGCTGCTGCTGTTGCTGCTGTTGCTGATGATGGGATTGCACTTGCTGTTGCTGCTGTTGGTTCAACTGTTCGCTTATGTTAAGCAGTTCCGAAACCTGTACTCGATGGATTAAACAAAAGAGAGAGAGGGAGAATAACAACAAAATTGATGTTAGTTTTTCGATAAAAGTAAAGAGAGGATTGATAATGAAGGAAGAAAGAATATGCAAGCAGCATGCAAAATGATAACGAGCAAAAGCTAACCAACTCACAGATAGAACCTTTTGCTTGGTGTCTCCATTGCCGTTGTTCGCTTGTTGCTGCTGTTGTTGGTTTGCCTGGTTGATCTGGTTCTGATATGACTGAAAGCTGGCATTCATCACCGATGCGGCCGGATGCAGCTGCGAATGTAGCAGATGGGGTGGCGGTGGTGGAGGCGTCTCGATCCCGTTCAACCCGTGCAGACCGTGCTGGATGAGCTTCTTGTCATCGACCGGCAGTGACAGGGGTAGCGCAATCGGAAGCCCATGTGCCACGCGCAAATGGTTGCTCAACCCGTCCGCCGTTTCAAACGAATCGTTACAATTGTGATAGTGGCAGAAGTGTTTCGGTGCCTTATTTCCACCGGGCTGTGCGCCCAGCTTCTTGAGATCTACGGCAGGGTGGTGCATCTGCATGTGTTTCGTGAGGTGATTCTTCATCGTGAAACCCTCGCTGCAGCTGATCACCGGACAGGTGAGGTATCTGTGTGAATGTGAGTGTAAAAAGGGAAACAAACCAAAAAGAAAGAAAACATTACTACAAACGCATACGATCGATTGTACTGTCCCACCGGAAACCATTCTCCTTTGTGGTTCCGAGTTGTGCTGTATCCTGAACCTGAAGGTGCGTCACATTGCCGTGTTAGAGTGAAACCGCCGGAAAAAAAACCCCGAGGACGAAAACGCGAACCAAACCGTAGCTTCTTACCTCCCGTCCACGTGCCTTTGCACGTGCTTTTTCAACAGCACCTCGTCGTTAAATGTCATCGTGCACATGGTACAGGCGTAATCGCCATGCTGCTTCATATGCAGCAGTAGGTGAGATTCTTGTATGAACTTTTCCTCGCACTTGGTGCACGAGTAACCGAAATTCGTCCCGTGTATTTTCATGTGCTGCTGCAGATGGGACTGCTGCTTAAAAGACTTATCGGGACACTGGGGACAGAAAAATCCTCTAGTCGAACTGTGGTTGGTAATTAAATGAAGGTTCAATTGAGTAACTTGGCTAAACTTGCGCGGACACTGATTGCATACGTACAGGGTGGTTTTGTGGTGCGTTTTCATGTGGTTGTTTAAGTTTGTGACCTGAAACGATGGACAGAGAGAGCGCCAGTTAGAATTAACACATTGTTTCCGCCAGTGAGCGTTTCGGCTTTACCTGAGCAAATGAGCGGCCACAGTTGGATTCTATACAAACGTACGGTCGTTCGCCCGTATGCAATCGTCTATGATTATTCAGATTGGTAATCTGCAAAGAACCCACAATGACAAAAGATGTTAAAGATGACCATTCATGCACCACTGTGTGCGTACAAAGCTCACCTGAGTAAAGGCTTTCCCGCAGTCGACGCAAACATATGGCCGTTCGTTGGTGTGAATTCGAACATGGTTCCGCAGGTTAGCTTGCTGGGTGAATCCTGCGGAAGATGGAGATGCTTTAGTACATCCCATCGGAACACGACTCACGAGTGCTTCTTACCTTTCTGACAAAATTCGCACACATATTTCTTTTCTGCCGAGTGATTACGGATGTGGTTGAGCAGGGAGGTTTTACGGCTGAACGTTTTATTGCATATCGGACAGCTTCCTTCCTCACCGTCGAGCACTTCATTCTGGAAGAGAAAAGTGCATACATTTACGGATTAACGACACGTTGCTATGCAAAACCCATCTCTAGTAGCATGGGTGAAATGGTCCTTACATCGATTGTCTGCAGAGTTGCTTCGAGATCGAAGTGTGCCTGTTGAAAGAAGGAAAACGCCAAATCGGCCGTTAGTGAATAGTGTATGGTGCCTTTACACCACGCGGTACTTACCAACTTCTTGGAGTTTGCATCCCCTTGGTTGACCTGATGAGGGAGAAAACAAAAATCGAAAAAGGACGCCATCAGAAAACCGCCTTGTGATTGTCGTTCCACTATACTCACGGTGTTTCCCAGTAGCACCGGCAGGTTGGAGCTGGTGGGTACCATCGTCGGACGGGAGCCATCGTAGAAGTTGGGCATCATCCCTTTGGAGATTCCTTTGAAACGTACACGATTCAATAAACACGACCGAGTTTGAGCCACTGACGGCGTCCACTGTGAGTACTGTAGGATAGAAAAAAAACCGAAACACAAACCACAATAAGCCTCCGATCCACTGGTAACACTGGCCGCTCGCTTCGGGGCCGGACTAACGGTAGCGATGGTTCTTCTGGTTGCAGCTATAAATATCTTTGCCCCCCTCTGCAGTTCCTTGGAGTGTGGCCATTCCCTGTTTTCACTGGATGCAAAGCCATCTTCACCGTGGCCCGCATGCTAACACACACGCTCCAACCCAGCAAAACGTTCGGAAACACGAAATTACCTCGCTGCCAAGCCTAGCAAAGCATTTTAATGCCTTCGAACGCTTGTTTTGTGTATCTTTTTTAGCGATGCAAGCGATTTGTTCTTAAGTAAACACAATTGCATTGAAAAAAATTGTTTGACAGAGTCGAAGCGTATTAAACATCGCCGCGTTTTTTCTCCATCGGGATATTTTCTATGTTTTTTTCATTCTAGAGCTGTCAACGCGGAAGGGCACAAATTTGACAGCTAAATTTAATCGAAAATATCCTTCTTGGTTAGTGCGTGGTCTCATCCCAATGCATCGTATTGTGGGAAAATTAAACAGAAGGGGTTGCAAAAGTGCATATGGGTTGCATTTTAGGCTCCAGAGAAGTTTGATGCAGTTTATGCAAGCAAATCTTCTTCGAAGCATTGTTTTTTGTTTGATGTCGATAAATACTTAAGATGTAGTGAGTTTTCATTGTGCAGATGGCTCGATTTGCAAGCATATTGTTGTACTGGCTATGAATGCAGGATTTCTCAGTCAAATCAATATTTGGTGAATTTTGGAGAGCACTTTCATCGTCTTTTAATGACCTTTACTGACTTGGCCATATTCTTGCCACATCGTAACGTCGAGTCGTTGGAGAATTCCTGTTTGTTTAAAAAGTTAAATTTTTATGGGGGATAATTAATGACCTTTAGCCAAGTACACCCGCAATAAAAGGTGCTCTTTCATGGGTTGGGGAAAGAAATGTCCATTAACCAATGCGAATTGCGTGTTATATGCCTAAATTTCTAATTACAAGTAATATGGCATAGTCGTTTTTTAAGAATAAAAAAATGCATGACCTTCGTTGTATTACACCATACAAAATCAAAAGGCCGTTCCTTTCTCGGTTTTTGGGGCAGCTTTTAAAACAACTAAAATGTATCTATGATTGAGGAGATTGATGAATACATGATAAAAAATCGAAAGGCCGTACCTTTCTTGGTTTTGGGGCATCATTTAAAACAACTAAAATGTTTCTTATGATTGAGGAGATTGATGATTACCCTTCTGTCCCATGTCCTCCCCATTACACAAAGTTCAAAGGTTAATTTTATGTAAAAAAACATTCTCTTTCATTCTTTAAATTAGAATTATCTGATACTAAATAACCACACACTCCATTTATTTCATCATTCTAATCACATCTCAACGTGCATTAACATTTGGAAACAATTTGATATATTTATTACTGAAAGTTACTCTCACACCACTGATACAACCACAAGAAAATCCCATTTAGATCGCTCCGCTTTCCAGCGAGAATATTATTCTCAGCGCATGAGAAATTATTAATGAAGCCATTAAATAATCCGACCACCGGCATTGTCGATACTTACCTTACCTTGCTTCAGCAAAAGAAGGAGTTGAAGGTATAGAGTGTCAATGTCCATATAAGAGCATTCAATTTTCCTGTTGTCCTTTAAGAAATTAAACAACCGTTTATTTAATAATGCAGAATAGTTTCAAACAAACGCACAAGCAGAAAGAAGACACACACAACGGTGGAAACGAAATAAAGCGGAAGTCATCGGTGTGGGGATGGAGAATAATCGCATGCAGAATAAGTTATCAGTAAAACGGGGCAACTAGCGGTAGCGCACAAGTCGAAATAAACACCGTCACCGCGTGTACCGGAAGCGCAAAACCGTTGTTTAATAGACGTACGTGGAGCAGACAACAAGTAGTTCCCAAAACACAGGCCACCCATCCCGTCCCACATATGTGTATGTATGCGGCACCACCACCTCCTGGGTAGTATTATTTTGATAAACTTTTGCAATGCCGATGCCGGGCCGGGTATACACACCGTGTTCGGCATGCCCGAAAAATGTACATAGGCTCTCGCTCTCTTAGCCGAGTAGCAAATGCACAGGGTCGGAGCACATGGTGCGCGCGAAAAACAGACGACGGCTTTTCCCGCATGGCCTGCGATGCCGTACATAAGATGCCGTTCGAGGTGGAGGCAAAAGCGCAATCCTATATGTGTGTTTGCCCGACCGTCGAGCATATGTGTGCGCGCGTACTCCAACACTCATGCACGGGAAGGATAAAAGCTTCGCTAGCTAGTCCGTATACCAACACTGTGGATGCTATTTCTGGCTGGTGTTGCTACTAGTGTGGTTTAACGTGTTGTTTGCGTACAGAGAGAAAGAGCGAGAGGGTTTCGCAAATGTTACGTTCATTGATGATTTCAATGCCTGCTGCAATCATCTGCTGAACCTGTTGGAGGTGTTGCTGACATTTGTGACGTTATGGCGGTTGCTAATGGAGCGCTTCCAACAGAGTGGCGCTCCAGAGTCGTTGTGCGTTCCGTGTAGAAAAACACTTCTAAAAGTGGTAAGTGTAATTGTTCTGCAAACAACCTCCATAGTTTCCCAGAGGTGTGTCACACATCAATATACGGAATGTTTTTGCAATAGTAAAAATAAAAAAAGGAAAATGCACAAACACATGCATTTGTGTGTTCAATCAACCACAAAACGTGTTAGAAAGTGTTTCTCGCCTTACGCTGCTCCCATCTCGCTCGCTTCCAGTTACAACACCGTAACACCGTTGGTGGAAACGTTGTTTAATGAAAAATTTCATTTCCCCGTTTTGTTTTTTTTTTCGAGACAAAAAACACAAAAAAACACTTTCAATGTCCGTTGTAAGGAACTCGGGACCCATCTCGCACGTGGTGAAATGAAAAATGTATACCCGCTCGTCTCTCTCCGTGTGTGTGTGTGTTTGTGAATTTCTCAAGTAACTTTAGTACGGGATGAAAAGGCGCCACATATCCTTTGCCAGTCGTTATCCTTTTTCTTGTCCTTTCCACTCCTCTCCACCAAGAAGCCGACGGGTGGGGGTGGTGGTATGGGTCGGCAGTTATCATATGACGGTTGTTTAAATGAAGGTTGTTTAATTTTTTTCCACGAACAGTTCGCTTTTATTGTGCGTGAGTGAGAGGGCGCGTTCGGAGTGCTTTGCATTTGGTACCACGCACGCAAAGACGGGATTTAAACACGAACCACGGAATGTATGTAATGAGCGGGTTTGCTTTATGCCACGCTTAAAAGGTGATTTTGCTCCTTTTCTTTTGTTTGAAATTGCTGTTTTTTTGTGTGTGTAGCACAGTTTATCATCCATAAATTTAAAACATTCGGTTGGAGCAGGATTTTCATTTACGAATGAACGTTGTTTGTTTTACGTGCATTTTACACCAGTTGTAAAATTATCTCTAGTATATCTTTACATAATTTTTTGTAAGTTAAAAAAAATAATGCAAAAGACTGTAAAACTTCCATTAAATTATTATAGTACGACACACAACCACGAACACACATGAAACAAATGAAAAATGCATGCAAATAGTACACGTTTTATACCCAAAAAAGAAAAAGCTTATTGATCACAGCTTCCGGCAATCAATCACAGCACAACCACCGACGAGAATTCACTTCAATAAAGCCGCCGCAGCTGCCGTGCACAGACACGAAAAGTACACGCGTTAAACGGTTAAACGCGACGAGGTTTCGCGATTTGTATTAAATATTTAACACCTCCTAAACGATGCGTAATTGAAAAACTTTTTCCACTGCACTTGTCTCGCACGCGCCCCGTCCAAAGGGATAGGAAAATTGGTCTCCCGAGCGTCACCACGCGCTTTTCCGTGGACTGTTCAGTGGAACGAACGCGAACGACACTCTAGAGCGGCTAGCTGACCCGACCCAAGACGACGCACTACCGCTGCTGGCAAATTGAATAATAAGACTGAGAATTCATCAAATTTTTAAAAATCTTCCAACCTGCCAAGCTCACCGACCGAGCGCGATTCTGTGCCCCGACTGTGCGAGAGGGCGCCCCCGAAATTCACCATAAGACACGGTGGTGCTGCCGAAATGCTGAAACCCCCTTCTCCCCACTCAAACCCGCCGCTGCACACACATTTACAACGGAACGTCCCACCCACCCAACCCAAGGACACCTCTCTCCCTATCCACAACCCTCCCGCCCCAAGTCGTCTTCGGTGAAGAAAAGGCGCTTCTCCGGGAGGAGGATGGAGAGAACATTTTGTATATATCACCATTAGCGTCGTCTTCTTATTTACTTAAGACGCATACCGTCAAAAAAAAGTACTGCTAGGGAAAACAAAAGCAAAGCGAAATGAAGCGACCAGCCCAATGAATGTGTGTGTGTGTGTGAAGAGTGATAGGAGTTGATGAGAGGGTTGATGGGAAAATTACGAACAGAAGAATAGGGAAAAAACAACAACAACCCACACAAACACACAGCTACACACAATTTTCTTACCATCCTTTCTGTCCACTGATATTACTTTTTCCCAACCCTTCATTTTTTCCCTTTTCTAGAGACTCCTCCACCAAGGATTCAATTCCTTGGTCCACTGGGAGATAGAGAAGTAGAAAAAAACGCACACAAAAAAGGGGTAAAAATCTTTTTATCCCCCGCCCGGTTTTGTTTCAACTCACCCCTTACCCTGTCTTTATATTATTTTTATTTTTATTTTTTTGGTGATTCTGCGATGCCAAAGGTTTTAAATACAGCGTAGAAACGAGTACGGGGTAGCCGGCGGATTCGGAGAGGGGAACAGAAAACAAATTTAACGCCTTACATCTTTGGCCCGGAAAATGGCCACACGGTATTGGGCGCCTCCATGGCGGCGAGATGCGCCAAAAAGGCGTAATAAAAATATATACATGACCTCCGTCTTCGCTCCCATACCTTCTACACCCACAACTCTCCCTCCCACCGCCCTCCACCACCTCTGTATTGTGTTGCTGCAAAAGGTTCCTTTCCTGCTCCTACCCCCAAATCACTCCACATATTTCACGGGGTAGCCCAATCCGTCCGGCCAATACAATAATATTTCGCCCCGCAAACAAAACGGCGGAGAATGAGAATCTGTAACATCTTAAAAAAAGCACGAAACCAACCAAAAAAAACAATACACACACAAAAAAGACGATCTTCAACAAACTCACACAGTCTCAGAACGCAACCAAAGGAAAAGACCGCCATCATCAAGGGTAGTCGTCCAAGAAGGCCGCGCTATTCCAAGAAAAGCGTGTTGAAAGCAAAGGATTCCCGAGCGAGCGCATTAGAGAGAGCGAGAAAGCGAGTGCGTGACAGGTTGAAGAGGGAGAAAGAAGGTGTTTGAAAAGGAAACCTCTCCTTCTCGAAGAGTGTGCTCGATTTTCTTTTCCTCACAATCGACTCCCCATCCCACCGCCCCCTGTATAGCAGAAGTACCACCCTACTGACCTATCCTTTTTCTTCACACTTTGTCTCGTTCGCTCTCGCTCTCGCCCGCACACTCCGTCGGTTCAACTGGTTTCTCTGTTACTCGTACGTTGGAGTTTTCCCTCGCAAAATACATTTTTCCTTCCGAGCGGTGGTAGGTGGGTGGATGGGCGTCCGTTTGATGCCGGGAAACAACACTCCCTTATCGTGGAAAACAAAAGTGACTATAAATTTTTGGCCCAAAAGGGAAAGGCCCGAACGCCCTATCTTATTTCTCGCCTTGTACGCGTGTGGTTGTGTGTGTGTGCGCTTTCCATGGAGTGAAGGTAAAAAAAGAAGAAAGTTAAAAAAAACACACAATATACATAAAAATAAAATGAAAACAACAAGAAATGGGACCTCGATGTCAGTGAAGAAGCAAGAAAGGCGCCAACGGAAAATAAAGAACAGGAAAAAAAACACCCGCCCAACTGCCATTTGCTGCTTCCATCGCTGCGTGCGTGTATATTTGGGGTGGAAAACTGGTAAATGAAGGGTGGCTGTAGAGAGAACAAAAAAAAACGCACACACAAAAAGCGCAAACACCCGAAACCGACCAACCGGGAGTGAAGGTGCGTAGGATTTTCTGGGTTTTTTTTTCTTTGCGAACGAAATAAAACCGATAGGGCGATAGCAGGAAAAGGAAATTATTAATGGGGTGGGAGAGAAAAAAAAAGAAAACGCAATACGCACACAAACAAACACACAGACGTGGTGGTGGTGGTGATGGTGGCTGCAGGCGCATTTTCTTGAAGTAAACGCTTGTCCGCGTGTGTTTTCGCGTGTAGTGGTCGCGCAAGGGGTTGGAAATGGGTTGTAGAGGGGTGGGAGTGGGGGAGGTGATTTTCCATTTCGGTAAAAGAAAAGAAATATGGTGGCGCGGGAGGGGAGGGTTATTATCTCGGACGATAGCTTAGAAAAAGAAAATGGAAGTCTTTTTCCGAATGCGTCGCCTCACTCACACACTTTCGCACACAGGGAAACATTCGGGAGGTGATATAAATCACCGACCATCCTAAGTAAGATGGTTGTGCAGGATCGCGTCAAACCAAAAAAAAAAACAGGAAAAATATGAAAATGATGCCCACTTGCTCCCTTATTTTTATCTTTGCCTACTTATTTCCCCAAAATCATTTTCCCTCGCTTTTTCTAACGTTTTTCCTTCTCTCTCTCTATCTCTCTCTCTTTTGCTATCAATCTTGTGTTTTTTGTGTGTGTTTTCAAAAATGAAAAGAAAACCCCGATCGAATACAGGACTCCTTTCCCTTTCTATGACCTCCACTCCTCACCCCTCATTTTCCACCCCCTTTTTCGCCCTCCGAACGCCAACCGAATTTAAGACGAATTCGAGTTTAGGATTGTTTTTCCGCGCACACTTTTTCTCCCACTTTACGGGGGGGCTGGGGGTGGTCTTCTTTTGCCATTAATTTTCCTCCCGCCACCACCTCTTTTGGCATCACCAGCATCGGAGCCGAAAGAAACAAAGAACTGCTCCATCGTTCCAAAAGGGAAGGTGGGCAGCCAGAAAATACGGCTTCCTTACCCTTCCCCCTCCCCCCTCTTCACCCCACCCACTAGATTTTCCACAGTTTTCCCGCCCCTTGGAAGGATGATTTTGTTTTTTGAGTTTCTTTTTTTTCTCCCTTTTTCTTACCGTTTTATTTGTTAATTTTCTGGGATTTTTTGCACTTTTCTGCAACCCCCGAACCACTTGCTTGGCCAGCCGTGTATTGTGGGCTCACTCGTTACTATGCTTTCTCTCTCTCTCTCGCTCTTGCTTTTGTGCAGCATTTCTTCCTACTCACTCATTGGTGAGATCGCTTTTTTTTGTTGTTGTTAGTCAACCCTTTTCCTGACCATTTCCATTTCCGCTCGTGCTGCTATGGCCGAACATCGAATCTTCGGATTCGTCTTGAAATGGAAATGAGTTTTTTCTTCCTGCACTTCAATGCGGCCTTGGTTTCACCCCTAAAAACCCCTCCTCAGGCACTTCCTCCATCACCGTTCCCTTGCTGGCGCTGTTATCAATTTAAATGTCCAGGCCGTTATCTATATTGAAAATGTACTTATATGCTCCACTTTTGGCGTACTTTCTTTTTGCTGTTGTTTTTTTTTTCTTTTTGCAGTCCAATCGTTGTCTATGTGTTAGTGGATGCGCGTCCACAGTTTCACTTTCTTTGCCGGCAAGTAAATAGGGTTTTCCACCGCGCGGTGTGAAGGTGGTGGAGAAGCTTCCCCTTTTTGGAAGGTTGATGATGGCCACTTCAGCGCCGATAACTCTTCCACCGTTTCGACTCCCTTGCTATCATAGTTCAACTTCAAAACCTCCCTCGTTTTTGCTCCAGTACATCGATCATCGAACCAGCTTCTTCGGTCGGTGGAGCATTTCGATTAGAGACGATTATCGTCTGTGTCGTCGGAATCGGTATTGTTTTATGAGCACTACGATTACGTCGGCAGTGATGCTACATCGATTTGCAAAAGTGTATATAAGCAGGGAAGGCATAAAAATAAAGTAAAAAAATGGAAACGGAAAATAACAAAAACAAAACGAATTTTAACATTTTTAAAACCATAAAAAAATCATATATTTCTGTTTAAATCGTAGTTGCTACAATCGGTATATCGTATTTTAACGGAATTCCATAACAGTTTTTACTGCAATGATCTTAGTTGATAATGTTTAATAAGTAAATTATTTACATTCTTCGGAAAACTATTTGATTACCATTTTAACTTTGAAAGATTAATAAACAATCGGAAAATACAACAGAAACTTCATAGAATTTCTCTTTATCAATTTTATTTCCATTATTAAAAAACTATTAGACATTTAACGAAACTAATATCTGCACATATGTTTGTTGCTATATTTTTCTGAAGAAATTGTTTATATTCTGTGGAAAAATGGTTTCCATTTTTCCCCTCCAACTTTGAAAGATTCATTGTTTATCGTTAAAATATTGTCATTTTTAATTCTGCGCTTTAAGCCATCAAAAAAAAACTAAACCCTGAGCTATATTGATTAAGAAACTTTTCACACAAAATTTTAAGTATTTAAAATGCAAAAGATCATGTGAAGTGATACAAGAGTTACCTAAAATTATTAAAAAGGATTAATTTGAGGCAACTCAATAATTCTGAATTAATGATTCACTACTTTAATTATAAAATTCAAATTAATCACAATTAAACATGTTTAATTTGTAGCTCTGTGAATGTTTTGTTTAATTTGATGAAATTCAAAAAAGAATAATATGGCAAAACGTCTTGGATATTCTTCTTAAATAAACAAATGAATAATAATGATTGAAATTAAAAATTTTAACATAAAAACTAAACTCACTCTTTAAAATTATATTATAGTTTTGAATTAAAATAAGCTTTCGTTATTTGCTCTAAGAAAAACATAATATTTTGTAAAAACGAAACAAAATATAATTCGAAACTCCAAAGCCATATAAATAACAACAAAACAGTTCACTTGAAAACTTTCTTCCCGCTGGTAATATATGTAAGGGAACTATTTTTAACATAGGTTTTTCGACTGTGAAGGTACGTTGTTTAATATTTCATTGTGCATCGCACCGCACAAGTCACTAAATCAGTTCGCCCGCCGGAAATTAACGAACAAGCACACACATACACACATTTTCACGCATAATTTTTCAAACTTCAAACACACAAACACATTTGTTAAGGAAGGTTAAAATGCACAAATTACTATTTCTAGCTGTCGTCGATGATCTTCGTCGATCATTTGGAGAGTTGTGGAGGCGACAAAATCCGGGTGAGATGGATAAACCACTAGGAATGGTAAACGTCTTCGTTTTCTGTTTTCTCTGAGTGTCCACTATGTCCACTTGCACATGAAACACACAGCGATGTAACTAAAATGTTGGTAAACTTCCTCCCAGGACGTTTTACGATGCTGGACCGTGCAACGTCCGATCGTTGCTACCGTTCGAGTGGACTAATTCCAAACTGACCTTCAGGCCGGTGGCTCCTCTAACGGACGCACACATTGCCTGACCACGACACATATGCAAGGCCACGCGCGTGTTCAGGAACTCCGGGAGGAAGGGAGTGGTCCGAAGGGCTAACTTTGCCTATTCGCTTATGTAAATCTAAGCGCAACCGATGTTGTTGTTGGTCACCCCTTTCCATGGCGTACAACACGCGTAAGGAGAGTTCGTGGCAAATTCTCGAACCTCTCAGGGTTTGGCTTATAATACATGGCTTGCGAAGGGGACGTACTATGGAATGGGAAAAACGGGTTGGCCCGAACCCGTCACCACGTCCGAAGGGATGCAACTCGTATGGAAATGCAATACCACCACCACCACCACCACAGCCATCATCAGTCCAACAGCAGCCACACAACGTAGAGGGGTTCCGTTGTCCCCGTAGATGCGTGCGAGCGTTGTGCGAGTGTGTTTTGAGTTCCTGCCTGTTTCTGTTTGGTGTTTTTTTTATTATAGTTATTATTTGTTCCCTCTCTTTATGCAACTTCGGGAGAATTGCATACACGAAACGAGAGGGTGTGCATCGTCGTGGGTGCCGCAAATGAGCTCGAAATGGCGGCCGTATTCGTGACGGTGCAGCAGAACGCAATGGCGGCAATCCGGCGTGTTACGGGTGTATCATTTTAACAACAGCAGCACAATCTAATATACGTCGGGATCCATTAAATTACGCCACTGTGCGGGTTGTTTCGGTAAGCGCGAAACAATTGAACGGGCATGTTTTGGTGGGTTTTGAGTGGGAAAATGCAAAACAAAACGGTGGTGCTGTTTTTAGACAACACCATTCCGTTGCGCGGCTGCGTTTGTTCGCGGGCATTATGTTTTTTGGTTGGGAAGTTGTTTAAATCCACCGCTGAAGGTGAAAACTAGGCGTACGGCGTGTGGCCGTGTGTGTTGATTGTTTGGAGGCGAAAACAAACCCCCAAACCCTGGGTCTGGGTGTGTGTGAGAGATTCCTTGGAGGAAACACATTTCCTTTGCCCACGTACATAGAGCCCAGAATGGTAAAATGAATTATTGCGCGCTTATTAAAAATGTCCTCTATTTCAAAGCGATTTTTGGAATGATTATCAACAAAATATCTACGGAAAATATAAGATAAGACTTAGATAATGAAGATGATTTCATTTTGAACCTGACAATATAATAATATTTTGACAATAGACAGATAAAATCTAGTGGTTTAATTTAATTTTGTATTTCTTTCAATGTGAAAACACTAAAAACCCGTCTACTTTATTTTTATGTACAGAGCTTAACGTAATTATACGGTCGCTTATTTCTTGAGAACCAGAGTTATAATATCTCCATTATGAACATTTTATAATATACGAGCTATCCCAACGAACTTTCAAACTTATCAGAGGCAAATTATTAAAAATAGATACACATAAAACTTAAGTTTTCGATATTTTCATCGTTTCAACGATATTTTCAAACCAAGTCCTTTGGAGGTCTTAAACGGGATGAAGAGGCAGGAATCTTTGGATTTGAAGGTCTGGAATTTGGACGAAATCTTCGAAGGCAGGGGAAAATTCAGATCTGTGGTCTGAATATTCCCTAAGATTAAATTGTTTGAAGGTTATCAAGAAATCGTTTAAAGACGTGTATGGTAAACTTATGCTATATTCAGTTTTTCTTATTTTTTCTAATTGTTTTTGGGAAAAAAAATCCAACATTTACTTTTCCTAGGCAAAAAGGAACAAATCATCCAAAGACACATTGTTGCATATGTTTAATCCTAACTATTATATATTTGTTCACCAGGTCGCGAGCATCCAATGGGATATTACAACGCGTATTTCTATCAAACTTTTATTATTTTGCTGTTGGGTTTGTGAATACGTTACTGTAAATAAGATACTTAGGATAAAATGCCCGTTAGTTTTCTTTTATTCATAAAAACCAGCTTGGCCGTATCGTTAAATGAGCGTTTCTTTCTTGTGAGTTGTTTGTTTTAAATTATTTCTGTTTTTACTAACTTACTACATTAGTTTGGCGACTATTGTGGATCTTTTATCTTGGTTCTGACCTCTAATCTGAAGTTCTTCGCATCTCTGTTACGTTATGTAAACTTTATTAGTGTATTTACACAGCATTAGGAACCAAGTGGTGAAATTTAAACATTTTGAACATCAAAACTTCACACTTTATATTCTCATGTGTATTTACATTATTAATGGTTTTTTAGTGTAGAATAATGCAGTGAAGAGATATTTTTGACAGTTTTTCTTTAATGCCTATGTTACATGGAGCTATTTGAGTCTTAGAGATGGTTTCCAAAAATCAACTCAATCTTATTATGAGTTTATTCTCAAAAACCAAAATGCCCTTAAAGTTATGTTACGGACTGTTATAATACTTATAATATTTTAATCGTGTTTTCACCTAATAATATTTTTGAACGGAAACTAGCTTAATTATCTCCCCAAACCCAATAAATGATGCTACAATTATGGAAAAAATAATGAAATCCCCACCATTCGTAATTCTTATAGCAATCAACATTCAATCCCAATACCAGGACACGATAAATTACACAGCGAACGTTCGAAAGTGCGTTTGAAAGTGTCCTCAAACTTGGGGCGGGCATGAAACGCACTTTGTCAACCTCAGCACATTGGCGACCGCCGGTTTGAAAAGAAATGTTTCGCTTCCAAAAAGACACGATTTCACAATTTTCCCCTTTTCTTCTGCAATCTCCTCCCCTCCCCCCTCCCCCCCAAAGGCATCCCCTAAAGCTGGGTCGGTTCGCAGAACACGTTTAGTTTGGCGAGTTTGTTGATTTGTTCGAGGCGATGGGCGAATTCCCGACGATGTGCCAGTTTGCAAAACAAATTCGGGATCCGCTGCGATATTGAATTTCAAGATCGTCTCCCGGTCGTTAGCGTCGGTGTCCCCGCATCGCATTTTCCCCCCGCCATTCCACCCATCCACCAGAGATCCCGATGAAAAAGTTTTCCATTATTCATTTTTTTTTCGTTGCCTTTCGTTCGTTTTTAATTTTTCACCCCTTATTTTTCGCTGAAATTAAGTGTCTCGGAACCGGCCACCCTACTCTCCGCTGTCCCCCGCCCGCCCCGAGGGCAGCCGTTACAGCGGCCGTTCTTTTTATCTCATTAATTCATTCCTTTCTCGCGCGCACTTTTCCCAATACATAAAGAGGCCGCGGGCTGAAGGCAGCACAGAAAAGAAACGACTGAAGGCCAAACCCAACGGCTTGGATGGCCGCCAACTTGTACATAGTGTGGAGTTTTCCTTATTTTCATCCTCCCACTCGTCCTTTTTCCTCCTCCCCTCTTACGGTTCTTCACTGGCAAGATTGATTCGAGCAATTTTTCTTTTCTTTCAGGTTTCCCATTTACTGTTTTGTTTTTTCCTTTTTGTCGATTCGGGGCCCTTTTTTTCCTCTGGTTATTTTGCTGTTGCTGTTGGCGTTTCGGTGCCTTATTTCAAGTGTTTCCAAGTTGAGGCAAATTTTCTGTAAGGGACGCGCGCGCGAAAAAAGGGTTTTCCAACCAACTTCTTCGCCGGGTTTTCCCCCTCGGCAGCGCCAATTCGTTCCGCAGAAGAAAGTTGCGTGTGTTTTTTTATGTTGTAGCTTCTCCTACTCCCTATGTCCGATTAACAACCATCATTTTCTTCAACCATAGCCGCTGGGTTGTCGGACGAGCAGCTATCATTGTTCTGCTGCTGCTGCTGCTGTTGGTGTAGTGGTGCTGATGTTGACGACGATTTCGAAAGTCACGATTTGATTTTGCCGCATCTCACGACCGTACGAACTGTCCAATCGTTTGCAGGCTTCGTGTTGGACGTAACGAAAAAATACAACGAACGAATTTAAATAAAATGTTCTTGCGTACTTTCTTCTTTTTGTTTCCGCTTCGTCCCAACCTCCGGGGACGTCGGCTGGGGATTGATTGTGACGAGCGAATAAGAATGCTTTATTGGAAGGGGAAAGCTTGGGGATGGAGATTTTCTTTCGATTTTTTCGATGGTATGGTTGATATAAATTATACATGCTATCTCCATTTCCTGCTACTAAATTATGTTTTTTAAATCCTTCTAATATATTTCATAGTTGTAAAGCATTAAACCAAATACTTATAAATGTAACCTTTGTGATTACATTTTCACAATTTTCCATTGAATTTTGTAAAGATTTTTTCTTACTCATCTTTATCTTTCAAAGCGCAATTGAAAAATGATGTCCCGCGTCTCCTTCCTTTGCCGTACGGGTTGAACTGTTACTGAATGAATAATGAACGATGGCGCTATTACTTCTGAAAAGTTTTTTTTTGTGATTGAAATTAATTTAAAATGCAAAAAATACATCGAGAGCGAAAGATGTTGAACAATAACCCCAGATTTCTTTAGTAATTTTAAAAACTAGTCGTCTTACTCTTTCCACTCCTCAAAGCTACCTTACTTTATAGAGTTTTAGACGGAAAATACAAACATTAGACTACTTTTTAATTATTTAAGATGAGAAAAATGCATCAACGTGTGATAGGCTTTTTGTAATTTTAAATTTGATACTAATTCTGATCCAAATGTGAAATGTGAATTAGTTAAAAAAAACGAAATAAACTGAAAAATGAAGAAATGTACGAGTAAACAGCGATAGGAGCAATAAAATCATAGTAAAGTAGGGAAATAAACAAATAACATAAAAATTATCACTAAAACATACCTTTTATTCTGGAGTTTGAAACATTACATTAAAGGCCATCATAGGCCAGTTTGCTTCTCACCGGCTTTCATGCACTTTTATGCTTGAAGAGAAAGGACGTGGTAGAAAAAAAAAAAAACAAAATAACATCAAGTACTTGACTTTACTTAAAGCGTTCAACCATTCAAGTTATCAGCATGTACTAAACGATTTTGTTAAAATTATTCAGCATACAGTTTTGTTCTCAAATTCTCATTCGGCCTTTGGATATTTTTAACCTTGTACTAATTTCACCACAAATCGTACCTTCATTTGAATCTTCTGCTGTGGATTTATGGAATTGTCCTTGGAGCTAATCAAAACCATCTATCGGTGGACGGACAATGTGCAATGTCCATGGACGGCAATTTGAAAAAAGGGAACATTAATAAGCCTTTTAAAACTTATTGTTATTTGTAAAGATATGCGTTACATTAAATATGAAAAGACAAAGAACTAACTTATTACTTTATTACTTTGTTTTGTTACATTTTCATTATTATTTGTGTGTGGCCTCGGGAACTATTTCACTGGTTCTATAAAGTACATAAACATATTCGCTTCACTTTAAAATACAATTTATATTCCTTATCTTAACACCCTCTCCCCCGACCCCCCCACCCCCACCCTCCAAAACACCCAACGTAAGTGAAGATTGTTTTTGGCAATCATGATGAAAAACAGTTCCGTCCATCCAAATATACGGCGGTAGGCATTTTCCTTTCTTTCGCACGCAGTTTGTCCAAGGAAAAGTTCCCATTTGCATCTACCACCTCCCCCCCCCACCCCACCCCACCCCACCGGAAAATAAATTGTCTCCCCAGCATAAAGCAGTATCAATAATTTGGAGCAAAGTGAAATTGATTTCCTTCAAGATGAGGGATTCTTCTTTCGGTGTTCGTTTTTTCCTTTTTCTTCCGCTGATTTCGTTGTTCACCGCCTACTGCGCGCACCAAAAACGTTCGATGCAAATAAGAAAATTTTCTGCCCATCAGCGGCCATCCCAACGGAAAGAAAATGCCTTCGGCCCACTAATGGTCACGCGCGCTAACCAAAGGGAATGAGGCGACGGGGGAAGGGTGGGTAGGTAGAGACACCCCGCTCAATAAGAATGGCCGTTTTATGTATCCTTCGCGGTGTATGTGTGTGTGCGTTTTGAGTTTTTTTTCTCTATTATTTTTGTTGTTATCGCTATTACTCTCGCTTTTCTTTTTTCTTCTTTCCCCTCCCCTCGCGATGCCTCGAACACACTTCTCTCGGTGTGTTTCGGTATATCAATCCTTCTCGGACCAACCGAAACGGAAGAAGGTACGCGCATGGCATTCGAGGTCCTTCTTAACCTCGTGCCGGGCTGGGGTGTTTTTTTTTGTTTTGCTCTCTCCCTGTTTTACTTCCTTCCTTCTTGAACCCTTGCATCTTTTTCTTTTTTAATTTTCCCGCTCAACCACCCCGCGCGCCCAAACGCAGGAAAAAGAAAGACAACGGGGTTCGCGCGCGCATTCTTCTAACCCGACCGTCCGACGTCTTATTAAGAAGGGGTGTGTGTTTTTTTTTTTTGTTATTTTCAGTTTGTATTTTGAGTGCTCCGTTTGACACGTTTCTCATCACGGTTTGCTCGACCAAGGAAGGGACGGGTGGTTGGGTGAGTTTTCTTCACCCAGCCCTTGCCCACCGGAACCCTTTGCCACCTGCTTTTCTTATTCGCATCTTTTGCGTTTGCCCGGGGACGCATCTTCAACGTCCGCACTGTCCGCAGCATCTTTCGTGGCTACCTAAGGCCTGGGAGAGTTTTCCGGGCCAACTGTTTCCGAGCGGACAACCCTTGCTTGGTCCGTCCTGGTGGTTTACGCCAGAGGTCCTAGATTTACTGCATAAATTAGACAAACAATGACCTTTCGCTCCCGATTGCCTCGAGGTTCCGGGGTTTTGGACGCTACGGGATCAGCCCGTCAGTAGAGATGCTGCTCGTCCTGCCCGTGGTCACCCCAGCCGGCGTATGGAAATGTTGCTCCTAAAGGGTTAGAACTGGTTTGCAAGATTGCATTTCATGACCCAACAGCGTGGATAAAAAAAGCCGCACAAACGATACATTCAAAATCTTCGATTTGCCGCCTGGAAGGGACAAGGGACGAAAACTGGTTTGCCGATGGACCCATGGGCAGGACAAAGGATATAACGGTCCTGCGAGTAGACGATTGTGGGAAAACCGGTTTCGAGATTTCCCATTTGGACAGTTTGTTTGCCGAAAGGGATGCGCGCTTGCCGAGACCAAAACCCCGTCAACGACCCCTGGACGCTGGTGCAGGACACCAGATGTGACGCGTGGACCCTTCGATGGGATCCCATCCCGACGGTCCGTCTACCAGGTACGGTCTGCAACAAACCGGATAAATTAGTAACGTGTTTTCGTGTATGCAAGCGATAACCATTGAGCATCATCCTGTGTCCATGTGCTGCACCGTCGTAGGTCATCATTATCGCACATAAACCCGTTTTCACTTCCGTTGAAACTGGATTCCGCAATGGGTCGATCGCTCGCTCGCGCTCTGTTGGCATGCTTTGATTAGTTTTTTTTTGCCATTACCATGGTCTACCGGAGGGCTAGAAAGGACAGTTGGACATTAAGGACGTTCATTTACGGATCACGTGGAAAACAATTTGTCATTTTGTTGCATCAGATGCAGCAATGTGTCCCCGTATTTCTGGCATAGGAGGTTTACACCTTTCAATTCTGAATATTCAGAGGCAGATTCAAATTAATTTGCTTAAGAAATGCGCTTCAAGTGGTTGTCTTTGTGTTATAACTAAGTATGTCATGGTGTCCTGTGTTTTGGTGCACATGGTACAATTTAGACGAGATTCGAACCGGTCTTGTTGCTGTTGAGTGTACAACTTCGTCGGTAATATAGTTAACGACCAGAAAAATGGAAATAATGCAAGAAATTTAATGAAATTATTATTTATTGTATTGCTGTTTAGCTTCTCCAGCATTACCAGTTCGATTGGAAATGAGGAAACATTTATGTTTTAAAAAGAACATAAATTTGATGGAATAAAAAAGGGAATCCTTGTGTTATTGGAACTGTGCAGGAATTACACGTTCCGAAATAAAGGAGTACCGTCAGGATACTCTGAAATCAAGAAGCTAAAATAGACAACTTCAGCGTGTAAACCCCCAAAATTGTTGGTCGGTTGGTTAGTTTATAGAGCCTTTGAGTCAATAGGCTTCATTAGTTGCTTGCTGTGTAGATGCGGAAGGCGCAGTGGACAAATCCTCTCCAGACCGTTTCACCCGTACACAGAACCTACCATCCTTCGATGTCTTCGAAGTCCTCAATAGGCGAAAGAGACCCAAAAGACCGATGTTTCCAAAACATACATTCGAAGGCCAAATTTAAAAGTGAGCGCCCGGGTGGGATTCTGAACCTGTCCTGTCATAAGAGAGCGTCGCTTTTACCATGTTCACCACCACCGGAGAAAGGGAGACTATCTGCCATATATTTGGATACAGAAAACAAGCTTCAAATGAGTCATACTCACTAAGTTCCATTGGGCTGATCACGTCGAGCAGCATCTCCTCTTGAAGAACTGGAGATACAACTTTGAGCAACCTGTTGCAGGTTGAAAGGACTCCTGCAACAGGCCTAGATTTCTCAGTACCGCTACTTACTGTATTAAAACAAAAAGATAGTATTATGTGTCTCTTGCAGCGACAGAATATGACTTTATTGGCGTAAATATATTATTTTTTTGGGTTTATTTAATCGTTTCATATGTTCCACTCTACCGTTCAGCTAAACATTCGATCTTGGCAGGAAAAGTGTACGATCACACCGTCCGGTAGACGGACGAACGCGCTCTGGTTGCTGAACTTTTTCTTACAAACCGCACACACGCTCAAATCCGTCACCAGGAAGTGTTTCGATTCGCACAGCATCTTCTGCTCCATGATTTGCAAATGTTCCGCATAGTACAAACCTTTCAGCACCAGGGCACGTTGTTTTTTCTCCAGGTAGAATTTTAGCGAATTCTCCAGGAAGTGCCTGATGCGCACCAGCGGTATACTGTCCGGCAGGATTTGGAGCGCTGTGTAAGGGTTGATTTTGGCCGAATGTTTCTCCAGTATGTTCACCACCATGTCGTGGTCCGGCACGAGACAGCGTGGATGCAGCGGTACATCACTGTACGGCGGTGCGGTCGGTGGTGTGAGAATGATTTTCATCAGCGTCACGTACACGTCACAGTTGTGTGGATCGTTCACGTCGTACACGTCGTCACAGTACGCGAGCCCCTTCTCGAAATCGCCCAATATTTGCACAAAAATAGCCAGCGCTTTCTCGTGTTTGCCTGCAAAAATCCAGATAATTGCTTACAGGAAATAATTGCCTTTGCGGAATTGTGTCTTACCTAGTCGGCCTAAAATAATAGCACGCTCCTCGAACATGTCGGTGTACGGGAATTCGCCCAACACTTTCTCCGCGTGGTAGTATTTGGATTTTTTAAGAAACGTCAACAATTTGCCTCGTACTTCCGCAAGTGTCTCTTGCTTTTGGCTGTAAGGAGAAAACCCCCGTTTCATTGTCGAACATATTCGTGCGCGTGGTTTGTTTGTTTGGACTTACGCGTTAGCTTCCGCTTCCTTATCCTGCTTTAGCGTGAGTAACTTTTCCCGATACTGCTGGATAAGAATGTTGTGGAACAGAGCTTTCTCCTCGTGCCACACGTTAATGATATGCTCCAGATATCGGACCACCAGTGTCTGGTGATCTTTGAGCAGATAATCGAGCACCTCTGCCCGGGGGAGATTCTTCACCTCGGGCATTTCTTCGACAAACACCTTCAGCCCATCGTCCGGATGGTTCTGCAACACCCAGCCGGAGAATTCGAAGATCAGCTGCTTAAAATCGGACCCGAGCTGCTGAAGGTACTGCACCGTACGATCGTGGCCGTACAGTGGCGATCCCGGCACCTCCGCCTGTGTGTGGAGCAGCTGCAGGGCACGCTTGTGCTGGCCCTTGGTTTGGTAGAGAATGATCAGCTCGACGTACTTTTCGTGCTTTTTCAACACCCGTTCGGATTCCTCCAGATAGCAGTGGTTCATCCGCAGTACGGGTGCGATCAACGAGTCGTTCGTTAACAGGTAGCATTTCAACAGTGTCGTATCGATGATGGCCAACAGTGCCGACATATTTTTGTCCGCCGGTCCGTCCGCACCTGTCTTGGTTCCCAATTTCCGCAGTGGAAAACGTTTCTCCGTGAGATAATCGATCAGTGCAAGGATGGCATTTTCCAGTTCCTTCTCGTCCAACACCGGTGCCGGTTTATCAGAGTAATGGCTGAGTTTGTTTTTGCCACTGTCCGGCAGTAGGTCCGGGAACAGGCGTATCACATCGATTGGATCAGTATCGAGCTGTGCAAACTCTTGCATCGATTCGCGGAAATGTTTGTTCACGAACAAATTGTACGCGTACCGCGTTTGAATTTCGTTTATCTTCGTTGCCTTAAATTCGGGACTTTCATCGGAAATGTGCTGTGCGGGTGAAAAAAAGGGGAAACATCAGTACACATGTTGGCCAGAGAAAAAAACGTGCCGGATGGTTATACAAACCGTCAATTTCAAGGCTAGTTGAAAGTTTTCCTCTTGCAGTAAGTGTTCACGTTGCTTCGAAATGTCCACCGCCTGAATGCACCACAAATGCGACACGGATGCCACATACAGCAGGCCCTGTTTGCCGCGCACCAGAAACCTAGCCTTTTGCAGCTGTGGAATGGTCTGTATTAAGGTGCCTTTCTCCTGGACATTGTCGAACACCCGCACCTCGATGGCATCGTTTATCAGCCCGACCGCGTACGGTTCATCCCACGAAAGGCACTGGAACGGTTCGCTCCAGATCAGTGACTTTAGGTTCATGGTTCGCTTGGCCGCTTCCGCCTTTGCGGAGGCTGCTAACGCTTCCGTTGGTTTCACCGAGCCGGACATATTGTTCGGACCTTCCCGATCATCGATCCGATACTTTTCGGTGTAGATGGTGATCAAGAACTCATCCTTCACCACCGCAAACACACTGTCCTCGATCAGGGTAATGCACGGTTCGATCGTTTTCGAGGAGCTCGTGGGAAAGAGATCGACTTTGCGGGGTTGTGATGCTGACATCTATCAGAGAAAAGGCATTAATCAGCTGAGCCACTCGTGTTTTGCTTTTCACCGATGTGCCACTACTTACATCATACAAAACGTACTCCGTCTTGTACCCGACGCAAATGAAGTTGTTGTTCCACGCCACCGTCTTCGGTACATCGTTCAAATCGATCTCACTATCAAGCGGTAGCAGTTCGTGCTGTTTCCAGTAATAACACTGCAGCTTGCGTTTTACTGCCACACACACCCGACACACGATCTTGATTTCGCTCGTGAGCGATTTCGAACGCTAAAAAGGAAAACCAGATCTTGTTTAGGAGGAAAACAAAAAAAACGGGGCGACCACCAGCTCACCTTAATGTCCAATGCGAACACATTCGCACCCTTCGTTCGCTGTGCGGAATGTATCAGAGGGAACCCGTGCCGGCTGAAATCGTTCACGTTCAGCAATCCGTCCGTCAGGCTGAACAGCAGCGTGTACTCCGGTATTACCTCGATTTGGGTGATGGGCTTTTTGCTAAAGTTCTTATCGTACTGCAGCAACTGCAGGTCGAGTTTGTTCGTTTCTGCGTTCGTCTCGAACGAGTACATCAGCAGGTGCCCCTGTCTGGTGCCGAGAATGAGTTTGTTATCTGCAAGCAGGTCAGAATGGGCGTAATGTGAGTCACATTTATCATTGGTGGTGCACCTCTTACCGAAGCCCGCCATCGATTCAATTTGCACGGAGATTTTTTCCGGCGGATACACAATGTAAGCATCATGCATATTGTGGCAGAGAAATCAATAATTCACACGGTTTTTAAAAAGAAAACTACAATATATCGGCCTCCCGTAAATAGTGTACACAATCGATCAGTTGCTGTTGTTATTGTTTGGGTACTGTCAAGTGCACCGATTTGACAGCAGCATACAACATATCGTTGCAATGTGGTATGCAAGTGTCATGCAATCGCGCAATTGCAATCTTTACTCTGACAACCCCGCAATGCACACGTTTCCGTACCGGTACTATTGGATTTTAGGAGAAAAGAATAACGCCATCGTTATGTTTATGAGCAAAGCATTATAGGCATCTTTATTTCACTAGTTGGATTTGTTTTATAAAAACTAAACCACTTTAAATGCACTTTATCTGGAAGACGTTCGTTGTCGCTGTCGTTGTACGGGCGTTGTGCTGTTGATGATAATGACGCAAAACACACGCATGCACGTGTTTCCCTCTTACTTCATCGTCGGCATGGCAACGGCTGCCTTGGCATGGCTCACGTCACCCTCACGCCACAGCTGCGTGACGGTTTTCGTTTGCGTGTAGAACTTGATGCCCTGCTTGCCGTAGAAGTGACAATCGCCCAGGAAACTGCCCCGGCTGCCGGTGAACGAGAACATTGGCAGCGGCACCGGGATTGGTACGTTCACACCCACCTGTCCGACGTCGATATCGTTGACGAACTTGCGCGCAGTGGCACCGTTCGTGGTGAAGATGGCCGTACCATTACCGTACGGGTTGTTGTTGATCACCTCAATTGCCTCGTCGATCGTATCGACGGACAGGCACACCAGCACCGGGCCGAAGATTTCCTCCGTGTAGCACTTCATGTTGGGCTTCACGTCACTGATGATCGTTGGCCCGACAAAGTTACCGTTCTCGTAGCTGTCCACCTTAATGTTCCGCCCGTCCAGCACAATCTTCGCGCCCTCCTTGGCGCCCGACTCTACCAGCTCGTGGATGCGCTGTTTCGACTGCGGCGAGATGACCGGTCCGAGATCCGTGCCGGGCAAGTGGCCCGCATTGACCTTTAGCTTGCGTGCGCGCTCCACCAGATCGGGAATCCAGTTCTTGGCATCGCCAACAAACACAGCCGTCGAAAGGGCCATGCAGCGCTGTCCAGCCGCACCGAACGCAGCACCAGCCAGCTGGTTTAGGGTGTTCTCCTTGTTAGCATCAGCCATAATCACGCCATGGTTCTTCGCACCCATATTACACTGCACGCGCTTGCCGTTGCGACCCGCACGCTCGTAAATGTACTTGCCCGCCTGGTCGGAACCAACGAACGAAACGGCCCTAATGTCCGGATTGTCACAGACAAAGTTGACCGCATCGTGGGCACCGTGAATGACATTCACCACACCCGGCGGACAGCCCGCCTCATTCAGCATCTCCATCAGCAGCATCGTGGCGCCTGGCACGCGTTCCGACGGCTTGATGATGCTCGTGTTACCGCACGTGATCGCCACCGGGAACATCCACAGCGGAATCATGGCGGGAAAGTTGAACGGTGCAATGCCGGCTGTCACGCCCAGCGGAAGTTGGTACGAGTACGTATCCATATCCTTCGCAATGTTCGGAACAGTTTCGCCCATCTGCAGCGAGGTGATGCTGCAGCAGTGCTCCACGACCTCTGTGCGCGTAGGAGAAGGGAAAAGAAAAGCAAAACCGATAAAGTGTGATCGTACGCTACTAACGCAAGCCGTCACTTACGCAGCCCGCGAAGAACGTCTCCTTCGGCGTCGATCAATGTTTTGCCCTGCTCCTTGGTGATGTTTTTGGCCAGCTCCGACATGTTGTTGCGGATAATGTGCTGCAGCTTGAACATTACCTGTTGTCTGCTCAAGATGGACGACTGGCGCCAGGTCTGTAAGGTGAAGAAATAAAATCGAGCATTGGTTAGTCGCTTGTTGCAAAGCATCGGAAGCATTACGCACCTTGAATGCCTTCTTGGCGGATTCCACTGCAGTTTGCATTTCATCCTGAGTGCACTTGGGAACACGCGTTACCACCTCGTTCGTGGCAGGATCATGCAGATCAATCCAATCGTTCGTCTTCGACTCGACGAACTTGCCATCGATGAACATCTTCGTGGTCGGCACGGAGGCTGTGCTGTAGCCACGTTGCAGCACATTGCGGCACTGTTTTTAAACAAACAAAAAAATTCATTACTTAGTATGTAAATAACAACATCACCTTATGTTGACCTTCGATGCACTCGTTTTATTTGGTTAGTTTCTACACAATTTAAATTTAAAACGAACGCATTTTGGTTCAATTTATTCTGGACAGAATGTTACGAAATGAATCAAGGGCTAGGTTTAGGTTGCAGACCGCCCTTAAGGTTGTGTAGCGATCATTAGAATGACCCTCTTTACTCATGCACGCGGCCAGTAGGGAACCAATTGAAATTCATTAGCAGGTCTAAAGTGATCGCGCAGTCTGCTACCCAACAAAACGTTGACGGTGTTAGTTCGAAGCGTATATCGCCCGTTGTCGTCGTAGGCTTCACGCATACTGGAGTGCTTATTATCTTAGCGAACTTCTACGTCATCAGTTCCAAATTTGGCCCCCGGAAAATTGTACTAAATACCGCTACGCTTTGGTTACGTCTGCAAGGGGACACACCATGTGATATGGATGCGTCGATATCATAAACCACCCGCCCTTGATATCGATATATTCCGTGGTGATAATGGAGCTTTTATCGACAAAGTACCCACAGCAAAACAACCCACCGGGTGGTTGAGGACGAAACACGCACGTAAGCAAATTGTTCGCCTAGCGCCTGACAGTCGTACGATTTTACTTTGTATCTCTCGTAATGGCGTCGCAGACAAAAACACGTGGGTCAATAATCGCCGAAAAAACCGCAACCGTACGGGTGTACCGTAGGGAATGGGGGTCGCCGATTGACCTTGAAGCTGGTCCGGCTATAACATATTAATAGATGTGGAACTCGCGCACCAATATGCTCGTGTTACGCAACCGATACTAAACAAACGCACGATATAGTAGTTGCTGATCGAAGCAACCATCGGCTGGATAGGATCGATTTCTCGGGAAAAAACCCCCAAGAAGCTTACCTCGGTAGCAACAAGTCGCAGCAGAGCCATCTTTGCTAAAAACAGACACACCTCTCGGTTCCACCGGGTACACAATTATCAGCGACAACGACGACGGAGCTAGTCGGCACGTTGTTACACGTTCTGTCTGGTCTCCGGTTCTAAAATAACTGAATCAAACGCGACCGGATAGATAGCGCGGCGGCTGCAAGAAAACACACCGCAGAGACAGACCCCCGATTTAATGAACTTGAATTTGTTGCTATAGCGCGCGTGTTTGTGTGTGTGTTGAACAATATCATCAGCAATTGCACGCGGGGGCACCGCGACCGACCGGCTTGGACAGTTCGCGCGACCGATGATTTTACGCACACACACAAACACACAGCCCTTGCGAATGTACGTACATTGTTTTACCATTTGCGCGAGTTGCCGCACACACAGGCGATACGCGTTTGACCGGTTGCTGTGCGATTTGGGCAATGGCGATCGGTCACTCCTCACTACGGTTCGGTGGTACGCGACCGCACTTCCTAGATAAGCAACATACGTCACAGAATGCTTAGATTTAGCATGACATGTTTAGGGACGTGCACGCAAACAACAGAAAGAAGAACATTCTGCAACGACGAAGCGATTATCGCGACCAACGCGTGATGGTTCATCGGCACACATTTCAACATGGTATGCAATCACGGTTGAAAGTGAAATCCACCAACCAACGAATGATGGGCCACACTGTTTTCCTACGAAACGTTCGTTTCCGATTCCCATACTGTACATCGGTGATGCTTTAAAGAAGATTTGTTTTTATTGCCGCACAATCCCAACAACACTCCATTATTCCTACGTTATTTCCTACTTTTCGGTCTCCTTCGCCAGTGCACTTTCGATGCCGGCTTTTTTCAGCTCGTCGATTAGCTCACCGTTCTGGTGCATTTGTAGAAGGATGTCGCATCCGCCCACAAACTCCCCGTTGATGAAAACCTGCGGAATAGTGGGCCAGTTCGAAAAGTCCTTTATGCCTGTGGGAACGAAACGGGTGACACCAATTACATCGCAATTCAACAACTACCCTTGGGGTGGGACATTGCTACATTACCTTGCCGGAGGGATTCGTTCTGCAGCACATCGTGACTGTCGTATTTGACCGAATGCATCCGCAGAATCTGTACCACCGCATTGCTGAATCCACATCTCGGCGCGTCCGGGTTTCCTTTCATGAAAATAACCACCTTACTGTTGTTTACCAGCTTCTCTATCTCCTTTCCATCGAGCGCTGGCGTGCTGAAGCACCTGGCGGTCGCTTGTATGAGCCCGGCACCATTGTATTTGAACAAATTTTGTGCAAAATTTCGCGTCAGCACGTTCATTTCGTGTTGTTTTGGCTGGTTTGTTTGTTATCTAACAACCAAGGTAAGCACGGTGCGAGGTACGCGAAACAACCTCTCGACCGGCGTCAGCTGTCAACTATAGCGCTGTCAAACAGAGCCATACCCGATTATCCGTGCGTACCCGAACAATCGAGCGCTTGGTAGTGGGAGCAGAAAAAAAAGGTAAAAAAGATTGACACACGCAGCGGAGGTGCATCTTTTGTCAGCCGTTTTCGTAGTTCTTTTTTAAGCGCAAAAAACTCTTTCAATGACGATGGAAAATCAGGAAGAAATATTGATGCTGCTGGAGCGTTTCACCAAATCGAAACAAAAGGACATCCCGCGGGAATTGGAGGACTACCTGAACTTTGTCGCACGCACGGGTGATACGCTATACCGCTGGGTGCTAGTGAAGCCGCTATTCCGGGAAAAGCTGGTCAATGTAATTACCGACTTTTATCACACCACACCGAGCATTGCAGGTAAATACGTGAGCTTATGGCACGCTGTTTGTTGGTTTAACCCGCTAACTGTCCCCGTTTTTACCTACCTTCCCCTTGGGCCGCAGATATTCCCCAGTGTCCCAACGTCGATCCGTTCAATTTCGAAAGGATGAAACGGGCGCTGCTGGAGCGGCTGGATTCGTTCAATTCCGCTCCCTTCACGGTGCAGCGGATCTGCGAGCTGCTTACGGAACCGCGCAAACAATACACCCGGATTGACAAGTTTATGCGTGCGGTGGAAAAGAATATACTCGGTAAGTTTTAACTGGGTGGTCATTACTGGGGGGGAAAAGGGAGTAGGAAAAACAAAATGGACTACTTTATTTCTGTACAACAACAAAAAATCGGAATTATCGGTGTGTTTAGTCCTCGAACTGTGCTGCAATCATGTGTAGCTGCTGTCGCATGACTTTGCCGGCAGCGTTGCGTGGAATTTCCTTGACGAACAGTACACCACCGGCCAGCTGTTTGTACTTGACGACCCGCTCCTTCACGTGGTCCTGCACCTCTTTCTCGGTCAGATCGGCACCGGGTTTAACGACGACAAAAGCACGCGGAAGTTCACCGGCGGTTTCGTCGGGTACACCGGCCACGGCCACGTCGCTCACCTCGGGCAGTTCGAGAATCATATTTTCCAGTTCCGTTGGTGATACCTGTTTCGGGGGAGGGGAGAAAAGTGCGGGAAAATATGTGTCATCATCACACCAATCTAATGTCTCAATCATTTTTATCCTTCAATTGCAGTGGTTAGCACACAGGAACCGGGTCACCGTCGCAGTGATAGTGAGAACGGTGATTCACTCGATTCGATTGTGAACGGGGATCTGGAGGTGAACGTTGATATCGAAATGGACAACGAGCAGTTCCATCTGGAAGCGGATGCACTGTTGCCGGATTCGAGCGACCCAGTCAGCTCACTGCACAGCTCCCTTGTTGCGGATGTGGCCGCATCGCCGCGTGGTGGTGGCGAAGGAAACGAAATCAACGGTGGCCGAGCTGTGGTTGGATCGTTCGCGATGAACAACGAGGCGGGAAATCAAACCGCTAAGGGTGGATTAAACTCCGACTCCTCCGGTCATCAGGGTGTTATCGACACGAATGAAAATGCCACCGATGGAGATATAGCGGTACCGCTGCTGGAAGCTTCCCTGCAGCCATCATCCACTGCGACGGACACAACTGAGGAACAGTCCGGTAAGGACGATGGGTTTGAAAAAGCACCTACACAAGAGTCAACGCCGGTCGATACGGATGCACCTACCCAGACAGATCGGGAGAAAGAAATTACCGCTGCACGGCGGGACACCCCAGATGAAGCAGATAAACCACACGCCCAAGACTCAACAACGGCCGAAGTAGCGGCACAGGAAGACCCGGAAAAAGCACCAAAAGTAGATGAAAATAAATCTCAGCCAGATTGTGGTGTGGGCGCCGATGACAAGGATAGCATCACCGTCGCTCAGGAGGACGACGAACCGAAAGCAAAAATGGTCAAGTACGACGATAAATCAACTCCGGCGAAATCTGCGACCACCACCACCACCACCAGTGTTATTAAGGCAGAGGTCCATGCTTCCGACGTTAGCGATACACTGTCGACACAGCAGGAAAGTACCCGGACCGTTGAAGAACAAAAAGCAGAAGTAAGTCCTTCGGAAGCGAAGGATGTTGCGAAGGACGAAACATCCACAGACAGCGCCACCATTGACAGCAGTTCCGTTGTTCTTCCGGCGGAAGAACCAGTCGCAGGCAGTGGAAACGATGATGGGAAATCTGTATCGAGCAAGGAAACCAGTGCAACTGGTGGCGATGATCTTCAAGAACATTCCAAGGGTGACGAAGCCACCGAGACAGTGGCAGCACCACCAACCATCAAAACTACTGTTCCGGAACCATCGGTGGAGATTGGACGGGAACCAGCAGACGGCGCGAACAACGCAGCAGAGATGGAAGCTTCCTGCCCATCCGAACCGACGATACAGGTTGCTGCAGCAGCGGCTGACCGTACGACGGTACAGGAGTTAGAGATGGAACTGGCAACGGTAGCCGCGACCGCTTCGGCAGCTACACCCTCCGAGATCGTTGTCGAGGAGGTCGACATGACCGGCGAACCGGGAGCAACGGATATGACAGAGGAAGACACGAAAGTGGACGACAACGTGATGGACATTGACGAATCGAGCGTTGAAATGATGGATCAGTAGATTCTCCGCACCCGAGAGACTTGCTCGTCTGTTGTATTAATGGTAATATCTATATGGAACGAAGTTTTTTTTTTCGAAAAGGACGAATAAACTAAAAACACCACAACAAGACTTACCTGGTTTCCCTTCACCTTGATCAACTCCTTCGTCCGGTCGACGATGAAAAAGAATCCCTCCTTGTCGTAGTACGCGACATCGCCTGTACGCAGGAAACCGTCCCCAACCAGCGTTTCCTTCGTGGCGGCCTCGTTTTTCAGGTAGCCCTTCATAATTTGTGGCCCGCGCAGATACAACTCCCCGGTCTGGTGCGGACCCAGGTTGCTACCGTCCGTCAGCGATACAATTTTCGCTTCCGTGTTCGGATACAGCTGACCACAGGTGCCGACCTTCGACTGATCGTACCGGTGTGGTGTGCAGAGCGTAACCGGCGAACTTTCGGTCATGCCGTATCCCTGCGCAATATCAATGTCCCGGCCAACCTTGGTGCGGAACTTTTCCTGCAGCTGCAGTGAGGCCGGCGCAGCTCCGACCAGCACCGATTCCACGCTCGACAGTAGGTCGGGCGTTACCTTCGGGTGTGTAGCCAGGAAGAGCAGAAGCGATGGCACCACGAACAGAAACTGGGGACGGAACTCCGCTAGACATTGGATGTAATCGTCCGGGATGAATCTACAGAGTGTGGGGGTAATATACTGTATAAGTTTTGCAAGTTCTTCGAACCGCGACACAAAGAAGGACGTCAACCCATATACGTTAGATGTAATGATCGTGTGATCATCTCCTTTTCCTTACTTGGCGGAACGACCTATTCGGGGTCATACAGCTTCATACACAATATTGCATACTAGACTTATTGATACCATGGATCTTCGGACCTGCCGTTTGAATCGGCCACCTCGGTTCCATCTTTGTGTTACTAGGGAGGAATGAAGATTGGGATCAAACTCCAGTAGCCAGACCTGTTTTGCCAAAATCTTACGAAACAATTTTAAGAGGAAGGATTACTGGGAGAAGTCAAATGTCGATGATGTCTGGGACCTCCGGATGAAGTCTTCTTCTTCTTTGGCCTAACGACCTACTCGGTCATGCCTGCCATTTCTGGCTTACTAGACTTATTGATAACCACGTAGTTGGATAGTCAGTCCTCACTACGGGGGAACGGTCCAGATGGGATTTGAACCCCGGTCCTGCCGTATGAGACCGGCGCCGCTTATCTCCTCGGCCACCGGACCGCTCCCCCGATGAAATATATCTTTGATGGAGAGATTAGTGGCTGCTGTAGAAACAGCCGATGACATGATGGACATCAAAGCTTTACGCGCCATTTTTTCAAGGCGTCTTAGCCGGCCCTAGGTACTTCGCCACCGAGGAGTAGACTTATTACGCCAAAAGTTTCATCGAAGTTCGAGAACAAACGACAAACAATTGAAAAAGGTTGTCGCCGATTCAGCTTAATTCGTTTACACCCTTCACAAATGGTGTTTATCGCTTAGCAAACACTTGATAAGCAATTTGTTTCAGTTGAATGATCTCTAGGTCAGCTACATGCAATGCACATGGATTGCATTTTCTAAGCAAATTTGTTTCATCATGGTACGAACAAGGGAACCGATCGATCGTACGGACAGCTTTACGATCACATCGATACATTTTGGGTAACATGGACAGTGCACAAAACGATCCCTACTTTGGTGAACCATCACAAGCAATGAATGCATGAACGCTTGAAGCCATATTTTGAGTACAATAAGGCGCATTATGAATTTCACAAACAAATGCCTCCAAAAAGCGTTTGTTGCCGCCATCAACAAGATTCAAATCAAGTAACCTGAGCGTTCAATAAAGCTCTTACTACTAACCACGTGCACGTTAAGCACTGTTACGCACGTGTGTATCTCTCAATCTCTCTCTCTCTCTCTCTCTCTCTCTCTCTGTGCGCTGCGATCCAGCGCCAGTGACAAAAATGGGTTTTGTTTTGTGTGGTTCACCAGATACTTTATTCGATAATTATTTATAAATATATATATAGATATATTTATGCATGTAAATAAATGTTGATCTTAACGGTATCCATATTTATTAATTATAGTTTATCATTTTAAATCATTACTTGTGTGTTTATGCAATTTGAGAGGGTGTGTTCTTGTCTTTGTTGCTGATGATCTGCTCCGTGTATGCGTGTGTGTGTGTGTGTGTATGTATGCGTACGTCCATACACGTGGAAAATCATACTAGAATGCCAAAAAGGATTCACACCTCCTAGGTGTCTAGTGCACATGGGGTACAGCTTCCCCCCGAGTTTGTGGCGGCCTCTCATAGCAGATTAATTCGTAGTTTGCATATTGTTTGCAGCATTAACAATATGTTTTGCACCAGCAGCATCATCTTATCGATCATCATCATCATCATCATCTAGCGAGCACGGTGTTGGAAGGAGGGTGCAGGAAACGTTCAGAGGGTCGATTGTTTGTTTGCAGCAGCTTGTTTGTTGTACCCTGCTTACATATCCTATCCATCCCTCAAAACACCGGCTTAGGCACCACCACACGCACACGCACACACATACAATACGCACAAACACACACCCACACACGCATGTTCATAAACAAAAAAGAGCACACCTCGTGGGATCTACTACTTGTTGTACACTAATCACCTTTTGCTTTCCTTTTCTCTGCTTGTGGGTTGAAGAGGGGGAGGAGGGGAGGGCTTGGGCGCCAAAAAACATTTCCCATTCCCATCATCGTTTCACACCCCTCGTGCCTATTCCTTTGCCTACCTTTTTTCCCCAGCAAACGGACGAGGTACACTATAATCGAATATTTACTTGATAGTAATAATAGTGTGGGAAGTGTGGGTGTGTGTGTGTGTGTTGGGTTTTTTGTTTGCCTTTCTTTTTCTTGTATTGTAAAAAAAGACGAATCATCGCAGAATTGGCAGAAACTATCGTTTTTCCTCCATTTAGCAATCAATCATTCGCGAGCAGGCGCGCCCACTCACCCGCACACCCACTTGCTATCTATTATTCCCGCTCACCCAACTTAATTAGTTTCTTTGCTATCGCTTTCTTTTGCATCCTCCTCCTCCTCATCCTCATCGCTATCGCCATCCTTCCCACCGTCATCGCCTTCCGGTTCGGAAAAATTCTCGAAGAACTGCGTGGTCGATTTGGTACAAACACCCCGGCCTTCGGGTTCGTGGTTGGGATTCGATGGGTCTATCCAAAGCCTGAAACCATCCATGATGATCTCCATTTCTTCTAGGTTCACGAAGATCGTCAGCAGCAAATTCTGCGGATGCTGCAGCCTCACCATCAGCCGCTGGATCGCGTACAACGCCTCCAGCTCCAGCTCGCCCTTCCCGCAGAGATATCGCTGCAGCAGCGTTTGACAACGTTCCAGCTTGATCAGATCGAGCTTTTCGTTGTGGATGCAGTGCTCGAACACGGCCGTCGTGAGCGTACGGATCAGCTCGGGCGAATCCAACTGCCGGTCGGTGACATACGCGTCGATACGCTCGAACACATCGTCGTTCGATGACCTGTTCTCCATGAACTGCCGGATAGTCTCCTTCGCCTCGTGCTCGTGCAGATAGGTCAGGTTCGCATCGGCCACACGTTTCTTGATAGTCGCCTTCGGTGCGGAAGCAACGAAAAACTCGCTCAGGTCCAGTGGGTGCTCCATCCACAGCTTTTCGGTAGCGTTCTTGCCATGGGTGGCTTCGTAACTCTGTAGGATGGCGGACAACATCGCCCAGTGATACTCGTAGTTGTTCTTCAAAGAGCTTACGGCGAGTTGCCGCACGTCCTGCAGCGTAATGAGCCGTTCGTGCAGCGGAGGTACGAAGAAATCGGCCAGACACTCCCACATCTTGGGCAGATCGCGCAGGAATTCTTCCGCATACTCCAGCAAGTCCTTCAAAATATTTTGGAAGTCCATACGATTGATCATCTTCGTGCGCAACATCCCGACCACAATCTCCGATGCTGGTTTACGCTGCGCCACGTCACGCTCGTAGTTGTTGTGTACGAGCTGTTTCGCCACGGTGTACAGATATTCTGGTGAGTTGTCACTCACTTGTATTTCGCCCGCCAACTCGCTAATCTGCTTGGTCAGGATCTCGTCGAACGGCCCGTCGGCACTGTCCACATCACCCCGCAACAGCCCTCCGTCACTGTGTCTGCTGCTGATACCGCTACTGGGCGTTACTGACGCAGGTCCCGCTGATGACAATCCGGACGATGGAGGTAGAGGCATTTCCAGCTGTTTATAAAATTGCCCCGAAGTGGAAGAAGATTGTCCCATTCGATTCATCCTCGGTGGCTGCAGCTGTTGCTGCTGTTGTTGCTGTTGTTGCTGTTGCGATTGGTTGTTGGAACCTCTCGGTGCCATTTTGCCGGAGTTTCTTTCCCATTCGCGATCCATGCCGCCGCCGCCGCCGCCACCGCCACCACCACCGGAAGACGCGGAAGGCTCCCGGGAAGATCGGGAGTAGCGTTCCTCGTTCTGACTGCTGCTGCTGCCAAACCGACCGTAGTGGTCCCGATCTAAGGTTTTAACAATGTACGGTTCCTTACTAGAACCACGGTCCCGGTCCTGGCGACCGGCATCCCGGTTGCGTTCACCACCATCGTGGTCGCGATCGCGCTCATTGCTGTCGCGATCGGCCAGCGCACTAGAGGACGACGATGATGCTGATCTTTCGTTCACCAGCAGCGCACTGTACAGGTTGTTTGCGGTGGTCTTTTGCCACATCTCCGACTGGTAGTGTGCCGCTCGGCCCAGATGCGTTGTATCGACATTCATCGTCGATGGCAGCTTCTTTGGATCGATCGAGATCGGACGATTGCTGCTACGGCTGCTGAAGACCTGGAACCCATCCGCGTCCTTCTGCAACCGGCCACCTTTGGTGGAACCGCCCGAACCGCCGCCGCCGCCGCCACCACCCCCACTACTGCCCCGACCGAAGTTGCCCTGGTTGTAGCCCGGGGCACCGCTGCCACTGGATGACTTCCCGTACAGCGAACCACCGCCCGTACCACCGCTTCGGGCGCTGCCCGACCGGCCCGCACTGTTGCCGCCGGAATATCCCCCACCGCTGTCTTTGGTCGGCATGAAGTTCAGTATGTTGATACGGTTCTGCTCCGATTCTGCGTCGCGGGCAATCTGCGAGATCGTTTTCGGGTTGAGCTCCTGGCGACGCGGCACCCATTGGTTTCTGCGCAAATCGATCACGTCCTGGATCATGAAGCGGATCCGACTGCTAATGTTATACTTCTTAAACTCCTTGATGATGGTTTCTAGTTGCTCGAAGTACTTTTTCAGCGTTGAATCAGTCTCCAACTTGCCACCGACGGTCGACAGCAGCTTGCACAGACATTCGAGCAGCGCTTCGTGACAATCCTCGGGAACCTTGGGCATCAGCATATCGAAGCATATCAGCATGACGTAGTTCTGCAGCAGACCCTCCTTGTACAGCTCACCGATGAACCGCATCATACCGACCGACCTCCGCCGCATCTTCATCTCCTCCTCCTCCAGCTGTTCCTTCAGCTCCTCGAACTCTTCCTTAGGCAAATTTTCGCTCTTCTCCAGCTTCGCCCGACGCTCGCGGACTGCAACATCCTGCACCTTGCGCAGCTCCTTGAACTCATTTCTACACCGATCGATAATTTTTGCGCGAAAGTTGTACTCCTGATCGGACACGCCTATCATGCCGATTTCGCTGCACATTTTGGCATACGCCTCCGAGAAATTCGGCTCCGAGATGGCTTTCTCGAACACCAGCTTGATGCAGCCATCGAACTGTGTCGTCGTTCTGATGGACAGCTTCTTCACTTGCTCCACCAGCTTGGTAAAATTCTCCGGTGTCAGCTTGTTCAAGATACTGCGCATAGTTCGCAGCAGCTTATCTGTTTCGTCCTGTTCGGAGTTATCGCTTTTCTGTAGGTGACTCGGCTTCCAAGCGTTACTGCTTACGTTCAGCTTCACATCCCTGTCCAGGTTCAGCTTGATGAGCTTCGTTCCGGTCTTGTTCATGCCCTGCTGCGATTGCCTGTTTGGCTGGGCACCGCCACCGGACTGGTTGCCGCCGCCACCGCCCGCACTTCCCTGCTGCGATGAACGTTTCGTCACGTACGGAAGCCTTACCGGGTTGTGGTGCATCATGCCACCTTCGTTCTTCGTAGCAAAGGACGGCAGTAATGTACCATTGCCCTCCTTACTACTGTACGGATTTCCACCACCGCCGCCGCCACCACCACCGTAGTTGATTCGCACGAGCAGGTTTTCCAGGCTGTTCGGCAAATTGGGCGGCTTCTCCAGGGCCTGAGGGATGTTTTTCAACATCATCAACTGTTCACGGGAATACTTTTTCTTGCCGTCCGGATTGTCGGGACTCCACTGGTCCTGGTCGTACTTGATCAACGTTATCGATTTACTTTTCTTTACCGCTGGCGGCGGTGGTGCCATGCTGCTGGCGTTCGGACCAACTGGCTTCGCTTGCGTTTGCCCGTCAGCTACCGGTGCCGTCGCCGTTGTCGTTGTCGTGATCATTGTCGTTCTGGATGTTAACGATTCTTCCTGCTTACCCTCATCAACAGCACTTACCGGTGCGGCAAGTTTCGCTTCAGCATCGGAAGCAACTGAAGGATTCACTGTAACTACGTTACGGTTATCGTCCAAACTGCTGTTTGCAGCATTGATCGTGGGCGCTGCCACACTACTGCTGCTGCTGCTGCTGCTGTTGCTGCTGGACGTGACAACATCATTACTATTAGTGCTGCTTTGAGCGTTCTTGCTACGGTCAGTTGGGACGATTTTATCAGTCTCGCCACCATGATGCTGCTGTTCCTTCTCCTGCTGTACGCGATCCTCAGTGGTTGCCTTCGGCATCATACCGGTCGCATTTACATTATCAACCGACGGTGCGGCTCCCTTACCGTCGACGTCTACCGAGCTTAAGTGTCTGGTGTAATCCACATTGTTATTATTAATATAATCATTATCTAACTGCTTAACGCTACATTCCTTATTTAAAAAGTTCGCCTGCTGTATAGCAGCAGCAGTGGAGGGCGCATCAACCGCCGGTTCCGCACTCATTATGCTGGCAGTGGTAGCAATCGCATCGGACACAATCACAGCTGCCCGATCCGTCTCGTCCGAGGCAACTGCAGCGTCAGCACCAACACCAACGGCGTGGATATGTTCTGCCTCCTCCTGTTGGCCCACTGCCGTCGCCAGCTGCTGTTCCGATGCACTTTCCTCCTGCAACGGCAGCGGTGCTGCTGCAAGCACCTTCTCATCCTCGCCAATGTTCAGATTCGCTACACTTTCCACGAGCTTGTCAGCGGCATCTTCGGTGTGTTGGTCGGAAAGGATTTCGATGGCTTTGTCTTCACTCGACCGCTGTTGTTGAGGCACGTTCGCATTCTGCGCGTCTTCATGCTCCGCCACCATGTCCATAGCACTTTCCGCCAATTTACTCGGCGGCTCGGCGGCCACGGCTGGCAAACTGTCGTCATCTCTTCGCTCCGCCGTTTCTGAGGTATTCCCAGTTTCCACGCTGCTGACAGTTTCGCCGCTGCTACTGTTTTCCACCACCGCGACAGCTACTGAGGCAGAAGGAACGGCTGGGGGAGGTGCTTGCAGTAAGCTACTCGTGGTGGTGTTGCTGCTGCTACCTGTGTAAACGAATGGTTCGGCATCCGAGGACAGGTTTGACTCGGTGACTGATTTTTCCGAGATCGTACGGAACCGTCGATCGTTCGGTGCGACGGCCCCAATCGACGGTGGCGGCTCTGTCATGTAATTGGCCCCGCCCACCTGATTTGCCTGATGGTGATGGTGCTGATGGAGATGGTGCGGATGCTGCTGCACAACGATCGTTGCCGCAGTATGCTGCGGTGGTGGAATTACACCTGTAGGCATCATGTCACTTTCCACCAGCACTTGTCCCGAGTGGTTCGGAGGCACAGCGGAGGCTGCCGCCGCTGCTGCGGCTGCCTGAGCTTGGGCCTGAGCATTGACCTGTGCCTGAACATGTGCTGCTGCTGCTGCTGCTGCTGCTGCTTTGGCGACGGCCACGGCTTGCTGGGATTGCTGTATTACATACGAATGCTGCTGCTGTTGCTGCTGTTGTTGCTGTTGCTGTTGTTGCTGCTGCTGCTGTTGATGCTGATGTTGTATATGCATATGCTGGTGCTGTTGGTGCCTGGGATGATGATGATGCTGCTGCTGCTGATGATGATGATGCATCTGTGGGTGCTGCTGCTGATGTTGATGCTGTTGTTGTTGTTGCTGCTGCTGCTGTTGCTGTTGCTGCTGGTGTGAATGGTATTGATGGAGTTGTTGTTGCTTCGCGTGCTGGTGTTGTTGCTGCTGCTGCTGCGAATGGTGCATTGCTCCGTCAGGGATCGGCTTCTTCTTTTTGATGTACGAGTTAGGTATCTCTACCGAGGGACCGTCGGACATGGCAGATACAACGGGTGTGCCCGTGACCGTAGTCATGTCATTTGCTAGATGCGGCGGTAGATGAGGCGGAGGGTGCGAATGATTCATCATCTTTAACCCCCCACTGACGTATAGATGATCATGCGGATGTGCAGCCCCCGGCGGCATTTGTCCACCTGGGAGTACCGATTGCTGCTGTTGAGGTGGTGGTGGAACCTGCTGCTGGTGGTTTGGAGCACGATTCAGATCATGTCCGGGTAAAAGCATCTGCGGTGGTGGTTGGTGATGGTGATGCTGCTGTGGAGGCATTTGGTTCACCAACGGCGGAGGGACCACCATTTCTTGGCCGGACTGTTGTGGTGGATAGTCCGAATAATCCTGCGTGTCGCCCATATGCGGTGTCGTGGTGATGGACTGAGCAACCGGCGCCGTTGGTCCCGGTGTTCCGGCAGAAGAAACTGCGGTCGAGGCAGCAGTTGCAGAGGCAGAATTTCCGCCCCCTGCCGGTCCACCACTCGAGCTTGCATCATTGAACATGTTTTCTAATATATCCTCGTTGGTGCTCGGATCGATGATACGAAGGGCATGCTTACGCTTTTCCCGCTTTGCTGGTTGCTTGGCAGCTTCGTTCGGCCCACCGGGACCGACGCCTACAATACCGACACCCACGCCGCCACCGGCGCCAGGCTGCATGTGCGGCGGCGGAGCGGCAATCAGACTCGGCATCTGTGAATAGGTAGTATGCGGTTGCGTTGAAACGACCGCCACTTGGGCCGCCGATCCTGCTTGCGGATGCTGCTCCAAAGGCGCAACATGCGTGGCGGCAACTTGTTGCGGAGCTTGCGGCGGATGCATGTGCTGCATCATTTCATGTGGCACCTGCATCGGTGCCGGCTGCTGATTCGCGTGAGCATGCTGAGGCAGCGCCGAGATCTATCGAGTAGGGAAGCATATGTCGTTAGCGATCGCACGGAACGCGATAGCGATAGTGTTTCTACTTTGCACTGCTATTACACTGCGTTATACTAGAAAGCACACATACTTACATTTACTAAATTATTTTCACCTCCCTGTTGGCGGCGACCACCCGCCGCCTGTGGGTACAGCATATACGGATACACCACTTGCAAATTGCTCATATTTGCCCAGGGAGCCGTCAGTCGCGGCACCGGCGGCATCAAGGTAAAGTTCATCTGCATCGGGGGGTACGGGCCGATCTGCATTGCACCCCGTGGACGCGACGATGGGCCTCCGCCCGCGCCGCGAAACACTGTTGGCGGCTGGTACAGCGTATTTTGCTGTTGCTGATTCATCATCGCTGCTTGCTGTTTCATGTCCGCTTGATGCTGCTGCTGCTGCTGTTGCTGCTGTTGTTGCTGCTGCTGTTGCTGGGACGCGGGAGCCCCCGATGCCATGTTACGTATGACCGGACCGGGTGGCAACGGCCCTCCTCCACTTTGCATTTTGTATTCCCAGACGTCACACCAGACAGAGCATACTTCTTTGCTTGTCACGCGGAAGTTTCATTGAAACACTGCAAATAATAATTGACACACACATCCATCCATGAAGCAATACACATGGGTAGGTGGTTGGCGACGGGGAGGAAACGAATGGTCAGATCAAGTTGGCACTTTCTTCTTTATCCACCGATTCTTCTTTTTGCCCTTCTTCCCCACTTCTGCATCATCTAGGATGCAGAAGCGTCTGTGGGAAGAGCAAAGCGAGATTGGGTGGATACGCGTACTTTTCCCCGGCTTAGTTCGTACGCGGCGGTGGCGGCGGCGACACGTTACCACCAAAAATCGCACACGCACGCATGGCTCCGAGCACAAATAACAAACAAAAAAAAAGGAAGAAACTATTGCCTTCCTTTGCTCTTACCTAGCCTAACTGGAACCTTGTTAATCCCATTGATAATAATCAGTTTCGTAGCCGGACTGTGACACCGCACCGTAAAAGTGCCAGTCGTCGTCGTCGTCACGGAAGGAGAAAATAGAAGCAAATATAGGTTATCTGACTGCGAACCAACCAGGCACCTGCTGCTGCTGCTGCTGCTGCTACTGCCAGCTAGCTGCCTGCGGAGCGTTTTTCGTCGCCGGAATCGTCGGTCGGTGGTGACCTCGTAAAGCACCAATGCAATCCGCGCAGTTCTGCTTCCGTAACGCGGCAATAATACGCGTTCGAGTGCGATATTTCAGCAACGTTTTCGTGTGGGGCAATTATTTTCACCACAAATTCATCCCGTTCAGTAAAAAAATTAGGCCGTGGAACGGTTTGACAGCTAGTGACGTTTAACGAAATCGATTGATTACGTAAAAAATGCCTCGCTCACGCTGGCAACACTGCGCTCGCTGGCAGCACGGAATGAACTGATTATGATTTGATACTAGAGCGAACTGGAGTTTGAACGACTGCAAAATTGCGCGCATAAAATCATCTCTATTGCTAATATATGCCTACTGATATGCAAAAAGCCTTACGGCGGTGAATTTTCGTCATAAAAATTTAGTTGTAACGGTCACTGAGATGCATCTTTGAATTTGGCTAACCTTCAGCTGACCTCAAGGGGTAAATGTCGATCCCTTTTGCAATACAAAACGTGTTTAGTTCGTCGGGTTGAGTGCTGATACGTTTTTTTTCAAACACGGTTTTCTGCCAATGCTGCGAAAATCGAACCGAACCGAAATTGCGATATTTCTTGATGGTAGATCGCGATCGTAAATAGTTGACAGACTTGACAGAAATATATAAAAATGTGATCACAAAAGGGATGGTTTGAACCCTCCTTACCGATATAAAGAAATAACATGTAGAGGATATGATAAAGTATAAATACCTGGGAATTGAAACTATATGGTTTTTGGACTTGAGCACCGAATGCAAAATTGCATTCAATCCGTAAATGTGGAAGTAAGGCGGTATCGTCAAGATCGTCTCCTTCTTATCGACTGCAATCATAGCAAGAAGCAAAATAATCCAAAAAATGTTACACGTGTTTGGGAGCAGGGGGAAAATCGTAACCAGCAACACTTACTATACTCTGGTTGATAATATTTCGATATTGTGGGATGTGATCCTTGTGCTAGGTTCGCTACGAGATTGTAATGCGACAGTTCAACACCCTTCGGCAGTCCCGTGGTACCGGACGAATAGGGTAAAATGGCCGTCTTGTGGCAATCGATCTCGGGAAGTTCACTGCGATGATTTTCTTTCAAAAATTGCTACCGAATGTGCGATAATAAATGTCTATCAAATATTTGGATGTATGGCGTCCAGCTCCGGGATGGAAAGCATCGGTACCTACCTCGAATCCGTAGATATTCTTCTCGAGATCATGCTTTCCCCCGATGCAGATGGTTCCTTTATAATGTTTTATCTTGGATTTGAACATTTCCGCAACGGGCAGCAACATCGGCAGAGTGACAATGGCCGACACACCAGCATTTTCAAACTGACGGCATACTTCCTCTGTAGAGGGAGGAAAGTCGGAAATAATAGACCCAGCGCGGCAATAGATGGAATTTCCATGCACTTACCCGCTGTGTACAGGGGATTGGCAAACGTGACGGATAAACCGGCCAACAGTCCACCGTGCAGTGCCGGGACGAATTCTGGTATGTTGGGAAGAAGCAGTCCCAAAACATCGTTCTTGCGCATGGCACATCCCTTCTGCGATAGCAAGCCACGCGCCATTCGATTTGTCATTTCGTAAGTCATACCGTACGTATACGATCGTTTCGTAGCACCGCATGTCTTTTAGGAGGGGGGAAAAATAATTCAAACCGAACGAATTACATATTTGCGATAGCGTGTACGATCAAACATTAAGTACAAGTGGGTGTTGCTGCCAGTACCTTACGTGTAGTTTTGTAATCACGTTTCGCGCACTTTATCATCGATTCGCATCAGATGATCGTGAAGCCAACATCCGCGACAGCCCCCGTTTTCGTTTCCTTGATTAGGATCTGGGCCAAAGTACAAACTGGCCTGCCGCCGCGGATGATTGAACACGGAACAAAACACAAGCGTCTTATCAAAAGCTTATCAAATTTCCTAAATGACCCACTAGCAACGTTGTTGGGGGGCTTCTTTTCGGTAGTTGTAGACAATTTCCACGAAAGATTATTGCAGCGAACACTTCCACGGGTTCACTCGGTTTGTTGCGATAATGGAACAGACGGATCGCGTTTTGCTTAACGTTATTAACCAGGTAGCGTATACGCTTATACTCACAACAGCCGGTTTATCTGCATAGTTCTCGTAGCCTTCGAAGATATATTCCGTTACATTCTTTACAGGGATGTCCACGTTGCCAAAGGGCGATTGTACTATATTCCGTTCGTAGCTCATGTGACGCCGATGCACGACGCCACTGGCGGTGTTTCGGATGGCCCGTTCGAACACAACTCCACTGCCAAGACGGCACGGGATGTTGGATGTAAAAATTCGTGAAATCATCGTATGCAGATGTGTAGCGTACCGCACTGGTAGCGTTCCAACTTGTGATCAATTGCACTAACTTTCTGTACTGTAGCAAAGCTTTCGGTCAACTGATCGGCTGCTTATTACCGCTGGAAGCTTCGTTTCGATCTCGCTGCCCAGACCTTGATTACCGACGATGCAGTTCCGTTATCAATCGGCGAGTGTTAGCGGTATGTATGTGTTCCAACACCAAACACACCCTAGTAGATTAGAAACGTTGGATGGAGCAGGAGTTTAGGAATTGATACTGTTTTCTATCGGTTTTCTAACATTCCGTCAGGTGTGCCCAAACACACACAGAGCGCAGGACACAAGCAGTGTAATAATAAAAAAATGTGGGATATTTATTATTAACAAGTGGTTAAATGTGTTTTCTTGTGCACGATGGTTGCAATTTAAAGCTAATCGTCGTTTGACTCTTGTACAGGCTCTGACCCTTCATCGGCTGCTGGGTCGTTCTCCTCTATGTCATCCTCCTCTGCCACTTCTGCTGCACGTTTGTCCTGGAATTTATTTTTTTCTGTCCCAACAAACGCATGGTTTTACTGGTTACGCAAAGTGATAACAACATTGAATAACAAAAGGTTCTTACCGAATTTCGAAAGATCCCCACCGAGCAACCGTAACATGTGCATCGTGTCGTACTGGTCCACGTAAGCTCTAAGGCTCATGGCTCCCTTCCATCCAACCGTTGTGAGTTTTACATCATCCACCATGCATTCCAGCACGCAGCTGCCGGAAGCTAGTAAAGGACAAAATCGATCAGTGTCTCTAAGCCATGACAGCTGTGACACGACAGTTGCATACACTTACCAACGTTCTGTAGATTCTGCTGCGTTTCGGGGGTTAGTGAGGAAATCTCTGGCGGTTTGGTAGGATCTGTACAGGACAGCAGCTCTATAAGATCCTTCTTCTGTACCATCACACGACGCTGGCTGCCTACGAATGGGTTTACGCTTGCCAGACCCTCGCTGGCAAGCCGAAAATCACACTCGATGTTGCGGGTAGCGCAGCGCACGAAGGACTTGACGCCGAGATTTATAATCTTCACGCGCTTCTCGTTCAGCTGAACAATATCTCGAACGATACTCGAGCAGAAGTACACGTTTTTCTTCTTGCCCACCCTACAACGAGTAAGAAGGTTTTTTGGCTCAAAGTCTGAAAAGAATGTGAAATAGATGCATTAGAAAAGTGCGATACATGTGTGAAAGACACCATAACCATACCTTCGCTTAGCTGGAAGAACTTGTTCAGCGAATCAAAGACCTCTTCCTTTTCTTCGAAAAATACGAACGGATCCTCTTTGAAACCTCGCATATACTTCGTTTTCTTCTGCGGCGGCTCAACGATGGGAGCGGTTTCGGTGGTCGGCTCCTGCCCATCAGCCACCGTCTCCCATGGCAGGGGTTTCTTTTTCTCCAGTAATGCCACAAAGAACCCGCCCGTATTCTGCTGGTGTGGCAGGATTCGTATGCACCGATCGAGATGATACTTCTCAACCGCTTCCTCCTTCGACGGTGGAAACATGCCGGGCCGTATAACGGTTCGCTGGGATTCAGGCACATCGTCGAAGGTCTTGTAAAATGTTAGATCTTTCGATGCCGGTTCCCAGTACGTCATGCCGTGGGCATATTTCAGTGTTGGCAGCGTATCGCTACACTCGACTATCTCCAGCGAATCCTTCGACTCCTTCAGGAGATGATGCAGAACCGCTTCGTTTTCGATCGGATTCAGCGAGCAAGTGGAGTAGACGAGCTTTCCGCCTACCTCAAGCAGTTCGGCACCACGCTTCAGTATGCGGTACTGCAAACCATGCAGATTGGAGGCCTGAGCGAGGTTCCATTTGTTCCAAATGTCGGCATTTTTTCGCAGCGTTCCATCGCCCGAACACGGCACGTCGCAGAGCACCCGGTCAAACTTTAGCGGGCACACCGTACCGTCCTTCTGTGTGTACTGCATCGAGGGAAAGGTGGAGCTGTCACCGTTCGTTACGAGAAAGCACGGTGAATTAAGGCGCTTCGTTTGGTGTACCAGCATGTAGCACCGATTATTGTCCACATCGTTGGCCATCACAAACCCCGTGGGGTTGCAGTGACCACCATCACTCGCATGCAGTGACTCGATCAGTTGGGCCGTTTTTGAGCCGGGTGCCGCACACATGTCCAACACCTTATGGTGCGACTGTACGCCAAGAACCAGTGGAGGTATCATCGATACCGCCTCTTGCCGACTGATGTAACCCGAGCTGGTTTCCGATATCAAAAAATTGTGCAGCTTGAACAGTGGCTCGGAACGCCGAATATCTTTTCGCGACAGTTCCAACTGCCAAGCCATATCGCGCGGGTACCACCCGAGACACCGGGGCGGCTCAACGAGTGCATCGGTCTCCTCTTTTCGCAGCTCTTTCACCGCCCGGAAGTACTCTTCGAAGAAATCTTGCTTGATCAGCTTCAGCAGCAGCGTTGCTTGCGCCTTCGAGCCAGTAATGCGGAATGTAACCGGAAGATTCCTTCGCATGTGCGCCATAAATTGCTCCCATTCGGCTTCACTGCCGCAGATCTGCTGGTGCTTGTAGTACGCCTCAAACGACTCATTCTCGAGAACGATACTTTCGTACGGTTTGTCTCGGCGTGCCGGTGGTTCGGCGCCCTGCGAAAGTAAAACGATGCAGGAAATGGAAAAGGAAACGTTCCACTCACATCACTGCTTACCTTTTCCTTATTGTTGCGTTTCTTCCTAGCGAAAGGGTTCTGTTTGTTCGTCATGTGTTTCGGTTTTCCCATTTTTGCCTTTTTCTCCAAACCAGACACGTTGTTGTACTGTAAACTGTAAACTTCGGGAGCAATAAATGCCGGCACTGTGCTGATGCAAAGAGGGCGAAGAAACGTTCCAGTTGTCAAACTTCGGCAAATGTCATCGATCGTTCGGTGAGCGCTATAAAACCCGCATCGCTATAAAAATCCGCATCCCACACTCGTGCTATAGCAATTTAAAATAGACGTTATGGGCGTAGCTGGGTGGCTGGCGTGCAGCGATGATTGAAAACGTTCCACTTCTTACGTATACTATTTCTTTATTACCTGGAACAATAGTAATAGATAAATCGAAGAGTGCTACTTTTCATAATAACGACAGTACACTTGTTGTTACGCTTGAGGATTTGCTAGTGTTTCCCTTTTGCTAGACCTAATACACCATCAATTCAATATGAATACAAAACTTCATAGTTCTGCGTCCCTCTAAATTCTCTTCTATAAAGGCGATACTCTAAGATTGTCCTTTTTGATCCATGTTTTTTTTTACTTCTCCCTATAGAGTGTTGGGTGTTTGCCCTCCGCTGACCGACTTGCATCGCCGGCGGATTATTAGTTTGGTTGTGGTTACCTCTTAGTTTTGGCTTAGCTGAGAGATAACTAAGAGGACAGTAGACAACCCAGAGAAACCAGAGTGAAAGTTCCGAAACGTTTTCGCTCACCCACCCGGGGTTTGAATCCAGGTTTTGAATTGCTTTTCCCTACCGCCGTACTTCGCACGGCTCGAGAGTTGGAGTTGGCACTGTTTGCATAAAATCACTATCTAAAGACCAGCTAATTATAATACTTGATGTAATGAACAGTTTTACCGTTGTCAACAAACCTACGAATGTAATCAATTGCTTGTTGTGCGTGCACAAAACGTGTAAGAGCAGTAATGGTTACAATTGTCTCGGTATGCATGCGCGTTCAGCATTTCTAGCCGTCTAGATTTTGCGTCGCTCGGAGATGATGCGAATGATTTCGCACGATTCCGAATTCTTGACCGATTCCGCACCGAACCCACCGCCCTCGCCCGGTATACCGAGTAGAGCGCCGGCCCCGAGACAATGGTTGTTGCCGGGACTGCCACTATCGGCGACGGTGGCCACCGGAAGCAGCAGGGAGCTCTCATCATTCGTCTCCCCGTCCTCGTCCAGGGCAGACTGTTTGAACAGCTGCTTGGTGCTGCCGGATCGGCTCTTGGGCTGCAGCTTCGGAACCGAGAGGAACGATTTGTTCGAAACAGTGCTGCCGCTGGTCGTTGTATTGCTGCTGCCACTGTTCCCGATAGTGGAGGACGCTGTACCAGCGCCCACGGTCGCCCCTGACAGGCAACCATCGGTGGCCTGCGGCGCTCCATCGTGACCGTCCGAGGACACCTTTGGGTTTCTGGTTGGATCGTAGTCTAAACTCAATTGACGTGATTCCAGCTTGCTACCGGCTTGATGCCGCGATCTGCTTGATGAAGTGATTGTCGAGCATTGCGATTCAACCAGATCGCTCTCCGTACCGTCAGCGGGGGCACCGACCGGACCGGACGATCCTCGCCGAGAATCCTCGGTCCGGGTCGGTTCACCTTTACCAGCGCCACCGACATCTGCCGGGGTGGCCGGTATCGTAATGTTGAGACACTCCTCCTTAAACCCCTTCCGTTTACCTTCGCCCGAGGGCCGACCATCGCAAGACTTGCTGAAAAGATTCGTCTTGTTGATCAGGATTTTCTTGTTCACATTCTTGGAGTTGTACTCCTTGGTGGAGTTCAACCCCTCCAACCCTTTGTTGCCCTCCGCCGCTCCCTCGCCAATCTTCTTCATCTTCTTCTCATCGCCGTCGTCCCGAGCAGCCTTTTCTTCAGGAATCTCTTCGCCCTCGGCGTTAATGTTGTTTTCCGCCGTTTCGTCATAGGAATTGTTATTGGTGTATGAGTTGAAAACCGAGAGGCCTAGATTCTGGTTGAAATACTGAATGGTTTGACGACGTTGAATATTGCTCTTCTTCTCCAAGATCGGAGTACTGTACGTGAAATTCGAAGGCAAGGAAGAAACTTTGGTTAGTGGGCGTTTGTGAACTTGCTTGTTATCATCGTTCAGCTGCATGCAAAGCGCTTGTTCCTCCTCAAACTCTTGCTCTCTTTCGAATTCGCGTTCCAGCTCCGTGTCAATATCCAATTCATCTTCCATCTGCTTGTGGCTTTCTTCCAGATGCTTCATCAGCACGGCCACAACCACATTCACCAATACGAACTGTGCCATCAGCACGAAGATGACGAAGAAGATCGGCGCTATGATCGTGCTCACGCAGCAATTTTTCACGCAATCTGCCGCGTCGTCGCAATCGTCCCGCAGCGTGTCCTTCATGATGCCGTTCCAGTTGTCACCGGTGGCCACACGGAACAGCGTCAAGAAGGCCATACCGAAGTTGGCAAAGTGTGCATGCTCTCCCAAACCCTGACACGGTACTTCATCGGAACATTCGAGCCGCCCGAACAGCTCCACACCGAGCGCGGCAAAGATAAAGAAAAGCAGGAAAAACAGCAAGCCCAGGTTTCCAACCTAGTGAATAAAGACGGAAAAGGGGAAGATTTGGTAAATTATTCGCTGACCAGCTTGCGCTCAGTCGGTGGGGATAACGTACCTGTGGTAATGCCTGCATTACGGTGTCCAGGAGAGCACGGATACCCTTGGCCATCTTCAGCAGCTTTAGTACGCGAGCGATCCGCAACACGCGCATCACACGAATGATGGTCGGATTGATCGGTATAATGTTCGTCTCCAGCTCCTCCAACACAATACCCACGATCGACAGTATCACGATCGCGACGTCCAGCTGGTTCCAGCGATCTTTCATGTATATCTTAACACCTAGCGCAAGTAGCTTCATTGCCGCCTCCAGTATGAAGACGGCGGTAAAGAAGTAGTTGAAAATCTTGAGCGCATACTCCAATGGCAAGGGCATCATATAATACTCCATTGCCATCGTGACTACGTTAAGCCCTATGACGGCAGCGATCGCCAGATCGAAGTACTTGGAAGTGACAACATTGTGCACGAACAGTCGCATCGGCGAATAGTTGGTGTAGTACGGTGGCTCATGCATTCCTGTAGAAGATGCAAGAAGATGTGATAAGGGAACATCCAGCAAGTGCTGTAAGGTATAAGATTATTGCATTCCCGCATACTTTTCCGCTTTTTCTCCATCTGCAGAGCTCGTTTCGCTGCACGTCGGATCTTTTCCTCCTTCTCCTGCTCTTCCCGACAGCGATGGAAATTCTCGACGACCACTCCAACGAACATGTTCAGCACAAAGAACCCGACGAGCAATATGAAGGCAATAAAGTACAGCAAGCGCCACTCGTTGTAGTTGACGATGGGCTGTGCAGATTGGAGGATGGATTAGAAGGTTAACGCTTACAATGTGGAACGCTGCCACGAACTCCACCGTACCTGCTGATCCACGCCAACCGCATCGAGCCCAGTGTACATGATGTTGACCCATCCGTCGCGCGACGACAACACAAACAGCGACATGAGCGCTTTGCCCAAATCGTCGAAGTTGTACTTTCTGTTGATCCACACGTTTCCCTCAATGTCCAAGCAGTCCTGTTTGTTTTTCACTCCCTTGATGTTTTCGCCTTCGCAGTAGTAAAACGTACCCTTGAACAGCTGCCATCATTAAGGATGGTAAAGCAAAAATGTATATGCTGGGTTCTACACCGACTGGAAGTTTTTGTATAGTTACCAACCTGCACTCCCAATATACCGAAGATGATGAAAAACGTACAGCAAATCAGCACGATGTTACCGATCGGGCGCAACGAAGACAGCAGCGTTTGGACGACCAGCTTAAGCCCCGGCGCACGGTTAATCACCCGCAGTGGGCGCAACGAACGCAGCAGCCTAAACACTCTCAGGATGCCAAATATTCTCGGACTCGATTCGCTTATGAGCGACATCAGAAGGTCCACGATCGAGATAATCACCAACGAACCGTCCATGATGTTCCATCCCGATGTGAAGTAAGCATCCGGTCCGTAGAACAACCCGGCCGAAACCACCTGCAGGAATGGAATGGGAGGGTCAGTACAATGTACAGTGCGGCAACCGTCGATCAATGTAGTAATTCTGCATTGACATCGCCTCGATGTATGCAATAAAATGTATGAATTAGGTTTTTTGTTATACATTGCATACATTTAGGCGCTAATATGCGTTTTTTACGGTGACTCACCTTGATGAACATTTCCACTGCAAAAACGACAGTGAAAACATAATTGGCAGTGGAGAGAAAGTATCGCTCGGTACAGTTTGGTGGAATGTTGGGACGTTCCATGGCCAGTGTGATGCAGTTGAGTGCGATAAACAGCAGAATGACGTTATCGAACCATTTCTGATTGACGAACCAGGTACAGATCTGTCGGAATCTGTAAAGCAATCGAAACGTAACTCTGTAAAGCATCACTCTAACTCTAAGATGGGAATAGCACGCCATCGCGACGCTTACCTGTTGTGTTCGGGAAATAGGTAAAGCGTGTACGTTTCATGGTCCTCCACGAAATGATACGGCGTTACCATGCGGAAGAACTGCTTCAAACGACCCTTGCCCTTTTTCTTCGGTGTCCCATCGCTTCTTGTCGACTTGCCCGTCAGATCGGTGCTGTTTCCCGCGATCTTGAACGCGTTCGACGACTTGTCCAGCTTGCTCTTGTCCAGCTCGTCCTGCAGATGTTTGATCTCGAGATTCCGGATACTGCTCATCGGTGATTGTTTGTGAAAGGCCTGATCGAACGAGGACATGCGGCGCCGATTGTTCGGCGTTCGAATGTCGCACAGCCGGAGGGAATTTTTGCGATCAAAGTAATATTTGGTGCTGCCGTTATTGTAGTAGCAGCGCGGGTGCGACGTTAGGCTGAGATTGCTAGCAACGCTACTCGCACCACTGTCGACCTTCACCGAGGACGATCGCCTAACCGAGCTGCGCCGGCGGTTTGGCGTTCTGGAACCCTGGGTGTCGTTCTGGATGCGATTACTTTTTTCCAACAGTGGATCAAGCGTGCGACGATCAGTTCCACTATATCCTGCAATGCATCAAACACAAGTATTTTAACTCACTGGGATGAGAAGACGGTTCGGCATTACCTTTAGGTTGCGATAAAATCTTTCCATTGTTCAGCACACCCTCCTCTGATGAGAGTTGCCGATGAAGCCCACCATTGGCTGTTTCGTCTTTTCCAACGGCTTTCGGTACACTGACCGACTCGGCGAGAGCTTTTTCCGCCTTCTTCTGCTGCTTCTCCAGCACGGCCAATCGGCTATCGGAGGAGGTGGTATGATTCTTGTCGTGCTTCTTGCGCATTTCGTTCAGTACGGGCGTACCCTCGAAGAAGGTGCGATCGTCCAGCGTTTTCAGCGAGCCGAGTATGGAGGGTGGTTTCAGCAGGGATGAGTTTTCCCGCTCGTACTTCTCAAAGTCCGCCTGATCCCAGTCCTTGAAGCTCGTTCCGGACTCCATTGTGCCGCTCGGCGAATCTTGCGGCGTTGCCGCCGTGGTCGTAATGATCGGCGGATCCTGCACCTGGATGTTGTACAGCTTGAGAGATTCGGTCTTTTTCTGAAAGTAAACCGACCGATTTAGTGATGGAGGGAACGATCGGAAACACACACTCAAGCGAAAACAAACATATACCCCTTTATTCTTTTTGCCCGTTGTAGGTTCCGGTTTGGAAACATCCTTTTCCCGTTTGTTCTTCTGGGCTACGTTTTTGGGATCTTCGTAGTTGGGTTGCAGCAAACGTTGCTTTTGAATGTTGCACTTTATATCCAGATTCCGCACCTGGATGTGGGAGAATCGTTCATCAAATGTTCGTGCCCTTGCCTTGTGAATGAGAAGCGAAACGGAGCGGACATACCTTGCTGAGTTCCTCCACGCTATACCACTTGCCACGTGACCCATTGTAGCTGTCGGTTGTGGAAGATTCGGAAAAACTTCGCTGATCATCGTACACCTCCATGCTTTGCTCCTGTGCCAGGGCTTCCGCATTCAGCTTAGCCTTCACGAGTTCCCGCTGTTCGCGCTCCCGTCTCTCGTTACGCTACGATCGATCCCCCCAAAAGGTATTCAAATGGTTAGGAAATGTTTATACTGTGCGTCGGACACGGACACGTACCTCCGAGCTGAAACCCTCTACCAGGATAGCGACCAACAGATTGAACAGTACATAGTTTCCGAACGTCATGAGCGTCACGAAGTACAGTGCCGCCCAATGGCTAGTCTTTTCCATACCATTGAACAGCACCACATTCCAGTCCTCCTGCGTGAGTATCTAGATATAGGTGGGAAAAACGGAGAGACAGAGTGACGGTTGCCGAAAGGCTGATATGAGACGGTTTCGCGTATCACTGGACGACACCAAAGAAAAACGGACAGTTCGGTAAGAGGGATAGAAGTTCACAGTAGCGGAAGATTACAACGACATTGTACGAACAACACACGGCTACAGGAGGTAAGGCAGGATAGGAGGCTGTACTGATTATAATACAATTTGCATTCCAAAATATAGAGAGTACCAACGGTCTACGGTTGCCACAAACGCTACAACAACGCTACTGCTGAACGATACGATTACGGAACAGAAATGAAACAAAACTGAAAGGATGTAACAAGTACAGTAGGACATCGATCGACATCATTCGCTAGCTACGGTTTCATTCGACGAGTAAGATGCACATGGACGAAAGAAGTCAACTACTTGGAAACGGACAAATGGAACATTGAAACATTCAGCGTACAGTAATGGGAACGTTTGATGTACAAATAATAATAACCATGAGGTGCGCACAATCGAAACCAAAGCAACAGAGCATTAAGTGTGGAAAGGAACGAAGTGTATTAGAAAAAAACTCCTGCCAGGATCATGCTTTCCTTCCGCATTACAGAAACTTGTGAGACATGATCAATGGTTTGTTCGTGGAAAGATAGCTGGACAGAGTACAAGTGCGATAACGTAGTAAGAAGTGGGTTTTGCTTAGTAAGTTACACAGAATTACAATGGATGTGAATTATCGGGTAAATCCCTAAAGAGAAAGCAATAACAAAAAGGCAGTGGCGTTGCACAGAGAGCACCCGATTCGAGCAAAACCTTCTGGGTGGGAATCGCCTTTAGTAAGGTGGCACCTTGATGCCTGTTTTTGCTCGATTCGGTTCAGAAGCTTGATTTTTTATTTTGGATTTAGAATACGATCACGCTAGATCTGTTACAAAAGTGTACAAAAGGTGTCGTGTAAGATAACAGTACGGTAGGATATACAAACTTGTACGAGTAGAGTTAAACGCTCAAATAGGAGACGAAATGTTTCATTTCAAAAAAACAAAAAAAAACAACATCAACAACATTTCAATTTACGGGGCACCTAAGCCCGAACGAGATGATTTGGACCAGAATCATACACACATACACACAAACGGACGCGCGCCCGCGCGCACACACACTCACACGCACGGACAAACACATAAGGGCGTGCGTGCGCGCGCCCGCTACGGAACATTACGGAACAACGTGCGTGGAACATGGCGGCACTTACTTGAAACACGGTCACAGTGGCCCAGAGGATATTGTTGAAATGCTTACGGTCGCATTCACATTGCGGATGCTTGGAGACAATTTCTGGACAAGTACATTCCCTTTCTATCCCGCTTTCTTCGACAAACTTACAGAACTTACCTCCAAAAAGGTACATGCCAAGAATGCTATAAATTGTGGTATATATGTATGTATATATATATATATATATAATTATGCTTTCAAAACGATGCAAAAACCAATATAACTAAAGCATTCATTTATCACCGACTATGAGTATTGGTAACGAAGGGTTTTTTTTTATATCTGTAGCTACTACTTTTGTTCCGGGATCAGCTCGCGATCAGTAGTGGAGTAAACGTCCGTCGGTTCCGTAGCCATTAGTCGTTAATTTAACCTTACATTCTCGAGCAATTAGCTCACCTCTGGAAAAAAATGCGCTCACTCAGCTCACCCAAATGGGTACACTAAGCCACAACACGAAGTACTCTTTACTCCAATACCGATCACACGATCGCCGGGTTATGTTTTGTATTATGTTCTGTATTAATTTGATTATTTATATTGTTTGACTGTAGTTTCTGCTTGGTTCTAGCCTACACACTTTCCATGTATCGCGTACGTCAGCATACAACCGCTCGTTCCTGAAGCTTTTGAAAATGATATATGACAGCCAATAAAATGGCCGGCTGTATGCCGCGTCTTGGCGTAGGCCAGAGGCTGAAGCAATCGAAGCTGCAGTGTAAACTTCGCATTACTTAGCATCCGTACTAGGTAGTGGTGTGAATGCTATGGTTCGCTAACTACCTACGCTATGGGTTTTTTTAAATGTTATTTATGTTATTGTATTTTGAGTTTCGTTCTGCTACTTGAATGGGTGTTGATTTACTGTACTGGAAGGAGGGTAATTTAAGTATTTTTTCGTTTATCTGAACGGGTATAATTTGGTGTATTAATTGGTGTATTAATTGGAAGGTCAACGTTCAGCGAGATGAATGTTTCTTATTGTTTTGTTTGGTTTTGCTTTGTCTAGTAGTTGGATCGTGTGCACGTCTTACACCTTTCCGGCTGTGAGTGTGTTTTTTCATATTGCTGCTGAGCTGCTACTACCTCACGCTATCTGGTCTCTGTGGTGGATTGTTTTGGTGAATATCTCTCCGTTTTTTCATCACGCATTGTACCCGAGAGTTTTGGAGTTAGTATGGAAGCAAAGTGGCCAACCTTTATCTGGCCAACCGACTACTACTCAGGCGTTAGAGTGTCTTTTGCTGCGTGTGGAGAGCGTGCTGTGGGATGAATCTTGAATTTGGGGCGAGTAGAAGTTTCTGTTTCACTGTGACCTAACCTAACTGCCTGATGCTGCGTGATTGAGTGTGCTACTGCTTGTGACCATCAGATCGCAATCGCGGTAGGATCAAAGTAAAGAGCATGAAGAAGAAGAAAACAGAGATGAAAAATAGGCGAATAAGATGTAACAGGGCAAAACACGATGCATGCACGAGCGAGTAAATGCAGAAGAAACAATCGTTCTTGCACACCGAGAAACTTGGGTGCTTGGGTGTAATTGTTGCTGTTTCGTATGTTCGGAAGGTGTGTTAGTTGTTGGTTTTTAGGGTCGGAAGTTTTCTTGAGGACACAAGAGCGCCAACGTGCCAGCCAACATGGTGGTGGCCTGTTGGATGGTGGATGTTTGTTGCCGTGTATCTCCTAACCGTGTGGCGTGCCGTGTTAAACGTTTGGGGCAGTTTTACATTGCAATTTAGAGCTGTATGGTTATGCCGTTACTTTATGATACATCCAATAACACATGCGCGAAGGAAACATATGACATGGGACATGGTTTCATGGCAAACCTGCATTATACACAGTGAGATAAATGTGGTAATGATGACTCGGTTTAACGCATATTACAGACAAGAAGAGGTTTTTGTTTTGTTGGTAGGTAGCATTTTACACAGTACGGTAGTGTCGTCGTGTACTGAAGACCGATCCAGATAACAGAGATGTCTGCCCGGATCGGTACAATTTGATGGTAAAACGAAAATGGAACAATTCGAGCAAATTCGGGCAAATTCGTGCTGAATATTGGTTAGTTTTTTTTTGTTTGGCTTGAAAAACGAAACTTGCAGCTCAAAACGGCTTAAACTTACCTTCTTTTTTGTGGGGTTGGATAGGAGTAGATACTATTGAGTATATGTTTTTTTTTTGCTTGTTACTATTAGCCGTATTGTATTTTTGTTTGTTTGTTGTAGTTTTGGTTAATTATCTACAGACAGTAAATTGAGCTGTTTGGTAAGTTATGTGTGTGAATTTTGGTTTTTTGTACACTGAGTAAAATATTAATATACAAACTCCACAAAATAAGAAAAGAAATTAATATACAAAACACTCTGGCGTTAATCTGCGCATATTAGAAAAATACGATGCAAATACTCAGATTTATACCGGTAACATTCGCATCCAAAAAATTTTGTTATCGATCCGAGTAGGAACAAATAGGGAATTTTGGGAGGGAGACCGGTCTAGGGAGATCTTTCACAAAGGAGGGACAACATTTCTTTTTCGTTAACGTTACTGAAGCAGCTGACAGACTGTTTCAATGATTCGAGAACACAAAACCAAAAGGACAACTAAACTATGGCATGGGTGAGTAGGATAGTAAATGAGAGTGGCAGGTTTTAGATTTGAGGATACGCTTGCTGTACACTTGAGCTGCTAATGCTATAGGAATAGGAACGGCTTTTGGTAGGGACAACTGTTAGTGAGAGCTATTGGGTTCGACAACAACAGAAAAAAACTGATCACCAAAGATCTACTTTGTTCACTAACATATTACACCAGGTTCGTTAAACGGGGAAGAAGGAAAGTACTTGAGTGAGTAAAACAAAACACATACGTCCGGGCATTGGAAGGTAAACATGCTCGTTTATACAACAGCGTGTACCGAAAAAGAGTGCCCGATCGTAGCTCGATCGATAACCGGATAAGGATCATGTCAGGCGGTTCAAGTAAGAGCGAGAGAGTGAGAGAGAAGGATAAATGAAAATTAACGAAAGAGTAAAGAAGAAAAAACATACAGCACAAAAACCGATCCCAAAGTCAACGCAATGCGGCAACAGCAAAACAAAACGGAAACATGGTGCACAATAGATATATGGATATGGATACAGGTATATGTAGTTATTAATTAGTCGCTCTTTTTGGTTGCTGAAAACAAAATAACAGTAAAACAACACAATAACCAAATCAAACACAAAAAGTAAACGCAAAAAACAATATTCGTTCCCAAACAAACCGAAACAAACAAATGTTCTGAATGCATGTACAGTCGAAGCGATATGGAATTATTAGAAGAAGGCAAAAACAAACGTATCATTACGGGGTATCTTAGAAAAAAAGTAAACGGGAGACGGGCGAGAAAACAAGTAGTATACAAGTAAAAAAGAATAGGTTGAACGGGTTGCTTTTTTGTGGTTGTTGCGTTTAAATACCTGAAAAACGGTCACCAGGGCCCACAGGAGGCTGTCAAAATTTTTTCTATCACACTCCACCTCTCCGGCGGTCTCGTTTTTTTCGCAGAACTTGCAGCCAAACAGATTCATTCCAAGTATACTTGGGAAAACACAGTGGATTGATGGTTTGAGTTGATTATTTTTTTATCACAGATAGATTTTTGTTTTTTGGGCGGTGGTTTGTTGGAAAGGAAGTTTGGAGAAAAAGCACATTCAATATTGGGCGGTTTTTGAATGTCGGACTTTTTGGGAAAGGAGCATAGTGAGGTGAGGGTGTTTGATCGAGAATAATATTTTAAGTAGAAGATAGGCATGAGAAAATGTGAACAGTGTGTCAGTAGTTGGCAAACAAGAAAAAGGCTCTAGCGTTACATATTCCTTCTGGGTTTTGTAGCTATATAATTCACGCTTTACATACACCTCAAGAAGTGGGGGGTTTGGGTGGGAGGGTTGTGTCCAGGGAGCTAGATGGTGGGCTGAGAGCAAACCACTGTACAGCTTGTTGCTTTGCTTGGCACTAGGTGAGAAAGGCATCGCGGAACGCGTATGTATATGCATATGGGCAGCAAGTGCTCAAGTCTTGTGGCTGTATTATGCGATACAATACACTTATATATAGAAAGAGAGAGAGCGAGTATGAGACAGACAGAGAGAAAGAATGGTGTGCGCTCGTCTGTTCAACGATGTTTTGTATATTTGTACAGTGGGTGAGTTCGGGAGGTTGGGTAGAAGATGGATAGAGATGATGTGAAAGAAAATGGGCTAGGAACGACCTGCTATTATCGATCAAGCATGTCCAATGGTGGCCCAAAGTGAAATGGGCCCGGTAGTGCTTTAGAGAGCATGGTTAGCATTTTACACTGCTGCGACTGCTAGTCCTAATCTTGGCACAACCGTAAGAACTAGCGGACGTACGGGAGAACCAGGCTGCTCCCCTAACGTTCTATACTCCCTGCACCTTGCACACCTCTACCGAACCTCGCTCGCCCAAACGTGGGCTGATTGACCAACATCTGGTCGCAACTAGACGACGACGTATGACATCCTTCCTTGATTAATAACCAATATAATACAGCTAGATATCGTTCCGTTTTTAAAACCTAGCGTTTTTTGTTTAGATCTCGGCTTTTGCTTTCCTCTTTTACTCGAGTTTTAACGTTTAAAGTTTCTTCTCTTTTCGTGGGCTCTACGGTCCCCGGCAAAAGGGACGGGTCGACTACTACATGCTAATGATTGGGGGGAAGAATGGAATACGTCACCTACCTGAATATGAAAATGAAGAGTATCAGCAGGCTGAAAAAGATAGCCACATTGTCCATGGTGCGCAGCATTACAAACAGCTGCCGGCGCAGATTGGGCATGAAGCGCACGAGCTTCAGTATCCGCAACAGCCGGAACGTGCGCAGTACGCTCAAACCGGAGCTGCCCTGTCCCTCGCCAAGGTAGGCTTGGGCTAGCTCCACCACGCTAGGTGAACAGAACAGAACACAGTTTGTGTGAAACCCCCATTTTTGCCATCCATACCTGTGGATCGTTCCTTATCGTCTAAAGGCCTAAATACCTGAGTATGACAATCACACCATCGAACACGTTGAACCCGTTGGCGACGTAACGGAACGGACCTTCGGCGATCACCTTCAGGATCATTTCCACGGCAAAGATGGCGGAGAACACGATGTTGCTCGTCTCGACGATCGCCGTCAGTTCGGCCGGTTGGTCATGGTACTCGATACCCATCGAGAGCGTGTTGATGAGGATCGCGAGCAGTATGCCCTGCTGGAAGTACTTATGATCGACCAGCTTCTTCACCACGATGCGCGTTACGTGACAGGTACGCCGGAAGCAGCGCCACACCGCAATGAGCCCCCGCACACACTTGGAGCGCTGCGGGGGCTTCTCCTCTGCCAGACCCTGGTTCTGGTAGTACTCGTAGCAGCAGGCAAACTCCTCCAAGTTGATGTTGTTAATGCCCGTCGACACCGGGTCGAAGCTAGCACGGGAGGGCTCGTTGCTTGATTTGCTACTCAAGCGCTCTATCTCGGGCAAGGGAAGAGTGGCGTTCGTCTGGCCAGCCTGCTGGCTGGAGAGAAACCGTGTCGATTCCGTACCCTTGGTACGCTTCAGGGAGGTGTAGAAAGATTCGAGCGTCGTCTGACCTGTCGGCAGGGCGGCCGAGAATGCAACCGAGAATGCCAACAGCTCCTGACAGGTCATAGCGTCCGTTAGGCACAGATCGGAGTACTCGTTAAACACGGTGCTCACTGTCTGTAGCGAGTGTGGCAAGTTAACCTGTGGGTAGAGTGGGGATATCAAGGCACATGTACAAAGTTGCGATCGGTTTTGTTTTTTTTGGATCCACTCCACAGTACCTGCCAGATGCTTCCATCGCCCGCTTGGGTCATTTTCTCCAAACAGTACACATTCTTATCTTGCGGTGGTTCTGTAATGGTTGGAGGCGTATGAAGCACTACATATTCGTTAAACATAACGGACGATCTTCGTCTACCTGCTGACGGAGGGCTTAGCAAGCTTGGCATACAATGGTGATCCTACATAACGGGAAGATCCAGAGAAAGAGATATGTTAGTAGATTAGTATACACCACCGCCATACCGCTTACTTGTCCGTTCGATTGATCCTCATTGTTGATCTTCAGCAGTAGTACTTTTTGTCGATCCTCGTTCAGATAGTTGGTCGAGTTGTTGAGTGCATTGTTTTTGATGTTCTCCAACGATACTATCTCCGAAACCTCGGGCGATGAAACCTGATTGTCCGCTGGGACGTTACCCGTGTCCGGGTGGTTAATTGCTACACCCGTCCGATTGATGGACAGATTGGACTGACGATCGTGCTTGTTCTTTTGCTGCTGCAGGTTAGTGATGGAAGCGTGCTGCAAGAGGGCACCCATCCGCGGACACTTCGGGTGATGGGCTTTGATTTTGTTCGGTGACAGTGTGATCGTTTCCGGTGTGCATGGTATGAGCCCTTCCTTGCGCTTTTGCATGTGATATCTGTGAGGGAAGGAGACGAAGACAAGGAGAACGATTGTGCAGTAATGATTGGAACTGAAGTGTTTAGAGCGTCAGTCGTGCTTGGTGTGCACCGTTGTAAAGAAGGCATGGAGTGCCACTAGTGGGCATGCAAAGGGCGCTCTGGTGAGGTGAGAAGGTTGTGGTTGTTTGTGGAAGGTAGTCTGACAGTTAGTATGCAGATTGTTCAGAAGGGTTCGTAAGTGGGTGTGTGTGTACAACTAGCAACAGGAACCAGAGAGATACATCCTGTCATCGGTGATAATCTCTCATTCGCTAGGGTGCGTAGTTAGTCATAAAACAGCTCATTCATACTTATACAATCGTAACTTCTTAATGATGCGGCGCTTGAGACGACGGTACAGATGCCCGATGTACTTGACGATCTCGGCGTAACAGGTCGTCGGTTCCGAGTTGTTGGTGCTGGATGCAAGTGTGGACGAGGATGTAAACCGTGCCCGTTCCTGTCTCATTCGTTCCATCTCTCGTTTCTTCGTCTCGGAGAATTGTGTGGCGATGACGACAAGGCAGAGGTTGATCATAAAGAAGGACCCGATCTGTCGAAAGGTGAGGGCCCAAAAATTAATACTGAGCTTGGGAACTTTGATGTGGCGATGTTGGGATGGAATGCTTACCACTATCAGTAACACGAAGTAGATCCAATCCCAGAAGCTGTGTGCATCCTGCACGTAGTACATAATATCGGTCCAACCTTCGAGGGATATAACCTGGAAGAGGGCATTAAAGTTCCATTAGCCAAAGCATCACTCAGCATGAGGTGGTAGTCACTTACGAGAAATATTGCAACCCATGCGAGCCCAATGTTGTCGAACGATATCGTCCCCTGGAACGGATTGCTGCCAAGCTGTGTACAGTTCGTGTAGTACTGGTTCCAGTTCACACAGGCCGACGATGTTGGTTCATTCTCCGAAAACGGCAGTGCAGTGTCTGTGAGGACGAAGTGCAAAGATGTGTGTCGTCAATCAACCAAATCGGTTCACCCAAATGGGACTGATGTACCATTACCATTGCACACAAGCGGCCCTATTCGATAGGGGGGCAGGTTCTGGCACAGATGCATCCCGGAGTCTTCTGGTTTGGAGCAGATATAGTCCTGCTCCTTGGAGAACTCGTAGTAAAAGGAAACACTAATAGTTCGCGGTGTTTTAGGCACATCGGTAGCAGCGGCAACAATGGCGACGGCACACATAAACACACACATACATGTACAGACGCAAGGAAAAGGAAGAAGAGTATTAATCGCAAGAATGTAACGATCAGTGTGTCAGAATAAAAGGAAATAAAACGAAAAAATAAAACATTTACATCGTGATTAGATTCTATCCTACGACGGTGTCTAGTCTATGTCTAGTTGCCAGCAGAGCCCTCACACTCACACATTGAACGCACACTCATAGATACAATGATAAAGAAAGGACAAATGAAACACACGCACACTTACTATACACCGATACCATTTGGGGAGGGAAAGAGTCGGAGTTTTTTTTATTAAAGTGGACAAGCCAATCGTAACTACATCTTAGAGGAGTTCTACACATTCTTTGTGATGTTTGTGATGTTCCACACGACAGACAAGAGGAGTACTTGTGGGCTATTCTAATAGAAACTACACACACACACACACGCTATAAGACAGCCAAGAACACACATCAAGTATGGAGAAGTCGACACAGAGATCCACTTAGTAGCAGCGCTTTCGTGGCCGGTTCCTCATTTCAGTGGACTACTACTTAGTTGCTCCAGATTGGAACAAGGGTGCTCCAATTCCAGCATGAATGCTAATTTCACACACACACGGATATGGTTAAACACACACACACGTACTACTCTAAGGACATCGAAACGTGAACTAAAAGGTTGGCGAAATACAGGAAAAGTACAAAGTTGTTGGTAGAAAATTGTCACAGAGACTTCATTGGGCGGGTTGTTCGTTTGTTTTGGTTTAAAGTACGCAAAGGGGTAGATCGCATTTAATGTTAAAAAACTAAAACCATACACGTTACAGCACAGCAACAAAGCCTGAGTTTGGCAAGGCAAGGCAGGGCAATCGTTCAAATCGTCCGTGCAGTAACGGCAAACGATTCCTTGCGTAACGTTGCGACCGGCAAGAGCTAGATGCTAGCTGCTTGGAGTATGCAACCGGACTCCGATCGGTCGCCGATTCGATGTGACATTATTGAACCGAAAATACCTATTTTTACAGTGGATGCAATAAGCTTGTACTGATAACAACTATGCGGAAAAGGAGTTTAATAGGGGTGTATTAAAATGCATTAGATACAATTCTGTTTTTGGTGAACATGTTTTTGTGGACATGTGTTCTGAGTGAGGCATTCTGATGGGTACGTGAAAGTACGTTAGAGTGGAGCGAGAGTGGTATCTTGTTCTGGTGATCATATCATGTATTTGCTGTCCCTGTATTCTACTATCAGGCTTTGTTGACCAATGTGTGAGTTCGGCAGAGTTGAGTATGGGGTGTGGATTTAGAGCAAAACGTTCGCTTAGCGAAGCGGAACGTCGAAAGAAAAAAGGTTAGGATGTCAACTGAACAGAGAGCATATCTTCTGTGACGTTTTTCACACGATAGAAATGGTAGATGAGAAGGTAAACTAGCTACCCGGCTAGTGAGAAGATGTCTCTATCGAGAGATAGTGTGCTACAGAAGGATGCACCAGTTTGAAGTAGAATAAGGTTCAATTATTCGCTTTTGCGTATAGCAATCATAAAAAAAAAAACCGAACAGAAAACATGACGAAGTGGAGAAATGATCTTCAAATGATGTTGAAACATGGATGGAACGAAAAACACAAACAAAAAAACAGTTCTACTATCTAGAACCATCCGCAACATCAAACGGCTGAAAGCGTTAGCTTGCTCTGCCATTGCTGTTTTCCAACCAACGTACGGTGGAACGGTAGGGACGGAGGCGGTGTTCCGTTTTTTTGGAAACAACGAAAACGAAAACATATGATCCGAACAACGAGAGCGTGTACAAGTGGTTTTAAAAATAAGAATTTTGAGAAGAACATTTTTTGTTAACTTGAGTAACTATCCGAATCTCTTAAGTACGCAAAGGCCTTCGTAACGATCTGCCAAACAGCTAAGTAGATCGACTGACGTAGAAGAAGCGGGGGAATTGTTCGAAATCTTCTACCACACCTCAGCGCCATCTATCGATTTTTTGTTTGTTTGTTCTAATAGCCAAAATGACTGCATTCTGTCGCTAGTAACACAGGACATAAAAAGTTATGAGTGTTTAATTCTCCTCGATCACTCCCCTGGGCGGTTTATTCACGCCAGCCTGAGGTGTGTCTGAACTCTGTGCTAAAAAAAACTCATGTATACTAGGCAATGTGATACTCAGTATGCTGGTTGCATACTTTCCGGAGTAGCAATCGATTTTGCGATTTTAATTGAATTTTTAACGAACGTGCTGTATGTATTATTACAATAAACATCTGAACTTAAGGATTTGGTGATAATTTACGTGTCTGACAACGTTTCTCTTAATTATGTACTTGAAAACCCCTGTTAACTAGGCAATATGACAATAAAAATGTTATTTGCATACCTTCAGGGGCAGCAAAAGATATTGCAATTTCAATTCAAATTCAATCAAACGAGCTGCCTCCATTATTGTACTAAATATTCAAAATCAACGAAAAATTGTACGACATTGGCTTTACTAGTAATTAATATCTCAAGGAGCGCTCCTATTACACCGCTTTGCGAAAAATAATTATTATCTTTGAGAGAGTAGCGAATTGGGATAATTAGAGAAATGATACGACAAATCATCGTACACGTTCTCGTTGGACGGATCTTCGAAAAAAAAACAGACCATTGAACGCAAGTGTAGCACAACGTGGGTGGACAGTGAAAGATATATAGCTAGGAGAAAACAAAAAAGGAACCAAACAAACGAAGAGATGATGAGATCACAAATGGATAATTGAAGAGGCATCAGAATTGGTCAAAAAGTGGGAATGTCTTACGAATTCAAGCGTACGCGAACTCTGTACTCATCTGGAAGGGGCCTGTAATGAAGTGTGTTAGTTTGGATTACAATTACTGCACACGGTAGGTACATGGGTGGGTGGGTAGGTGTAGGTGGTGGTGGTGGTGGTGGTGGGAGGTGTAGCAGTGGAAGTGGTGGGTTCTACATCGTCCTGTTTAGCGGTGGCCGTAAATGGACGGTTTGTTTCTTTTTTTTCTCTTCTTCTTCTGTTGGGTAAATGTTGTTGAGCTGTGTCGTTGAATATTTGAAATGAAGAAAACCCAAAACAAAAAAACAATTTGCACAATAAAAAGGAAACATAAAAATAGGTATTTTCGTATTACGATGAGAACGTAAAGGGCGAGCGTAGTTCGTGGTGGTCGGGCAGGAATGGGCCAGGAACAAAGGAGCATTGAACGAGAGCGCGTGAAACACAGAAACGTAAGCAAAGTGAGCAGAGCAGATTGTAATGCTTTGGGAAAGGAGTGTATGTGTGTTTTGTTTGCTTTTACGTTTTAGTACAGCACGTGACAGAATGGACCATTCTTAAGTCCAGCCTCCATTGCGAGCAGTTCGGTTAGTACGAGTTAGAGCGGTTCTGCCGTGTACTGCCTAGTAGCACACTGTTAGTACATCACAGGCTGTGTACTAAAAAAAGGGCCAGTTTTGATTTAATTTGATTAATGCGTTTTAAAAGGGGTTTGGGTAGGCAAAAGAAACGCCAACAATACGAAGTAAAATGAGACCAAATTACTCTGTTTTGATTTTTTTCTGGTTAACAATTCGGTAGTAAATGTTACGCGGGGACGACGTGCTAAAACAGAAAAAGAAAATGTACAAAAGTATATATACAAAAACGATCATATCATGAAGGGGTACGATTTTTTTTTGGTGTGGGGGTTGCCGTTTGCTCGATCTCGCTCTCTACCGTTGCGAACATTAACGGTGGGAGTGTGCTTAATTATTCATTTCCCGCCCGTTTTCACGGCACCGCATTCGCGTGGAGTTTGATTGCTTTGGCGCATGGAACCGTTTCACCTGTCTGGCTTCTGGAGGCTCAAGCTTAAGGCGCGGCGAGTACGAGTGTCGAGTGAAGAAATGTACAATATACAGTTCGAAGGAGACAGGAAAAACCGAACGAATGTGAAATAAATACAGAAACTGTACAGTTGCGGACGCGGACCGTGATAGAACGTGACATAAGGGTGGGGTCGGAAGGTAAGGATGGCGACGGGATTGGAGGATCACGATCTCCGAAGGTGAGATAAATAGCGCTAGTTTGGGATTGATTTAAGTAATGACTTTTTGTTGTTTTTTTTTTGGTTGGTTTTAAGAAAAGTTCGCTAACTACAAAGTCGCTATCGAAAAAGGTAGAAAAGGTGGAAAAAAGTAAACCCAAGTCAAACGGGAAGAGGGAACGACTGTACGGCGATCGACGTTTACTTACAGGTAGTACGGGCGTGACACGTTGTCCGGTAGATTGATGACGCACCGTTGGCGCAAGATCCCTTCCCACAGCTGCACACCGACGATACCAAAGATGAAGAACACGAAGAAACACAGCAGCAGAACGTTACCGAGCATGGGCAACGTGTCCAGCAGCAACATCACCAGTATTCGCATGCCTGTGTTTTGTTTCGTTTGTTTGTGAAGGAAGTGGAGATGGGTGTAATCGATCGGGTGAGTTTTGCGAGGTGTTGAGGGCGAGCTAGGAAAACACTTACTCGGAATGCGATTGATAGCACGCAACGGTCGCAGTACGCGAATCGTACGGATCGCGGTGAGGTTGAGATTTTCCACCTGCAGACAGTACTCGAGTGCGCCGGCGAGTACGATGAAGAAGTCGAGCCGATTCCACGAGTCGGCCAGATACGTACCCTTGCCACAGGCACCCATCGCCACTATCTTGATTGTCATCTCGAGCGAGAAGAAGGCAAAGATGATGTCATCAAAGATCTGGAATGCCAGCAAATGGGGAAGTGCTTGAGTTAGGGTACAAGGGGGGCAAAGCTCGTCCACATACCTGCAATATCTTGCAGCGGTTCGTAACGCAAGCATCATCCACACACGGCTGATACATGCCAAGCGTAACGCAGTTAAGCAGAATGACTATCATCGAGATTCGCTCGAACCACGTACGGAAATGGAAGTCAAAAAGAACGTTAAGGAAATACTACAAACTCGGACTTTTAATATACAAACAAAAAAGAAATGGAAAAGAAATGGCCCATCTCCGGAAAAAGTTTGTTTCGAAAAGGATATGGATTAGTGATGAGCTGCAGGCACCAGATGCGTGGCTTCGATTCCTGAGCAAGGTACTTGAGCGAGAACTCGGTGAAGCCCGGATATGGGAGGTTCGGCTCATCGTACGATGAGGACGACGTGTCGCCATCGCTGCAGCTGCTCCCAGACGTGTCGGTAGCATCGCTGGACGACGATACACGACCGGCACCACCGCCACCGTGCTTCGCTACCGACGGACGCTTCTGCTGCTGCTGCTGCTGCTGCTTATGCAGACTGTTCCGATGCTGTACCGTCGCCGGTGGATCGCTGCGTTCATTTTTCAGATTGAGCGAATCAATCACGCCGCCATAGTTGACCTTATCGGCGTACACGGTTTGCTGCGTTGCGGCACTATCCTTCGTGGCGTTTCTCATGGTGAGGGCGAATCGTGCATGAGACGGGGCCCCACTAGGGCTGGTGCGTTTCCACCATGCACTAGAACGCCCGTGCTTGCGGTGAACAACAGCGCGAGGCACAATTATTCCGCAAACGGTGTGATGACTATTTATTTTCACCACAAAACTAACTAATCACCACTACACTCACTAGCGCCCGCAACAAAACAAGCGCCACTACCAACACACACACACACGGATAGTGGTTAAATTAAACAGAGACCGTTTTTCCCACTGTATCTTTCACTATCTTTCACGGACTCGATATCATCTCAATTACGAACCCAGATGATGATGTTTTCCCGTTCGCTCTTGGCCGTGTGTTTTTTTTTTCTTACTCCTGCTCTCCTGCACTCGAACGGAACGTCCGCTCGAATCAATACTCTGGTGAAAAAACCAACATGGCCTTCTGGCCGTGTTGCGGAAAATTCAGCACAGCACTGTACGGGTGCTACGGGTGTGTAGGTTCGAGGAACATTTTCAAAACCCCCAAAAACCGATTTGGCGATACCAATTTGCACTGCACCGTTAATTAATTCACCACAATCGAGCACAAATTCATGGGTTTGGTCGCAACATTCAACTAGCACGAGCACCCTTTTTGGGGAGCAGCTTTTCCACACACACAAACGCACACGCACACACTATAACTTCCAGCAGCAGCAGCAGCGGGTCGACGGAGAATTTTCCCCGTCCGTTCGTGTCAAACGCCAAGCACACATTGAGACGTGCAGTGCTCCGGAATCTGAAAATATAATCCGAGAGACCGTCGGACCGGGAGCATGCGCACGGGTTTTCCCGCACTCGCCACTCGTTTGTGGCAGTTGATGTAAACAAACGCTCGCGCTCGGGCGGCAGTTGCAGTGCAACAGATGAAAATGCTTCCCCCACAGGGTGGTTCCGACCGGGTTTTTGGGAAGGGAAACGCACGTGGCCCACTCGTGCTGAAAGCAGGAATGGGAATGGGGTGGTGCTGGATGGGAAAAGGGGGAGGGGGGGGGGTTTGGGTGGTGTGTTTATTTTCCACCAGGTGGGATCATTTTCGAGCGAATGGTTTGCATGATATTTGTGGGGGAATTTTGATGTGCAACAAGATCTGATGAGATATTTTAAATTATTTTGAAATGTCCATCATTCCCTTGTTATGATTTATTTATGTTCATGGAAAAAATATCTCATTTAATTTTATTTTCTTTCACAGTAGGCGACCGCCAATGACCCTGTTATTCCTGATTTTGGTTGTTGAAGCTGCCATCGGCATTAAGGGCCTCTTTTACATGATTCTAAATATTATACATTCATGGTGCCGACCATCGTTGACAAAGATTGAAGGCCTCCAAGAAGCATGATATTCCAATGAATTCTTGTCTCTGACGAAGAGCTATTTTCTATCCATATTGTTCTGTTTTATAATGTTGTACGGCTAGCTATGCCGTGTAGCGTAAAGTGTCCATTTCAATATAACAATCCTCCCTGTAGCTCGCACAAACATCAGACTCGGAGCTGTTTATGATGATTGTTCACTATTGCATATTTCCTCAGGTCATACCTTTTGAATTAACAACTGCAATGCACATCATTCAACGTTGAGAAGTAGTCTAAACATGAGATTAGTTAAAATAAAATTGTAAACAATCCCATGCCAAATCCAATGTATATCCAATCCAATGTATAGACCCAACTTTAATATCCTAAGTGCCTCCAAATGCAACTAAACACGCCAATCATTGACAGGCTTTACTCTTTAAATAATTTAGTAATGCTATAGAAGATTTGCAATTAAATTCAGTCCTGAATGATGTTTGTTCTGCCTTTTATTGATCGTTTTATTAAAATCTAGATTAAATAAATTATGCTTCCTTATTTAACACAATAAAGTAACAGTTATTTGTTAGTTTTTTGAATAATTTGATGATTTAATTAAATAACATCTACAATTTAAGCTATTATTTATATAGAGAATGAGTGTGAAATTAACTAAAAATTTTGCTTCTATTTACGACAAATGGCAAATAATAGGTAAAATGCATTCAAGTAAAAAAAAACTACGATTGGTAATTTTTCTTAAAAAGCATAGTTTTCCAAAAAATTCCTGTTTCTTTACAACCGTTTTTAGGAAAAAAAGTTTAATTCCTTGATTGTTGTGAAAATTCGTTCCATAGTGTAAATTGTGTACGGAGAAAAAAGTGGGAGGAGCTAGCAGACGAATGAGAGAACAAAACGAAATTTAAAGAAGAGAGGGTTGATTGCGTTCGTCGCACAATGAAATCGGTTCGTTTGCATTTCAGTTAAAATTTATTTCAAGTGTTTTATTTTTAAGCAATGTTGACAGTTTTTTGTTAACTTTTATAAATTACTTAACAAGAAAGCTTGTATTACAGTTGCTTTAAAACGAAATTAATGGTAATTGTTTGATCCATTAGTTTAAATCAATTTTAGAGCATTTATCCAATAAGCAATGATAATTTTGCTTTTCTTATTTTAATGCTTTCGCGTACTATAGGTTATAATTTGTGTTAATGTTTATGAGAATTAAAAAAAAAATCGTTATTCGTCAATTTCATATAACTGTTTCCAAAATGTTCCAGAATTTAAGTCTTTACCATTTTACCTTTTTTTTAATTTCATCTGAACAACTCCCTTCATTCAAAAGTATGTTTCAAAATCGCCATTTTTGTACGCCAGTCTGTAGGACGACGCTTGAACAAGCGTGTGGCTTAAACGCGCCCTAGCTGGGGCGGAAGCATGCCGGGTGGATACGCTCGTATCTCTGTTCCGTCCATCGAATCAGCTGCTTCTCGCGGTTGCGCCAACGAGGAGGCCGCTGCAACCGTTCATTTACGCGCTGACTTTGCTCCGTGCAGCACGTGTTCCGAGAAGCGCCCGCAACGAATCGCCCCGATCGTTGCGTGATCGTTCGAGTCGAAAATATGTGCAACTCGGTGAAGTATAAAACGGTGCAGTGCAGTGGAAATTAAAAAAAGAAAATAGCACGAGTGCATACATCAAACTAGGCGCACAGATGTAATACGATTTGGTTTTGCGAGTGTACGTTAATTCAGCGCGTTCCTGATTTCACGCTTGATTAAGCAGACCGATCGAGGGTAAGGTATTAAGTTCGTGGACGACGTCGTTGTCATCTTGGAGTGAGTGGAGTAAGGGAAAAAAACGAGCATGTAGTGTTGGAAGCAAACGTCGACATCAGCAGCGCCTTAGTGACTAGTTTTGCCCGTGCGTTGAGTTATTGAATGAAGCGAATAAAATTCCACGTTCGCTGAGTACTTGGCTGGAATTGTGAAGCATTGCCTGGGTGTGGAATGCAATTTGTTTGGTTGAGGTGATGAAATGTTCCGTGTGAAAAGTTTACTGTTGGTGCTAGTGTGATCTTGTGTGGAGTTTAAGCTGTGTGCTAAATACTTTTTCAGTATTTCGTAATTCAAATTCTAACCCTATTGCGCTAGGAGAACCTTGTGTGGGTGATCGTGTGCGTGTGTGTTGGTGTGTGGGTGTTGCAGTGGCATTGCGTGGATGCACCGTCGAAGGTGCACCGATGCAGATTCGATCGGGCACATTCGATGAGTTTGGTGACGTGTGGATTACGTTCAGCGAGTCTGCTTCCGGGAACGACGTCCGAGCGGTCACGGTACCGAAGGAAGCAGACCGTCGGATCCGGAACGGGAACCATGCTGGAAACCGGCACCGTAAGCCATGGGGCAGGTCCCGGCGACACCGGATCCGGAAGCTGCCGGAGCAATGTCGGATCCTCGTCCGTACTGCAGCCATCCAACAGCCAGAACAACGGCCCCGGCAGCAGCAGTAGCAACATCGACGACAATCCCATTCCGGCCGATCTGCGCTGGATCGAGCGGATGGTAATGGAGGCCGAACAGCAGTACCCCGGGGAGCTAGGTGAGTGTGTGTACGGGCAATTTGATCCAGCACGCGGAGGTTAGATTTTCATACACGTCCGACCAGGGCTTTGGATCGTGCACTCATGCATAATTTCGATCGGTTTTACGTTTGTGTGTGCCGGTACATTTCATTAGATACCGCAGCATCTCGTGTATATTGGTGCGATAGAAGCCTTAAATATGGTTCTACAGGGTGTTCGATCGGTGCGGGTATAGGATTACACGATCGTTGCCGATCACTTCGCTCCATGAACGGGGAGTTTGTGTACGTGTTTTTTATGTGACTGTAAATCCGACGCTCCGACGTCACTTTTGAGCGTCATGATAGTGAAGAATCGATTTTTGGGCAATAGCCGACAAGGCTGATGATGCCTCGACATTCTTGATTCGGTGGACGAAGGGAAGGCTGGAAGTTTGAGTGTTGTTTTTCCACCAGGTTCTTACACGAGACCTGATCATCAGGTGTAATTTATACCTCCGTCGAATGTAAGGAAATGCCTCCGGGATGTGTTCGATGGGAAAGTAGAGGGATTTTTTTGTTGATTGAAACACATTTTTTGAATGAACGCATTCTTCGGGTATCGATCACATGAGAAACACCGTTGAGTTGGTGTGTCTCCCATAGAGAGGGACTGGGAAAGATGCTATCAAAAAGGGTTCTGCATGTAATTTTCTCCCTTTTCGTATAGTTTTTTGCTATAAATTATTAATATGTGCAAAGATATTGTAGAAGTCATTAGTTTCTTCTCTTTGTTTTTTTTTGTCGACACTACAACCTCGGAAAGGAATTGGCGATAGTAAAAAGTACGTAGAGAGGAAACGGTCTCCGGATGGGAATTTTTTCAACTATCATGTTTAACCATCGGGCCATCGATTCGTTATTGGTTTAAAAGGTGTTTGTGTTACATGCGAGTTACATTTAAAATTATAATAACAAAATAGAAATAATATGGAAATCAGGAATATTGTTCTTAATGAATCATAAATATTATGTGGTTTAAAAAAACCATAATTACTCTTTGTACTACTTCGAAACGGTCTATCAACTCTCAGCAAAGAAAATTATACATTTTAACAGGAATTTACCCTTCAAATGCACTCAAATTCGTTAAAAGTTGTCACTTTCGGGTTTGGCTAATGGTTGTAATTGTTTCTCCCTCCGAAACCACCGGCAAGTGTTCCGTTTCCCAAATCACTAAACGGCACCTAATGGTAGTCGCACATAGGCCTACACCTGGTAATTATTATTATTCTACCCTAACTCTACTTCCAGTGCGTACCGACAGTCCCTACTTCCTGTGCTCGGCCCTGCCGAACCACTGGCGCTCGAACAAAACGCTCCCGAGTGCCTTCAAGGTGATCTCGCTCGGGGACGTCAGCGACGGCACGATGGTCACTATCCGGGCCGGCAACGACGAGAACTTCTGTGCCGAGCTACGCAACTGTACCGCCGTGATGCGCAATCAGGTGGCCAAATTCAACGATCTCCGGTTTGTGGGCCGCAGCGGGCGAGGTAAGCGAAGTGACGGGGATGGGGGGGGGGAGGGAGAATTTCTTTACCGTCCGGGCAACATATGGTACAAAACCTTTGATAATTATGGCACCACTCATCGTACGAATTGCAATTATATTTTATAACGAATTCGGAACGTCTTTTGGCGAACTGCTGCTGTTACCGTGCTACGTGCACGGGACGTGAAGGTGCAAACAACAAAAGTGTCGATATGACGCATGCATGCATCGAGCTGCATCTGTTATCCGATCGTGTCTGTTTTGTTGGGGAACGATTAGCCGGAGGTTTTTCTTTCCAGTGCGTGGCTCAGTGGCCCGGTTGCACTTATTGTTCTATTCTTCCTCAAACACATGTCGATCGGTGTTATCTGCATTATGGTGCAGTTTTGTTGTGCATTTGTCGATGCCAACAGGATTCCAAAAATGAGCGTCTAACTACATGGAACAATTTTCCACGCAGTGTTTTGGTGTGCGTAAATCGAGATCAACAAGTTCCTTCGACGTCCGCGGGAATAACGTTTGACATTCAAGTAGATCAAGCCTGACGGGCTTCCTGTTTGGTACGTTCCTATGGTTTCTCCCTAGACCCTCTCAGCGTTCCCCTTACGCTCACACGCGCCCGGTGATCACATTACCCCGGGCGAGAGTTCAAACAACACACACTCTGAGGAGGAATCTCGAAGTACCTTGGATATTCTGCTGGATGATGACTTCGGGATGACTCCGAAACGGTGGATAAAAGCAGGCTATATGGAAGGTGTCGACGTGCGCGCCCGAGGAATGTGCTTCCCGCTCAATTTATCAGCGACCAGCGCTCCAGAAACAAACAGATCAGTTCCAGCATGGGTCAGATCGGTCGACGGAGTCCCCACGGACAGCCCGAAACAGAGAAGCTGTAGATTTATTCATCACGTGATAAATCGCTGCACGCGATTCGTGCGGAATGTTCTTAGGGCATGTTCCAGCAACAGACCCGGCGGCGATTTCGGGCCGATGATGGGTTTGATGGTTTCCAGTATCTCGACAAATACTTCCGACACGCGTCATTAATAAAATCGCGCACCCTTTTTAACAAAGAGGTCACGAGCCGGAGTGTTCTTCATTGCGCTCATTACCGTTGCGCTCGTTGGTACGATTCATTTGGAGATTCCTTTTGATCTTTGGCTGCAGGTATGCCGTGCCTTGACGAGACGAGACACTTCGGCGGACGATGAAGCACGAGGCTTTGGTAGAGGGGGAGAATGGTGAAGATTCGGACCCATCGCTCATCGGTTGGTCACTTTTATCTTGCATAAATCCGGCCGAGAGCCACGAGTCCTTGAGCCGATTAGAATAGCTATTGCCCGTAATATCTTGCTCAATATCTCTCCCGTGCTCGGTTCCATGGACACATGGACAAACAAATAAAGCGAGCCGAGTCTTCGACACCTACCACCGGAGCATTCTGGACGGTTCTTTTCACCCAAACGGTCGGATAAACCCTTGGAGGTAGCCGGGCGAATATTAATGAAGATGTTAGACGGTGGAAGGCAGTCTTCCCAGTTTTTTTTTCATGACGATCACATTCGTCGATCGAAAGGCCTTTTTTGCAGGCGTAGTGTGATGGTTTGAAGTGTTTTTTTCCCTTGTATCATTGTGTCGCCCATATGAGAAGATAGTTTAGTTGTTTTCCCGCGCCTAGCAACTCAAACGTCGACATCCCGGACGACACTGCTCGGTGCTGCCGGTCATGGTGGTGATCTTGGACGACCTGGCTATAAACGAGTATATTACACAAAATGTGTCATAAAGCCGTCGGACGATGGATGGGTTCGAATGAGTAAGCAAAACGGCCGATGGAAAGGTTCGTCGAAGAAAGCCGACTCATCACGTGGGGGGGAAGCGAAGCTATACCAGGTGAGGGAAGTGGTTTGGGTAACCACTAAAGTGCGCCACAAAACAACCCCTTCTCCCTTCCCGCCGTTCCACCACCGGCCTCGTGCTGCTCGTGCATCGTAACACATTAAAGGGGCGCAACATTGTAGTTGCAGAAAAGGCAGAGGACCCCGTGTCTACCCCGAATCCTTAACCTGCCCGGCGAAGAGAACGAGAGCATCTTTGGCCGCTGTGGAAGCTGCCGAGCCCGGGCTGCACATAAATTATTGGCGGTGCTGTTGGACCGTTTGCCGAGAGTGTCTTGCATCTTCTGGGCGATCGAAAGGAAGGTCCCAAAGCGACACGATACCGCCGGAATGGCGAAAGGTTAAGGAAAATCGTTAAAACGAAGTGTTAATATGCCTTTAATACATTTAAATTGTCGGTTAAATCATATTTATGGCGGCGGCATGCATCATAGGATCGGCGCACTATTGTCAGACCCGCCCGGATCCTGGAACGAACCGAACGAGAACGGGGGCATACAATAGTTCGACGACAGTGGCGGAATAAATTGTAGAATGCAAATTAATTACTGTGTGAGGTAGAGTTCGAAAAAAAATTAGAGATTCTATGGAACCGCCGTCACGATGTATCGATGAAGAAATGAAGGGCAAACGCAACAATTTTCGGATGTCTCTTAAACGACTGACAAAACAACGCATCATAAGCAGCATTATTTTCGCAATTTTCGCTCACCGACGAAAGTTACCCGGGGCCAATCACTTACGCAGCTGGACAAAATTTAATTTTATGCTGCCCGGTAGATGCTGCCTGGACTGTCCCTGGGCATCGCAATCGTATCGTTTTAATTGTGTCGTCAAACCATTACGGCCACCCACCGTTCGTGGATCCGGGGCCCTTTAACGGGGCTGTACCTTCTGCACGTGACATTTACGGGAAAGGACATCCGATCCGGGTCCGGTTTGTGGAAGTGACGGTGGTCGCAGAACAGCATAATAAGTTCATTAACAGCTTCCCCGAGCGTACCGAGTGCGTTTTCCCACTGGTTGCTTTAACTTTTGCCATAATTTTCCACCTCCCAACCACCCACCAAAAACATTGCGGACAGCTTTGCGAACCCGAGGGAGGGGATCTGAATGTTGTCCTGTTTGCGGTGGCAAAACGTTCAAGCGCTAGAAAATGGGCAAACAAAAAGCATAATAATAATCTTATATACTTATCTCTCATTTCTGATTTCGGGTAAAGTTTGTTTGTTGTTTTTTTTCTGTTTACCATTGTTGTTGTTGTTGCGTTTGGGTTCAAATGCACGTTGTTGTTTTGGGGGTTCGTAAAGCGGATTACAATTTTAATATGTTGCGCATTGCATTGTGTGTGTGTCAGCGTGGGTGGGCTTTTGGATGATTTTTGGGAGAAAAAAAGTTCGCTTTAGCTGGGTGTAATCTTCAACCCCGAAGTGGACATAAAAGTTTGCCAACAAAGCAGATCCACCGATAGGGAACAAGAAGAATACGAGCGCAAAGATAAAAGGGGTTGAAGCAGTCGGAAATAGGGGCGGCTCACTAAAACTGCATTTGTGGTGCTGATGATCGATCGAACGGGGTTTCAACGTTTTTTATTCCGAAGGGACGCCAAAGTTGGAAGGGGGTTTCGCTTTGATGTTCTTTAGAAAACACCTGCAAACGGGCAAAAGTTTACTTAACTACCAGCATTCTTTTAATGTTTACAATTACAGGGAAAAGTTTTACGCTTACTATTACGATCTGTACGACGCTGCCACAGGTTACCACGTACTGCAAAGCGATAAAGGTGACGGTAGACGGCCCACGGGAACCACGATCAAAAACGAGTAAGTACAACAATTTCACTTTAAACTCTCTAAGGAAACATTAATCAACCAAATTAATGAAAAATGGAATTAAAAATGTGTTTTTTTTAATTATCTAAATAATTAAATCAAACTATATCATCGAGTTCTTCTTCTTCTCCTGCGTAAAGACCTAGTCGGTCATGCCTGTCATTTCTGACTTACTAGATTCATAGATACCACATAGTTGGAAAGTCAGTCCTCACTATGGGGGAACGGTCCTGATGGGATTCGAACCCCGGCACTGCCGTTGTGTCCCTTATGTCCTCGATCACCGGACAGTTCCAATCTCCCATTGATTTATTACTTGCTATAATCCGTTAACATACTACAGCAAGTTATCCTTAGCGCTTTCATACAGAAAAAGGAGTACATTGCCTACACCTAGGCGCAAAGTAGTCTGTATCAATAAATGTATAACAGAAGCAATATAACCGTTGTAGAACCCTTTTCTTTTCCTCCAAAATATTCTCACAATTAACGTGTTTTAATATCCATAAAAACATCGTTTTATAATTGTAACCTGTAAAAGTTTTACTCGAAAGTTATAGCACAAATAATTAAAATCGAGATTAGATGTAAGTAGATTGTTCTAAAGTTAAAGCGCCCCGTATTTTCAATGTTCCGTTTCATGTTTTTTAATTAATGATAAATTACTCTTTATCAATCTAAAGCAATCCTTCCCTTTCGCACGCTTGGGGTCGCTTTCACCACAAACTTTCCCTCTTTCTCTCTCGTTTGCACATTTTATTTTCGTCGATTTGTTTGACGATATCAGCAGCAATAATCGTTTTAAAATATCGTACGTTTGTGTTTCGTACTCAAACCTACGCTAACCGCACAAATTCGACAGCTTGGGGCGCCTGTTGAGAACGGCACAGCAAACTCAAACAGATATCAGAGCGCTTCGGTTTCTGCGCTTATCATAATGCGAACGCGACACATTGCGCCTGGTCCGCTTTATCAGTTAAGCATGACGGACGGCGGGATAAGAATAAGTGGCCGTGCGTCTCAATGCCCGGGCCTGTTTGTGCATGTTCGGGCAAGGGGCGCAACAAAAAATTCTCACGGTACACGGTCACACATTCTTCACGGGTCACAGCATCACTTCGTACTTCTAACCTCGTTGGCTGATACGTTGCCTTTAGCGAGTGACTTTGAGTAATCGGCTGTAGAACATCTCAAGGATAAAGAGGGTATTGTTTTTAGTTTGATTATCACTTTTGCAAAGGTTTAGATTATTGTACGACTTTAAAATTAGCAAAAAGGGAAAAGGTGTTACTTGAACTGGGAACGCAATCTGTTTAATTATCTTACCCCGAAGCCCAACTCAAACCCAAACAGAATCCACGGAAGGCATTGTTTTGACAGGTTATGATTATCCCGAATGGGAAAAGACATGGCATGTGATGCCTTACAACACGTGCGGCGATTAACGCTCGGTAGGTGTAGACGATAGCCTTCACCCCAAAGGTACCATGTGCATGAGGAACCAGGATCCATTAATGGAATTTTACGGTTCTCATTGTTCGGCAGGGACGAGTTGCGTATGTGTGGTAGCTCGTAAGTGATTTAGAGCCTTCCTGGCGTTGAGTTGTTTCAACTGGAATAGCATTTATGGGATGTTAAAAATATATCAACCCTCTACAATGTATACACAGTGGCACGGTTGTACCGACTACTTCCGGACCGATGTTCATGTCGCTAGAAATTAACTTGCAGCAGGATCCTTCTTGCCAAACGTGTCCTTTTCTTCTCTCCTTTCAAACAAAAGCCTTCCAATCGAAGTTGCACACATTCGATTTCCGGAACCGATAGTTAGACACTCGTGTGCTGACGCTTCCCAACAACTTGTCTGTTCGCAGGGTGAAGGCATAAAAATATTTATTACCTTCGAACAAACAAACGCATCGCATAAAAGTCGCCACAGCCCGTTGCAGTGCGTTGCAGACCAGCCAATGTTTGCCAGCAGTGCAATACGATGCTTGAAGACACTTCCTAACAATGCTTCCCTCTCAATGCGTACTTCAAGCTTCCAGCAATGTTGTGGAGCGTTGGTCGAAAGCCAATTAGAAACACAATTACATAATGTCGTTGTGTTCTCCAAGGGTTGGGAAACTCACGGAACCTGGTCCGTCACCAAGAACCCGGCCAGAAAAGTGGCCAAATGCGGGAAAACACAGGCTCCCGGTATTTGACCGTTAGGCACGAAACGTTGGCACACGATATATAGGAAACGTAAAAATAAATGCGAGCCATTCAATATCATGTCGCACACATGGCTTCTCCAGTGGATCAAACTGGCCGGACGGTGTACCGAACTGCATCCCTTGAATGAACCAGAAACATCTGAAAATCGTAGCAGCAGCAGCAGCAGCAGTAGAGAAAAAACTGCAGTGCGACCAACGGCGCAAAGAAGGCCCTACAGCAGTCTCCGAAAGCTAATGATCCCTTCACTCACTCGGCGTTCGCTTCCCGCAAGCGTAACCGCAACTGAATTCCCTTTTATATTCTCAATTTTGTGTCGTCCCGTTGTCGTCCCGTTTTTCTTCGACGGGGCGTACCCCGGTGGGAAGCAAGAAGCATCCACACATCAGGCATCCCAACCCGGAGAGCCGGCGCGGCACACTCCAGGGGCAGAAGGTTTTGGAATCCTGTAGTAACATGAGATCTCTTTATTTTGTATGATGGGGTCTTTTCATTCCGATGCGGAATGGGTGATGTCAACTGAAGGAACGGGGAAGAGCGGGAACCTAGGAGTACCTCTATCTAATCCAATCGTTTCGTCTGTTTTTTTTTTTGGTTTTTTGTTGTTGTTACTCGTTTGGTCTATTTCATTCAACCTCTCTACTTGTTTGTTCCATTCAACAGATACACCACAGATGCGTCCACCACCGTTGCATCGGTTTTTGGAACAGCCCGCGTTCAACCATCATCACTATCCTGGCCGACCGTCATCTTTTGGCGGTACCGGCGGGAACAACGGACTGGGCAGTAACGGCATCGGCACTGGATCGGGCAGTGGAAGTGGAGGAAATGGTGGTGGTGGTGGTGGTATTGGTGGAGTTGGTGCTGGTAGCGGTGGAACCGGTCTCGGGAGCGGAAACGGCAAATCCTCTTCTGTCAACTACAGCAGTACCGGGAGCACCGGACTTCATGCGCATCATCATCATCACCATCATCACGGTGGAACCGGTGGAAATGGGACGGGAACGGGGAGCAATATGACCATCAATACCAGTGCCGAATCGAGCAGTGATTACAAACCTAATCTCGCGCTTTCAGGTAACGTGTTTGTTTGTGTGTGGAGGGCGTATATCCGTTCGTTTCGAAAAAGGGGTTAGGAATTCGTTGTAATGACAGTTGGCCAGTGTCAACCTGGGAGGAACCAAGGAAGAACATTGCACATTTCGGACGATTTGTTAAAAGTGTTTTTACCAGCTGGTTTCGTTTTGTCGACGCCGATGTTATCCGGGTGGGCCATTCTGCTTGGTTGAGTGGATCGCCGCCGAGTACGGCCGAGTTATGCAAGCAGCAACCAAAAACACAACAAGGGGAACGCTTTTAATTGTGGTGAATTATGGTTATGTAAGGCAAGAAATGCAACCAAAGCAGTGATAACGTTTTATTGATTACGTTCCACACTCTTTGCTAATACCGTCCCATCCAAATGACGATTTGTTACACGGTTCATCAACTTTGATGCACAACCCGGGAACAAAGGGGATTGTTGGAATTAGAAAATACGAACAGCCGTACCGAGGATGTGCTAAATTGCTTTTACCGAGCGGCAGAACGACTCGTCAGCGTGTTTGCAATTGGAATTCACCTGGCAAATGCTGTTTCGACGCATCACGGGTAAGGTGCACACGCAAGAGCATGCAAATAAGTGTGAAAAGGGAGGACAATAACAAAAAAAAAAAAAACATCACAAAAACCGATCACGATGATGATGAGGTGATGAGACCTTTCTCGGTTCGATTCGGCCGATTATAGGGATTTGTTTCATTTCCTCCAAACGGGTGCATCGCCAGACGGTGGTTCTGGGAAAATTGCTCCACAACTACTGTTGGCAGCTAATCACGTAATACGCGTCCAGTCGGCCGCATCCGCCGATTGCCATTGCGAAATTGATTTCGGTGCCTTGCGGAACACATTCCCGTCGCACGATACGATCGGATGATCGTACCCGGCCATGGGAAGGAAATGCAAAATTCCAATTGTTTTTACCTACACCGTTATGGGTTCACTCCGAGCCAGCAGACGATCGAGTTTGGAGTCCATCGAGTTCATCGTACAGGGGTTTTCAGAATGTTTGAATTACTTCATAATTGAGTTTTTTTCTTGTTGTGAGATTTTAAACATATTTTTGGGGTTCTTAGCAGCAACAACACCCGGTCGGACAATTATGATAAATCGTACAACACTCCAGAGCAGCGAATAGTTTTACACACGCGAAACTTCCTTTTTCGTCACCGTTCGCAAAGAACAGAGTAAATTAATCTTCTTAATTAATCAATCTGGTGGAAATCAGACGCACCAACGTCATCATGTTCTATGGCACGCACGTGTACGTATACCCTTTGGCACGCCCAGCATCAACTTCTGATTTCCCGACGACGACGACACGAAGCTATGCTGGTACGGTTGGTGTTCGTGTTGTGCAAAACATTGTCAAAACATTGTCAATCAATTTAAGGCAAAATTAGTAATTAATTATCCAGGCATTGGGTGCGTAAAAGTTGTACCGTCGGGGCAAGCGTTCGAATGGGAAACACGGGGCAACAGTGGGAGATGAGCGCATGCTGGAGACATTTCCGACGGGAGCACATATTTTATGATTAACTTTTCAATAATCCTGCCATCAGGACGTGATCCTGCTTGGTTCTGTGGGGGAATAGCGAAGGCAACTCTTTGCTAACAGCTCTGCAAATCTCTCTACCCTGGTTGGGTGGAGTTCTTCCCAATTCTGGAGATGCTCTAGCCGGTAGTTTTATGTTAGTTTTCTAAAAACCTATTCCTGCCCATTCGGTGATTTTTGGAATGCCCATCGACCATCGATGGCCAGGTCTGGACGACGTTTTGGATGAATAAGTAAGCCAAAATCGATTAGAAGTGCAGATGCCCCGGAAGTCCACACATGTCTGCCGGAAGTGCACAACCGGATAATGTGCGAATGAGGTATGTGCTCATCATACCTGCCGAATGCGTGCGGGTATGCCTGTGATGATGGAAAACGATTAGACGGATATTATCGATTTGGAATGCGATGTCCATAGGTTCGCCCGATGGCAAGGGCAATTTAGTTTAGCTATAGACGATGCAGCATTCCAATCCACACAGCTGGACACCCTAAAGAGCTTAGAAAAGTGTCAATCGAAAGCCTAAGGCTGGTGTGGCCACCTGTAAACAAGTGTCGGGAGAAGATGACCCATAGAATGGATAGAACCTTCGCCAAAGGGTGAAGACGTAGTGACGTTCTTCTTGGGACGTTTTCAATTGAGGTTATAATAATTCTTCCTCCTGCGTACGAGCGATGACGAGGCATGATGATAGGCTTCTCGGTATTGATTCACTCAAATATCATATATCGGTTTCTTCGTTTCGATTCCTTCGGCAGACTACAGCAACGCACCCGACTGGACGAACGGGTTGGGAGCACCTTCGAGCACGTCCTACATGAACACCTTCTCGCCTCTGCAAGCCAGTCCACCATCGTACGTAGCGTACGAGTCCTGTCCCATGGTGGACCATCCCAATTACAGTCTGACGGCGTCCGGAGGTAAGCATTGAAGTCTACGTCCTCCACCTCAGTTCGCTCCCGTTCACTTTAATAACTCTCGCCAGTCGTTTTAGATAACATTACACAGTACCAAGACTACTACGGACTTTCTGGGCCACCACCACCTCCGGTAGCGCCCGTAGCACCGACGGTAAATTCGCAAGCCCAGCTCGGTGGTAGTCAGATTACGACCGGCGGTAGTTCGTACGTCGCCAAAACGGGAGAACTGGTAGAAGCGAGCTCGTATCCTTCCTACCCACATCACACCCAATGGACCAACGGGTATCACGGTAGCTATCATCATCATCAGTACAACCATCCAGTGGCACCAGCTCCCGGTTGTGCCTCGTCGCTAGCCGTGGCCACTCAACCTCCCGCAAGCTTTCACACACCGGCTGCTCCGCCACCGCCACCTCCCATGGTGCTTTGTCCACAGATGTTCAGCACAGTCAATCAGAACCAAATCCACGTGCATCTGCACGGATCGGGAAGCGAAAAGTTCGAACACTATTTCGGTGCCGCGGACAACGGGTTCACGATTAATTCGTTTCCCGGACCAAGCATTCGATCAGTGCCAGCGCCGGTGACTTCTTCGCTGTCTGGCTCGTCCGTGGACATTGGCGGTATTGGCACCCATCATCAGGAAAGTGGCGGAGGTTCTGTGGCCGCGAACGATACACTCACGGCGCTACTTTCCGCACATCATGAGGATCCGCATCCGCAACATTCCGGTGCTGGTCAAGACCAACAACAGCAGCAACAGCAGGATGAGGGTCGGGGTGAGGAAACCGTATCCGGAGATCCTAGTAGTGTGTGGCGACCTTACTGATCGCCCTGTTGGTACGTGTATTGACATCACCAGCATGACTTTCGCACGAACAGTCCGACAAATTCCCACTAATTACTCAACCAAACAACCGTCATTCTGTTTTAGGAAGCAAAAACCGAGGTCTGCATCTTTCACCTTCATCTTACACGTTTAGGCGCGAGGTTTAGTGAACGGAACTCATGGTTTGCGAAAGAAATGGTTTGTTGAATTCAGACGACCCGATTTACGATAGTGCCTTACAATCCCGTATGTATCTTCAACATCTCACATTGATATGGTTTTTATACAGCGGAATGGATCTTACTTGTACGTGTTTCTCTAAGCTAGTTTCTCGGGATAATAATTTAGCGTAGTTAGATCCGATTGCTCCACAGTCTGTCGTCTACTCGGTGTATTTATATTTACAAATTTGAGCTGACAGAGTTCTGCGGATGTATGTTTAGCACACTGGAAACGATGTACATTGCGTGTTTCTTTTTCTCGTTAGTGAAGGCAACACTTAAACATATTCTAAACTACTAGTTTTATCTTCGTGTCTATCGTTGAAGTATGTGTGTGTGTGTGTATGTAATGAATTACTATCGCTTTTCCGTACAATGTGAAACGTTTAGCAAATGATTCTACCTAAGTCCCCTTCACCTTGTGTGTATGTGTCCCACAATTGATGAGTAAAATGTATAAAGAAAAGCTGCAGAAGGAATGTGTAATGTGATTGGGAAATTAAGCACACTTATGTACGACAATCATCATGTAAAGAAAACACGAAAAAATTAAGGAATCTTTTCATTTAGTAGAACTACATTACTGTCTTGTTGTGCGAACCATCATTCAAATTATGGAAGGATCGTTGTAAGGGAAAGCTACATGAAATCGGATTGGAGATTAATTTCAATGACGGTGTCACATGTGTAGTGGTTGAATAAGGTTGTAATAAAGTGTAAGAGATAGAAAAATTTCAATAAACTACTTAAAACAAACGACATATTTTAGTCATTCGATGATAAACGGTTAGTTTTGGTTCGTTCGTTGTCCCATGTTTCGTTCTATATGATGTACAGTTAAATCTATCTCATACGAATAGAACCTGTTTCTCTTGAAATGAATATGAATGGAAAGAAAATGTGTTATGTAAATAAAACTGTACATATAACAAGCCTGTTTGTGTAACAACTAAATTTAAATTTAAACATTTATCGACAATCGGGTATTTTTGAGTTTTTGATGAAATATGAATATTTAGGATTATAGATATTATAAAATGTTTTATTCTTGAACAATCAAGCAACGTTTTGGAAGTATTGAAAAATAGCTGAAAATTGCATTTTTAAGTGATGTTTTAGAAGAGCACATTTTTATAACGGAAAATCAATATTTGAAACCCGCGTGGCACGAATGAACCGGTTCATTTTAGGATTCATTCAAACCGGTTCAATTTATAAGGGTTGGTTGCAACATTTTGGGGTTGCCAACTGTTTAGAATGTTCAATTATAAATGGAACACAATTTAATAACGACAATTTGCAACAAAACACTATTATTTTGTCTTATTTAATTCAATTAAAATACATAAACAATAAAATTTCGCAACGAGTTTGGTAACCGTTTCGAACACACAGACGAACCCTGCAGCTCTTGAAATGACAACTTCAGTCTGCCATTGAAACAAGAAAACAAACATAAAAGAAAACAGTGCTGTATTTTGAAAGCGCAAGAACAGTTCTGCAACTTCTTGATTAAAAAAGTGTACTTTCCGATTAGTTGCGTGATCTTTTGTCATTTGACCTTTCGAACGGAAATCACCCCGACGAAAAAGAGTGCAATCGGGTAAGCATATCTCCGTCGCTTTTTGCCTTATCATTGAATTACGTTTTATGTTTACACGGTGTGTTTGGCATTCCAGAATAAGGAGCATGTTGTCGAGAATAAAAGATTTTCTTCACCGACACCGGAGGAAATTCATTACGACCGGCGTTATAATCGGTGGTAGCGTGTTCCTGCTGAAATGGTTACAGTACAAGCTACGGGAGCTACAGGAACGCCAGGCAAAGGAGATTGTTGAGAAGCTGAAGCGAATGCAGCATTATGAGTGCACCGATAAGACATGCAATCAAACGATCATGGGTTTGGCGCCGTCATTGTCGGAAAAAATATTTCAAAGTCTCCAAACGGACGATATACTAGCGAAGCTACGTTCCAACCCGGACAACAAGCTGGAGCTATGGGAAGAACTTCGTATCGTTGCTTTCACGCGTCTCGTAACGCTCGTGTACGGAGCCTCGATGCTGGCTGTTACGCTGAGGGTGCAGATCCACATTCTCGGTGGCTATTTGTACAAAGCAACGGTAGACGATGGCACTGTGCAGCAGTCGAGTCAACAGCAAACGATATCGCTCGAGGTACAGCAGGCTTATCTGTCCCTGATACAGCACTTCATGCGAGATGGCATCGAGCGTCTGATCGGAATCATCCGCAAGAACGTGACGACCGTGATGCAGCGGTACAACTTAAAGCAGCAGCTCACCTTAGCTGACACAGAAACACTCCTCTGGTCGATTGAGATGGCGCTGCACAATGAGAAGGGGAATCCGATCGATGATATCGCTACGTACACTCTGCCGGATTCCGGTACCACGGTGACCAACGTAGGGGATGTATTCAGCTGTATGTTTCAGGAAACGCTGGACGTGCTGGAGAGCGTGGAATCAACACAAGTGGGTCGAACGAACGTAAGCATAGGCTTCTCGAAGGTGATGGATAAATTGGCAGACTATTACGTGACGTCCGATAGCACGAACAAAAACTCTAAATCCAACCTTAATGTGGGAAGTATTGCCGACATCAATGGAGGTACAATTTCTCTCGCGAAGCTGATTCCAATTGTGAATGGGTTAGCGAGCAAAGTGGCACCAACATCAGCAAATGCCGGAAGAGTCAGCAACGGACTGGTGCCAGCGGTACCCGATGAGACGGACCTGATGTCGTCAATGATTGTGCATTTCCTGCACTCGGAAAAGCTTCGAACGCTCGGAGCTAACGTTTACGAAACATTCTGTCATTAGGACTGGAAACAACTTTAACATTCTCTATCATTTTAGACGATTAGATGTAGTGCCGTAGCTTCAGCAGGAAGCTCGTACGATAGCAAAGGTTCCCCCTTCCCCGGAACCCGGGCACGAATGGAGTTTTCACCTTAATGATGAGGCTTGTTAGCATTCGATCGAGCAGCTTTGGGTGAGCCTAATGGCACCCTACGAGAAGCTTAGGTTTTAATTTGGGAGCAAAGCCAGGGCTGGACAGGAAAGGCTTTGATTAATAAATGTGATGGTTACGTTGATTTTTTTTAAGTTGGAAAAAGGTGCGGTTTGAGTCGTGTTTGAGTAGCATTAAGGTGGTCCGATAGCAGGGATTTCTTATCTTCTTATCAATTGTGTAATCGTATATAAAGGCCGGAATGATAAACGTTTAAAGTGGTAGTCGCAAATGTAGTATTATCCAGCGCAGTGAAATGGAACAAAATAAAGTGACATTATAATCAATCAATAGCAAACAAATACAAAAAAATCTTTTAAAACTCGCTAAACAAAAACAGAATTGAAAGTTGGCGTCTCAATCGAAAACTTATTCGAACCGTGTGTAGACCGTGCTTTAGCCGCTCGGCAAAATAGATCGGCTCCGAAGTTTGACAGCACACGCTCTTCTTTCTGTTGTTCGTCTTCGCCGTGCTTTGACGTTTTGTGCGTGTGTGCTATTTGTGCCAACAACAACCAATTTCTCCGTGTGCAACAAATTCGCGATCTATTTAGCTGGAATTAATTCCCTTTTTTAAACAACATCATGGCCTATTCAAATAGTGAGTATTAGCGCAAGTGAGAAGTACCAAATCCAGTGCCGCGAGTGCGCGTGTGTTTCTGAATCATTCACCAATCTCACCCCGTTTCCATAAGTGGGCTGGTTCTTTTTGGAACAGCGAACACCGACTGTAGATGCCGGGAAAAAAATGTTACCAAATAAGGAAATTATGTTGGTCTACGGACAGTTGACACAACCGGCCGGATGAGGGGTGGATAGAACGGTTGTTGCCTTTTACGGGAATGGATGTAATATTCGTTCATTTTCTAGTTATTCCTATGGAAGATATAAAGTAACAAAAAAAAAAGTCTTCTAATCAAATTGCAAAATGGCATCTCCCGTCGCCCCACAATCGTTCAAACCGACTCCCCTATTTTAACTTATCGGCCTGCGGAAGCGATGAGTAATCGCAACCAATGATGTATCGTTGCTCCGTCACCTAGGATGGCAATGAACTCGGCATTTTTATGCACAAGCAGCGTTTTTTTTCTCGCTTTTTCGACGTATTTAGGGAAAAGTGTGCTTCGCTAATGGGAGTAGTTTTCCACCCGCTGTCGTATGCCGGTGTTTTGGGTGAGAAAAAGGACAACTGCAACGTGTGTGTTAAGTGTTTTAAAAATAAAACTCCCACTCGCACGCATGGTGGTTGCAACAGTATGCACCCGGAATGAAATCGGGATGCAACTGAAGCGCGATTGAAAAGGTTAAAAGCAGTGTTTACAATGTTGATTGCTGATTGATTGTAAAAAAGTATATTTTCTCTGCGTACGGTCGTACCTTTTTGGAGTATGTTTTGATCTCCGTTTCGTACACACAGTATTGTTTATGGCATCTTTAAGAAACCCATAAAAAAGTGTCTATGGACAAGGGAAGCACCATACTGCTGAGACACGTTTTCGTCTGTCGAAACCACTCCCTCGGTCATTCACAATGTGCACCGAAGCATATCACAAATGGAATCTTGTTAACACGATTGAATCAATCCCCGGGTATAATTTGGTGTGATTCACTCACCTATCTCTTTTTCTCACTGTAGAGTTTATTTATGCGACACTACCGCGAACACAGCGTGGCCAACCGATCGTGCTGGGAGGCGATCCGAAGGGCAAGAACTTCCTCTACACCAATGGACATTCTGTGATTATTCGCAACATTGATGTAAGCATCGTCATGGTAACGATTGCCAACTGCCAACGGTAACTAAGATTTTCTTTCCCCCACCCTCTCTATGTTTTTTTAGAATCCGGAAATTGCGGACATTTACACGGAACACTCGTGCGCGGTGAATGTGGCCAAGTATTCACCGAGCGGGTTCTACATCGCATCCGGTGACTCGTCGGGTAAAATTCGCATCTGGGATACGGTGAACAAGGAGCACATATTGAAAAATGAGTTCCAACCGATCGGTGGCCCAATTAAGGACATTTCCTGGTCACCGGACAGCCAGCGGATCGTGATTGTGGGCGAAGGTCGTGAGCGGTTCGGGCACGTGTTTATGGCGGAAACGGGTACGTCGGTGGGTGAGATTTCGGGCCAATCGAAACCGATCAATTCGTGCGATTTCCGACCGGCTCGTCCGTTCCGCATCGTTACCGGTAGCGAGGATAACACGATCGGTGTGTTCGAGGGACCGCCATTCAAGTTTAAGATGACGAAGCAAGATCACACCCGGTTTGTGCAGGCAGTTCGGTACTCCCCGAGCGGTCATCTGTTTGCATCGGCCGGATTCGATGGCAAGGTGTTCATCTACGACGGTACGACCTCGGAGCTGGTGGGTGAGGTTGGCTCACCAGCACACAGTGGCGGTGTGTATGGAGTGGCCTGGAAACCGGACGGTACGCAACTGCTCACCTGTTCCGGTGACAAGTCTTGCAAGCTGTGGGACGTTGAAACGCGCACGCTTATTAGCGAGTTCCCGATGGGGACGACGGTTGACGATCAGCAGGTGTCTTGCCTTTGGCAGGGAGACCACATCCTGTCCGTTTCGTTGTCCGGATTTATCAACTACCTCGATGTGAACAATCCTACCAAACCGCTGCGTGTTGTGAAGGGTCACAACAAGCCGATCACGGTGCTGACGCTTAGTGACGATCGTAGCACGATCTACACCGGCAGCCATGATGGAGCCGTTACCAATTGGAACTCGGGCAGCGGCACTAATGATCGGGTGGCGGGCGTTGGCCACGGTAATCAGATCAACGATATACGGGCGGCGGGTGATTTTGTGTACACGGCCGGAATCGATGATTCGATCAAGCAGATCAGCGTCGAAGGCAATACGTACACGGGTGTCGATGCTAAGCTCGCCTGTCAACCGCGTGGCATGGACATACTGAAGGAGGGCAATACGGCCGTGGTAGGGTGCGTAAAGGACATTACCGTGCTGCAGGACAACCGGAAGGTGTCGGCGTTGCCCATTAGCTACGAGTCGAGCAGCGTTAGCATTAATCCGGAAACGATGGATGTGGCCGTTGGAGGCGATGATAGTAAGGTGCACGTGTACACGCTGAGCGGTGGCCAGTTGACGCACAAGCTCGATTTGGAACATCTCGGCCCGGTGACGGATGTGCGCTACTCACCCGACAACAAGCTGCTGGTGGCTTGCGATGCCAACCGGAAGGTGATTCTTTACAGTGTAGCGGAGTATAAGGTAAGGGAGAATGCGTTTCCAAAGGCAGGAAATGAATTTGATAACGTTTGTTTTTTATTACAGCCCGCTCACAACAAGGAATGGGGCTTCCACAATGCTCGTGTAAACTGTGTCGCATTCTCGCCAAATTCGGAACTCGTGGCCAGCGGTTCCCTCGATACGACCATCATCATTTGGTTCGTAAACAGTCCGGCGAAGCACACGATCATCAAGAGTGAGTATATCGCTTTGGATCATTTGATCATTAGCAATAAATTTAATACGATCACTTACGACTTTAGATGCCCATCCACAATCGCAAATTACGGGCCTGGTTTGGCTGGATAACGAAACACTAATCTCGACCGGTCAGGACTGCAACACGAAGGTTTGGAACATTGAGAATGTCGCATAAGTCTCTTCCCGGTGTATACCGGCTTGTTTGAACAGAGATTAAGGGGAACGAGAGGATGCAGTTGGAAAGTGGAACGAGCGCCTCTCTCCATTTTGTCTTGTGTGCATAACATTACACATTGTATTTATTTCGTACATCGTTTTGAAGGATGCGTGTCCACACATCAACTAACCACGTGTAATACGTACGGACAAGAAACAGTGTTTTGAGAGTGTGTGTGTTTTGTATTTGTGTTCCTCTTCCTTATCCGTTCTAGTTATTGTTGAATTGTAATGTATTAGTAAACAGGCGTATTGCAGCCGCTTCTTCGGCTTAGTATTTTATGAGAAAAGTGAACAACATTATGCTATACTTTCCTTCCTTTCCGTTCCGACCAAGTTCGAACCTATTTTTGGCTAATGATTTTGTGCCTTCCTGCTGCCGGACAGAAATACAATAGCGACAAACACGAGTTAAAATCCTTCCCCTTGTTGGAATGAGAGGCTAGAGGAAAACAAAAACGGGGGGAAAATAGCGGAGCGCATATATTGCATTTAATTTATTATCTTTTTTATCACACACCAAACACACCAAAACCATCATAATTGCTTTTCGCGCTGCGTATCCTCGAAAAACCGTTACGGGAGAAGGATGAAAGTGAAATGATACATTTGATTTTGAAAAACAGAAAACAAAAAACGAATTGTGACGCGATTTACTACAGCAAACAAAACTATGAACGCCCTTGTCTACACATATACACGTAATTTTTTAAGCTAATAAAACGCAGTTTTTTTTCAGTATAAATGTGTTATAATAAGCTGTAAAAACTACACGTTTTAGAATTAATAGTGAAGTGCGAAAGAAAGTCGGTTTTTGATTTGTATGTTCCTCTTTATTATCTCTATCGTTACAAAAGTTGCCAAAAAACGGAGTAGTTTCCTTTACATTTATAACGAATAACGCAACGTTAGGTTTTTTTTGTATTCCTTCATTTTGCTAGGTTTTGTTTTCCATTTTGCACATACATTAGTTGTTTTGATTGATTCCCAAAGTGTGGTTGATTTTCCTTGTGTGTTTTCAGTAATGTTCTCAGCCAAACGAAACTGACGCCCTCGCTCATCGTGTGGCGAAAATTAAAGCTACAAGCTACTAATAATGCACTACGTCCAAAAAGCAACCGAAAAGAGGCCATATACATACATACATTCATACATATACGTATATACTTTTTTATTCTAGAGCGTATAGTCGTTAAGCGCATCGAAAGTATAAGCTTTTAGATTGCAGAAAGTTCCGATCTTTTCATCGTTCGGGATTAAATAAGTTTCTCTCGCTTTCTATCCGTTCGTTTCACGGTTTTTTTTTTCTTCGTTTGAACCAGTATAGAAGTTCGTTTTTGCATTTGCTAAAATGCACTAAGCTACCCGCTATAGAATGGGCTATATTTCCTGCTTCGTCTCCAACGTTTCAATGTGTAAAGCCATCAAACAGTCACTAGAGGATGGTTCGCTAGACGAAACAGATCCGTAGATCGTTACTAACTCTACTTATTTACACCTTGATCAGTCTCTCTGTACACGGTGTCACTACGCGACTTATGGGCTTATGGACTTATGGACGCGAGCCGTACTCAAACCGCCCCAAATCTATTTTATCACTATACAGATGTACGCTACGGGTTGGGGAGCAACGCTTGACTAGAATGAATGAAGAGTTCCGAGTATGTACGCTTCAGCTATGGTTTGTGATGCATGACAGGTTCTATCGTCAATTCCGAACGATATGGTTTGAGATACAGGTAGTTGTACTTTTGCAATTCCGGTGTGTTCATATGTGTAATTGAAGGGAGCTTTGGTGGACATCTATACAGGAGGAATCTACAGTGGTTACAGGATGTTCAATTTGTCTACGTCTCAAAACATTGCCAGTTTTCCTTTAGTTGCGAATGATCTCTATTGAACCACCTTATCGCTCTCTCTACTCAGAACGTCTGCCACTACATGTTTATACTTGTTCGATTCGTTCACTAAGCTGTTTGGTTCCAGTTTTACAGTACCTCCCTTTGGGCGATCTACACAAAAACCTCCCGAAGGAACGTCGCCTTCGTTTCCCTCCTCTTCCTCCTCTTCGTCTGCTTCATCATCCGCAAACGCGATGTCGGCCATTTCGTAGAAATCACTAATCTGTTTGTTGTCTACCGGGGACTTCGTGAAGGACGTTTCTTTCTCCCTTTCCTCCGTTGACTCATCAGAGGAGCTTTTGCGCACGGACGAACCGGATCCAGTATCACCCGGATCACCACTATTGCCACCATTCCGGCGCACCAGTATCAACTCGTGCAATTTTCTTCTACGCCTTTCCAACGGTAGCTTCCCATCCGTTGATGCACCGTCACTTTCGGAGCAGACGTCACTCTTGGAGATGCTGTTCGATACGATCACGTAATCGTTTCGCTTCTGCTCAGCGAGCTGTCGGATGAGTTCTTCGCTCGGCGTTACACTATCACTGCGCCCATCCGCACCCATCCGATCTACTCGATTGGCAAGTGCTGTCAGTTCGTCATCATCACCGTCGGAAGTTACCGCATGGGGATGTTTTGTGTCCTCATCCGAACCATCGTCTAGCGGTGGTATCCACACGAGAAATGCTGGATCCATACCGAGGTACGAACCGGGAGCTGCACCCGCATTAATCACATTGTAGTCATAATAGTCCAGCTCCATGTCCTGCTCGGACGGTGCGCCGAGAGAGTAGTCCGAACCAGCCAACAGTTTCTGAAGGTTCCGTTTCTCTTTACTTTCTTTCGCATTTCGTGTCCTTATGGAGGTGCCTGTATTGCGCCTTGCTAAGGGACTCCGGACGCCTAATTCGGGTGGTGAACAACATTCCTGAACGTGAAGAGTACGTTTAAATTAGTTCTTATATTGCGTTACGTTAGAAGGAATCAAACTTACAACATCCGACGGACTGACATTGGTGAGCGTGGCTGTACTGGTACTGGACGTAGTCATCAAACATGTAGCACTCTTAACAAGTTGATCACCTGCTGGGAAATGGAAAAAATAATTTTATTATTTAAAAATCCAACATAGCGTGACTGGGCCACGGTGGAAATAAAGAAAAAAACATTATCTTAATAGGTTGTTCATTCAGTTGCTTACTTCGCAGCATTTCCACGCCAGACTTCTTGGACTCTACTCCTACGAGCGGTGTTTTTTCTCGGTTCAGCGAGGAGTACGCAGAACTGGCCGTTGTTGATCGTTCATCGTCCGATTCTTGCACATCCTTGCCTGGAGAGGGACGTTCCTTGGCAGCAACTTCAGACCGTTCATTTGGATGGTTAAGATCGTTTAGACTTTGAAGTGGAGTTTCATCATCACCCTCTCCAGGGTGTTCTCGATCTTCAACGTCCGTTGCACTTCGATCTTGTAGTTCCATAATAATTTCCGAGCTTCCATCCGATCGAACGGCGCCTTCCGATCGACTGTTCGTTGACTCGAGCGCATACTCCACACTTTCCCGGAAGCGCTCGTGCCGGATGGTGGTCGTCATCCGTGGACGTAACTTCACGTAGGACACAATCTCCGATATGAGGGTCGTTGTGGAGACAGCCCGAGACCGTGGTTGAATTGGAGCGCCTTGTTCGATCGATTGATTCGAACCAAACAGTGTATGAGCCGGTGAATCGGCTGCCTCCATACGGCTTGTGGCCAGCTCGTACTTCCGATATCGGAAGATGTACTGCACGACGAGCAGAAAGCTCACAAACACGATGAAACAAATAAACACTATAGCACACACGTGTGCTATCGTAAAGCTAGCGTAACTCTGCAGACCTGCCACGATCGGCATTATCACCTTACTCGCCATCGAAGTATCGTTTTCCGTCGGTTGAAGAGCTGTATGTGGTAATTCTGTTTAAAAAGAAAAAAATATTAAATTTTCCTTCGCAAAAAAGGTCTGTTTGTACTTACTGATTTGTTCCGCCTGACCCAAAAACCCCGCATTACATGCCTCATCGTATTGGTCGGTTTTGCGTGAGAAAAATTCAACCAACAGCATATTCCCTGTCGCTTCCGCCATTGCACTGGAAGTTTCCATCGTCCGATCGGCGCCAAACTGCAACAAAAGTTCGTCGGCAACCGAGTCACCATCCCGTATCTTCAGCCATTGACCATCGCAGGGAAATTTTTGAAAGTCAATCGACATCCGTACACGACATCCTTCGTCGCCCTTTATTAGCCACAGACTTCGGTCAGGGCAGCTGTGTGAGGAGGATCCGAGCAATCGTTTCGGTTTCACCATCCCCAGATGGATCACGCACCCACAACGGCATCCCGGTCCTATCTCCGTATTGACGTCTTCGATCTCCAGCGGTAAGTTGATGCCACCAATCGCTGGGCTGAACATACACTCCCACGAATCTCCGGACGTTTCCAACCCACAACGTTCCGTCTGTACTGAAGGACCCTGTAAGAAGAGTCAAGACCAAACATATTGGTAAAAAAGGAAAAGTACAACAGGAACCGCAAAGCGAATTGTCATCAGTACAGTAAAACGAAAGCCAATGGAGTTTCCTACCAAAGTGCCTAAAGTTCTCAAACATGTTCTCTCTTTATTCTCAATCCGAATCACTCTTCGAGCCAGCAAACTCGATTGTTTCATCTTCAATCGATTCCGGTGCGTCAACAATGACATCTTCCTTATCATGTTCACCACCGTCCGCGGCCGAACCTAGAAGTTGCTGGCTTGCCTCGTCATCGCCAAAATCCCCATCGTCCTCTTCGTGCTGTTGTTTCTTCTTTTGAGCGCCATCTTCTTCTCCGTCAGCTTCCTCCTCTTCCTCACTTGCCTCTTCGCCTTCGTCCTCCTCGTCAAGTGATTCATTCGATCCTAGGAATACGAGTCTCGAACCACTGACAACATCGATAATGGCCGCGTCGTCCTCACTGGCACCTCCGAGCGTAGTTTTGCTAGCATCATTCCGTTCTCCCTCTCCAGCCGAGGAGGCAGTTGCGCTGGAACTGATAATAGCCGATTCACTCACTTCCTCGCAGCCTTGCGTTTTCTTCAGAATGGTGTCTATCGATTCCCGTGGAATAACGCCAAGATCTCCCTGATCGTACACATCCGTCAGGGAGGCAACAATAGTTTCAACCGATTGGTCCGCTTTGGATTGCATCTCCAGCTCGTTCAGAGTGTTGAGCAGATCGGCAATGAGACGCTTCCGCTTGATCTCCTGGTAGGGAAGGTCGGAATCTTCCTCCTCACCCTTGAACGCCGACCGTACGGTGTAGCGCACTGTCTTCAGAATGTCCGAGATGCGTTCAAACTCCCTCCGGTGGTGGTCAGACTCGGAACGCAATCCCTGCCGGTCGGTGTTGATGTAATGGACGTACTGCTCCAGTACTCGCACCTTCTGCCGCAGCTGGTTGTAGTCCTTCCGGGTGGTTTTGTTCTCAGTCTCCAGCTCAGCGGCCCGCAACCGGAACGCGTTCAGTTCTCCGTTCTTTTGCAGCACGGCCTCGAACTGATCCGTCAGCTGTTTGATCGTTTCCAACCGTTCTTGGCAGGTCTGCATCAGTCGCTGCTTCTCCACAAAGTCTATCTCGGCCTGGTTCCGCAGCTCCGTGTTCTGCTTGCGCAGTTCGGTGAACTGTTTCTGCATGCGCTCCTGCGTATAAATCATGCGGTCCATCTCATTGTTGAGTGCGATGTTTTCCCGCACCAGCCGTTGCGTGTGTGCGGCCACCCGAATTTCAGACGACTTGGTGAATTCGGTAGAGAGCTGTAGCAGCTTATTCTCGACGTCCTTCCGCAGACGGTCCTTATCCAGGATGACCTTACGCTCCATCTCGTAGAGCGTTGACTTGTGGCGCTTGTTCTGTTCCTTCAGCTCACTGTCCTGTGCATCGAACTTGGCCATAAGCTCGTCCCGCTGCAGACGGAACTCCTCCATCGAGTTGAGTTTTCCGGTCAGCAGCTTTATCTCGGACGTTAGCTGCTCGTGCATCGCCTTATACTTCCCGTCGAGCGCGTTAATCTGCTTGCGGCACTCCTCATTCTCCTGATCACGGACCTTCGACAGCTCGCTTAGCTTGTCCTCGAGTTCCACGATGGTGCCCACCTTTTCCTGCAGCGTCCGGTCGAGATAGGCCGTCACATCGGCACGGTCTTCCTCGATTTGTTTGAGACGACTTTCAAGCTCCTCATTGCGCTCCTCAATCTTCACATTGTGTGTCCGCAGACGGGCCAACTTCTGGTTAAGGTCGTTGATGGTAATTTCGTAGAATTGGCGATCCACAGCACTTAACCCATCGACGGGCTGTATCTCCGGGACCGCCTTTTTAGGCTTTTTCGGCTTCTTTTCCTTCGGCATTTCAAAAGCTACTGTAAATTTGGACCGAAACCAACTGCGAACGGAGCGAACAGACTGTTTGCTGAGGTGTTGGTCAATGTTTAACCGTTCCCCGTGGTAACGGGAGTCGATGGTGTATCGATTAAATTGCACTGTATCCAAGTAGTATTCCCATCGGGCGAATAGCTTCCCATCCATGGTGATACCATTTTCATCGGGTTAGTGCCTTGCTACAGTTTGTTTACGGTGGAAAACTCGCGTTGCACGCAAAAAAAGGAACTCGATTGCCACATATTGTGCACGACGTGAGTGTCCAGACACCTGAGTTTTATGGATCTACATTCCGTTCGACGGTTTTTGCTTCGCTTTGAAACAACGTTCCTCGTTCCAGCCGACACACACGCAAGTCTGGCTCAGTTCGTGTACGGGTAAGAGCATTCAAAACGTTGATTACATTTCGACAAACGGATTACAAACCATGGCACACAGTGAGTACTTAGCCGGGTTTGGAAGGCTTCCACCCAAATTTATGCTATTTTTGTTCTGCTGCTGCAAAAAAAAGAAGAAAGTTCTAGCCATATTTTCTAATGCACCTGGGTTGTGTTCCCCCAACTCTGTGAAGGAGTTGGGCTTGCTTAAGTAATTTCAACTTTACTGGAATCCATTTTATGGCCGCTCCCCGTTTACACTCAAACATACTCGCAGGAGGTATCGAACCGTGGCGGGATCCATTAGGGGGCCTGGATTCCATGCCAGACTTACAGTGCGGGAGGAAATTAAATGCTTGCAGTGTTGGGTTGGGTGTACGACTACCATGCACAGCACCGTACCTTGAATTATCGTTACACGTGTTGCAGTGAGGGGTGGGGGATTGGGGTTTGGTAAAGCAGAAATTATAATGCCCAGCCTCGGGGTCTGCCCGTGTCTAAAACATGTTGCATGCTCCAGGGCGAAGACCCACCATCGCTCAAGTGAGAAAATCAATATCTGCAGCTGGTGTAGTACCGAGCTCTTTAACCCAGGGAGAAGGGCGTGTGTGGAGGGATAAAGTTTTTTAACGGTTGAAAACAAACCGATCGTGCGACCAACTTACCTCGCAAAACTTTGCACCGTACCGAGGTGGCGGCGAGTCACAAAATCGATAGCGATTTCTTATGCCACCGCGGCATGTTGTCGAACAGTGCGTCCAGTTGCTCCAGGGTCCCCATCCACCGGAATCGGAAGCTATTAAAGTGACCGGCGCGGGAAAGGCAAAAACGAAACAATGGAAGAGGAGATGTTAATACTCAAAAACAAAAAAAAAAACGGAAACAAGTGTACGACCGAGTTTGGAAACGATTCAATCAAAATTAGATTAATTCATCCATCACTCATTTTCGACAGCGTCGCCCAAATGAGGCGAACCAGCGTACAAAGTGTTCGATTAGAATTTAATTTTGGATCCACCAAAAACGGACATGATGAGGAACTTAATCTCAGGGCCTTCGTCATCGTCAGGCATCATCATAAAATTATGGTCGTTTTGGCCTTCCAGCAGTTTGCCCATTAACTGCGGGGAGTTACTGAGCTAATCCCTGGACCGGGGTTTTATTAACTCACCTGACACCGGAAGCGTTGGCACGCAGTCCATCCGTATGTCCGCGACAGCTCCCGATATCGCCTGGCTGACGTAGACGAAGCAGTACTCGACGAACTTCTCGTAGAACAGATCACACTCAAAGTACAGCGAGTGTTGTCCCTTGCTGACACGTTGCTCCGCGATGTAGTGTAAGGAGGTGGGTGGTGCGAGTGAGAGGACATCCGCCCGCAGCTTAGCGTACACCCGTACCCGGTCAGCTTGGTTCAGTATGCAGACCGGATACTGGAACAGTACACGAATTCCAGAACCGTGTGGGTCACAGGGAAAAATGCTTCTCGTGTGCACCGTGAAGACGTACTGTTTGCTCCAGTCGGCTTGCAGCAGGGCACGGGCTTGTAATAGTGACGCCATCGTTGGATCATCCGGCTCACCAGTTCGGGATTTAAGATGCAGCCCATAGAATCCTGCTAAACCGAAAAGATCGCACCGGAAATCGATCACCCGGCTGCGGGGGAGACCCCGGACTTGCTCCGTGTAGAGGATCTGTGCTCTGGAGAAGGGTTGGGAGTTGTTGCCGTGACTGCAGGAGTCTACCGATTTGCCACAGTAAAACAGTTCCAACCAGAGTTCGGGGAGATCCAGCGTGTCGATACCTTGGGCGGGAAGTTGACAGCGAACGTCCGGGAACTCGAGCATTCCTTGGATGTGCTGTTCGGGGTAGGTATCTGTCCGGTTCGGTACGATAGCCAATCGTACGGAGGGCCAACTAACGTCCAGCGGTTGCCGCAGTCGCTCGTCCATCACCTGACCCAACCGGGAATGGCTTGCATTCTCCTCCAGCACTGCTAGCTCGTAATGGCCACCATGCAGGAAGTGATAGCATGGTACCTTGATCTGTGTCACGTTGTGGTTCACATCCACGCGGATGTCCAGTGTGGTCGCTACGCTTCCAGCCGAACCCGGTAGATGGCGCGATATTTCCAGCCTCAGCCGGTCCACCGTAGCCAGTTCCAGTGGATCGGCATGCAACTGCACGTCCAGATCGTCTCCGAGGGCGGTATAGGAGCTGGGCAGTACCAGTTTGCCTTTTCGCAGTCCACCAACAAAGAGAGCTGCAGAACAAACAAAAGAAAGGTTAAAAAAGTGATGTTTTGTTTGGTGAAACTTCAGAGCGAGAAAAAAATTGGACATAAAGACCATCAGGCGCCTACAAACAATAGAGGGAAGGAGGAATGTTTAAATAGGGACAAGGCTCTCCAATTTGTGAGTGCGTGCTACGTGGGAGTTTGTTGGTTTTTTTTGAAGAGTGGTCTTGAGGGACAGCAATACATTCCCATCTGACACCATCCATCCATGGATAACGGGGCACTCCAGTGACTGGCTGGATGGGTCGGTGTGTGATAAATCAAAACTATATGGCCCCGTTTTTCTGTGCCACGTTCGTGAAACAAGGGGTTCTAGATTTTTTTCTCTCGGTCTCTGTGTGTACCGTGTCCATCCACGTAGAACGGCACCACACGGACCTTTTACGGTTCTTCTGTCCCTTTGTAAAGTTTTAAATTACGAGTAGAACAATACGGCACCAAACCTCGTGGTCCGGAGTGTACACCAGAGGGAAAGCGGTTATCTCTTTACCATTTCATCCCCAACCCCACAGTCCCCCCACATACCGTTGTGCAGCAGAACGAGCAGAATATTTATGTAGAGGAATGTCCCAGATGTGCTCCCGTACGCCCACCGTTTTCTGCCGGTGCTCCAGCAACCGGTCGGTTGGCCAACTGTAATCTGCATACTCGCTGTCGCCTCTGCCACGCTGCTGCTCCACTACACCTTCCGCTATCAGGGGCTGTAGGCATCAGGACTGCACAACGGGCGCTCTCGGTGCAGGAAGAACGGTCCCGGAATGTTCATTCTACATTCTCGCCACTTCCACGTCCTGCATCGGGAGCCATATACTTTATTGGGTGGCTTTTACCAAGCGGGGTACTGGCTGGTACGTTTCCGGCAGCTGCTTCCTGTACGTCCTCCGATGAATGTCTCCTGCGGGACTCTGTGAGGCCAATGGCACGCACGGCCGATGATAAGGCACAGATTTCGACGACAAATTCTGCAACTGCAGAGAGATGAAGCAAGAAAAAAAGACACAAACAAGAGGGAGTTAAATTGAAATCCAAGTACGATGTGGGAATGTGATGAGGAATTAGCAATAACCCTTAAAACTGGCAGGAAGTGGAACATAATTGCTCCGGGTGATGTTATTTAATCGTAAACAAGAGTGGTGATACAATGTGGGACAACACTGTTCTATCGCCCTGAATTGGATGTTTTTGAGTGTGTCATTAAGATACAGATTTTTGTTTTAAACATATTTTTTGTAAACAATCGTAAAGTCTACTGGTCAAACTTTACAGGTTCATCCTTGTGGATCAAAGTATAACAAGTGTATCTCTGATATTCTTCGCTAAACGACAGTTCCTGTGAAGCGTTTTTAAAATTGGGCTATGCTCAATAAATGTGATGCAACTCGGATGCATACTTTCCTCTTAAAGTTTAAGCTTTGTCGAAGCATTACAAATTTTGAAAGCTTTTAAGGGAGTTCGATTGGTCAAAAGGAGTGCTTTGGACAATGCTGGATAAGTTCCGGAAGTTATTGTACTCGATCTTTCCCCAAGTTTTCTTGCAGCCCAGGTTCTTTGGCGTTTTAAGAGATCGTGCGTTCAATCGAATGAAGTTTAGACTTAGGTCTAATGATTTCGCTTTGGGCGCACATATCCTTCCTCTAGGATAGGTCGACTCCAAGTGATGTGGATTTATCCGAAGTATAGGAAGCTTCTCTTATAACTCGCGACCTGATGGGGGAAGCTCAATTATGCAACCCTAAATACAACAAGAAGCATTAACAATTAGCAGATGGACTCATATCAAAATCTCTTACCACATCTCCTACCCAAAAGCAACAACCAAGAAACGATTCAGTGCTTACCATATGTTCCAATCGTTCTCGCGCTAAGCCAAGACGCCATATCGCATCTCGGAAGCAATAAAATCCTAAACGAAGGTCCTGACATTTCTAGCGGACGACCAGTGAACCAAAGGACATTTGTACAGCTCAAGTGGTTAAATAAAAAGATGATATAGGAACATACCCACAAGCGGAAGTAATAAAAGAAAGGAACTTCCACAAAAAGGCGTAGAATTCACGCAATAAACAATTTTATACATGTACACACTTAAGAGGTAACTCCCTAAAACGGAAGAAGTACGGTAACTCCCTAAACCCCCTAAAGTTTACCGGCGAAGAAGTTACCAAACATCATGGACTCTGCCTGGCATAAGAAAAATAACCGATCTATCATGGTCTCATAATTATAACCGTGAAGGCTATCTCACCGCTCAACACTAATTGTAATTCAATCCTTAAAGAAGATCATCAGTGCTTTAGCACAGCGTTTGAAATTCCAACGTCAAGGTTGGAATCTAGCTCCGGTCTATTGCGAGAAATGGCTAAACCACGATTTATACATCTTAAAACATTGTTCCAAAACTTCAAGAGAAACTGCGCAATAATTTTCCGGATCGATCATCTGGCATCCGTAGATCATCCGTCACAGATCCTTGAATCATCCGTGATCGGATCGACATCCTAATCCCGCAACAACACCTTAGTTAGATCACGGAGCTGGATTATACACATGGAATGCCCCGCAACGATACGAAACGAGCACATCCGGGATAAGATATCCTCCTTTAACGATTCGGAGAAGCAAATGTCTCTCAACCTGAGTGAATGTAATCCTTAAGTACAACCAGGTGCTAATCAAACGGATAGTTATAGTTCTAAATTATGTTGTAAAACGGGCTTTCTTGTAGAAGGAGAATTTGTTCTATTGCATTGTTATTTATTCGCTTGGTACAACGTGAAACCATCCACCCGAGGAATGAGGTTAACTTACGTGCTGTCTACGGAAGTGAGTGGCATCCGGTAAGATTTTCCCCGGTAAAAAGGAAGTGGAGGAAAATTAATTTAGAATCAAAGATGGAAGCATTCGACAACGCCACAACTACTGCACCGCCGAGAGCAAATGCTTTTCCCTATCAGCGGGCGTTCGGAAGGAGTTTTCCTTGTAATTTTCCTTCCCATTCCCGGTGTAACTCGAGTGATAACCCCGGGAACGGAATCCTTATCAAGCGATTGTGTAATACTATCCTGCATTAGTGTCGGGCACGATCAGAAACAAGAAGCGAAACCGGGGACAGGAAATAGGTGAAAGAATTTGTGTAACGAGAATTGATACTTTTCATTTACAATTTGCAATACGGATACGCAACGGATGCCTTTAGCTTAGCGTAAGGTGAAACCTTACCCAAGACGACAAAGACGTTCTTGTCGGGTGCACGGTTTGCGATATTCGATCGGTGGCATCGATATAATCGGACGGGAAGGCATGAGAGGTCAAAGTGTAAAATTAATTAATCATAGGTTTCAGTCCGGCCAACTGGTACGGTAAACGTGACCCAACCCTAGTGCACGTTTGGAAATTATGAGAAGAGAGGGACATGGAACGCGCGTTGGCTTTTGTTTGTCCTGTCGATGAGTCGATGAGAAATCGAACCGGAAGCATCTTTCCATCTATCTGTCATCGGGATATTTACAGCATTACAACAGTGCAAAACTTGCGTTTTGTGTCCATCCATTGTCGGCTGGGCCGGGTAGGCGTTGAATGAGCACGAAAATTGATTTATGTGTTTAATTAAATCTTCTACAATTACGCCCCGAACCGTGCGTTTCTGGGGGTGATCGTATGGAAATACTGTTTAGCGCTTGTTTTACTAAGTGATAGTAAATCTTCATAAACACATCTAACAGGCGTGTAAGCAAATTATGTCTACCATTACAGTAGAGGGAGAGAGAGTGAAAGTTTAATCAACGCTCAATTTGGGCATGTTTTCATAATGGTTGAAAATAAAATTCAAATACACAATAAACTTCGATGGCAAATCATACGCCAATGGTCGCTCCAACTGGAAGCGTACCGGCCGGAAAGGTAAGAAAGGATTGTTAAAGGATTCCTTCCATCGTCCCTCGAGAAGCTGTCACGAATATGATGGGTTGGGGCGAAAGTTGAGCAAATATCGATTTCATATCTCTAACGATCATTCCAGCGCTTCGTGAAGAGTGAAGCAAATGAGATTCTCGGAAATTTTCAGCAGCAATGCAAGATTGATAAGATTAGGAGTTTAGGAATGTCGATCCGGCCTGTCGGATGGACATTTGGGAAACATCTCGGCAAGGATTCCATTCCTATTGAGCATTTTAAGCGGTGATGTGCCATTAGGGTAGGTTTATGCTGCTATAATGTAGTTTTCCTGGAGCTAGAATGATTAGAAGTTTATATTTGGAAATGTGGAATGTAATTTTGATAAAGGAATGTTTTTCCTGCAACATGGCACGTCTTCGTGATCTGTGGTGGAGTTAATTATAGAGCTCTGGACAGCTATCATTCAGATGTTCTCCTCTCGAGAACTTTGGTCAGATTTCATCCAGATGTCATCCCGAAATAGATTCAGTATTGAATCAAAGTTTAAATCTAGAGACTCCGTAATCAAACTGAAAAAATGGAGACTTTTTATTAGAATTCTAGAATTTTTGAGACCGCAAATTTCCCAAGTAGACGACTTAAAAAAAAATAAATAGAAATTACAATAAGGATGCTTTAAGTTGGTGTAGCACTTTGCAATCGTCCTTAGTTTACTTATCTCGGTTCCTTTAGGGACCTACAATGCTTGGGGTATAGCTTACGGTTACTACATTCCATGGATAATAATGTTCCCGAGAATCCTGAGCCTTAAGTTTAGTGCTAACATGTATAGGTAAATTTTGTTTAATATTAAAGCTATTTTCGAATTATTATAGAGGAACGTGCAATTCGTAAAGCATGAAGGGATGTTCTGCATTGGATAGACTCTAATCTATCTATCCATCTGGATGAATTAGATAGAATAGATAGAGATCCGGACTACAGATGCATATTCGAAAACTGATCGAACGATATTGCAGTATACGGACTTCAAGATGATTGGATCTGCAAAGCTTTTGGACATCCGAAGTACGATCCCCAGTAGCTAGTTGCCATTCTTAATTTTAGAATTTCTCCAATAACTGACTTTTGCGTCGTTCGTTGGTATTCGAGAGGAAGATTTTCTGAAAAACAGCCTAGTATATGTAGGTAATGTCGTACGCAGGACTTAATATCAAGTTGAGGGTAAATACAAGTCATGAACTTCAAAAACGATAGTCCGTAATTTCTCTAGAAGTTGCAGTGCCATAGGAAAAGATGATGTGTGGAAAATGATAAATAATATACGCTGGACGTAGAGGACATATTAACTATACTACGTTGTTTTGTGATAGCATCAGAACAATCTTTTAAAGAACTATAAATAGGTACTGGTACTAGTGATTGCAACAAAACATGCTTACCCATCATTTACTCGTTTTGCCTGTGTCCATTTCTTCGCACCCTCATAAATCAATACCTTATCTTGAATGTTACAAAACCAATCATAATGCTTAACACCATGCAGGCGTCTGTGTTCGATTGGCGGCGTATGATTAAACGGAATGTGGGAAACTTTGGTTTCCCCCGCTTCCGTCAGCACATTTTAATCTGACAGCATAATTTCCAACTTTCGTGATAGAGACAAATGCGTTGTAATGTTTGTCACAATCATTGCCAAACGTTTCCTGGTGCCAGTGCTGGGAAGACATTTTTGAAGAACCACAGGACTGGGAAAAAAACTGTTGGCCAGAACTGTCGCTGAGATCGTGTGCAAACGAATCTTAAGACACCAAACACGTGTGTGGGATGGACAAGCAAAGTTTATAACCTTTTCCGACCCACTGTCGAACACACGTACACCGGAAGGAGCAAAACGAATAAAACAAATTTCGCAACCACGCAAAAGAAAATCGGAAAACAAAGCTATTTCTAAAGTTTTGCTGCCATTTACCGGCAAGCAAGAAGGATGATGGGGGGAAAAAACGAATTCAATTATTTAATGTCAACACACTCCGCCCATAACGGCGTGGATAAGAAGATTTTAGCACATCCGAAACGTAATTCGCTTACGATCGGTTGTGGTGCGTGTTGGTGTGGGCGAAAAAAATTGTCGGGGTTCCCAAGCCCAAGGATACTCGGAACACAGCGTCGGGAGGAGTCGGTTAAGACGTCAATACTTGGGAAAAAAAAAGTAGTGCAATTGGTCCCTGCGACTATTTGCCTGCTGTCTGTGTGTTTGTGCGTGGTGGGAGAGAAAAACCGCACATAAAAAAGCGGGAGTTCCAGTTCAGTGGACACATTCTACCCCATGGTTGCATTAATCACCGTGGCCGATGTATAAAGTCAGAAGGGAAAAGCAAAAGCAATACACAAGCAACGCGAAAAAAAAACAATCTCACTTTATCACCCCGACGAAGATGCAGCAAAAGTAATTCGTTTTATATTATCTTCTGATACAAACTGCGTGTTGGACCGGGAAGGAGTCACACCGTACGAACTATTGGGAGCGAAGAATGGAAGGCTGGCTCGCTGACTACGGCGAATCCCACCGACGGCGTGCTAAGTGAGTGCAATCATTTGGCGGGAAAAGTTTTTCGGAGGCTATAAATTTCATGCAAACATTCTACCACGCCGGGTTGGCAAAGTTGGGAAGATCGTTCTGGGTTCTTTTCCCTGGGTAAGGTGTATTCAAGGAGAGTTGTATCACACGCGCCAGTAGAACAAACAGGCAGCCAAATGGTGCGGTTCGGTTGGTGGTGTGAAAACATACCACCAGTAGACCCAACCGTTGGATAATGTGGACAAACACACACACACACTCTGTGGTACGGAGCAAAAACTTCGTAAAGCCTATCCACTCCATCAATTGGAGAATTTCTGGTGACACCGGTTGGTTGGGGATATCCGTCCCGGGAACGGCGTGCACACGCTGCCTACGCAATAAATTATTAATTTAGGACCAGAATTAACACAAATATTGCGTTACAATTTGTGCTGGCTGTTAAAACGCAGTCGCCCGAGCCGAGCGATCCCCTATTGCTGGCCGAATCCTTTCCATGGTTTAGTCAGTGTTTAATGGAAGGGAGCAGAGAGAACAAAAAAATAACACAGCAAGCAGGAAACAAGTCACCGGAACCGGTGACGAAATGAAAGGTATCCTACGTAGGGATGCTGGCGGACTCCTTCCTGCCAGCTATTATCCACTTGATGTCTCGCTCTTCGTTGTTTGTGTGTGTGTACATGTTGTCGTTGAACTGAGGGGAGATTGTTTGAAGAAGCTACAACATGACTACAACATTGCTCAATAAACGGTGTGTGCGTCCCCAATGGTTTGTCCAAAAACCTAAAGGCTGGTGGCGTCAGAAGGTCGTCCCCTCTGGATGGTGGATGATTTCAATAACATGAAACAACGCCCCATGTTTTGGAGGTGTTCGGGCAAGAAGAATGAAGGAGATCCTATATATTCCTTTCTTGGAGCAGCAGGGACACCTTTCCTGGATGTTGCTCAAATCGCGAACCACCAACCTACCCCAAAATGAAGATTTGCTACTTCTGGCACTATAAGTGCAGGTTGGTACGAGTGTTCCCTCCTTGCTCGTCTACTCCCGCAACACACATCGCGTAGATAAGACACAAGCACAAGGGATGCAAATTAAATGAAATGGCCTCCTAGGGTGGAAGACGGGCTGTGACCGAGAGCTAAGGATCTAGGGGATCTCCTACGTAAAAAGGGGTTCAGCGAAAGGCTGCAAGAGTCTTCCGTCTTGTTTCCCTGGCTGCACGGCAATAAGTTTGAGCCGGTCTCGCCGAACGAACCAATAACTCTCCACTAGTCAGAAATCCGCCTACCGACACCGGATGCACGAACTCCCATCCATTTCTCTGTGTGCGGGCGAACGCGCGTCCTCTTATGTGTGTGTGTGCTGACATCGGAACCAAATGCCCGGAACTCGTGCAGCTCGTCCCGTCTAGGAGCGTTGGAAAGTAGGGAATGGAATTATAAATCCTGCACTACACTGCCATTACGTTAAATCTGCAGTGGCGGCATCGCAGTCACCGAGTCCAGTGTTCCGCTGGGTCGAAAAACCGCCTGGCAATCGATCGGTGGTGTGATGAGGAAGATTTCCCCCTTCTCCTGCTCGGTGTCACCCCATGTCCCGGAAGACAAGCGCGGAAAATAATGGCCAGTGGCGGTGTGTTGCGCACCATAAAGTGTTTCCGTGAAGAGGGAGAGATTACGGTCACCCTTGCAGGATTACTGCAGCCGAACCGGAGGGGTAAGTTTGCATTTTAGGCTGGCCTGCTCGAACTCCCGGCCCGGTTTGCCCGTGTGCGTGATGAGAATCATTTCCATTCGAGTTCTTTCTTTTTTGCCGCTGCTCTTGCTGCATGGATTGATTGCACGCAGAGCAGCCGTCGATGCACACCGGGTACGCAACTGCACCTTTTGAATCCTTTTGTATCCGTGGTGAGCTCTTCGGTGGGCCAGGACGATTCCGTGTCTGAGCTGGTGTTAGTGCCGACGGACGCGAGGCATCCTGCTGAGCGCGTGTTCAATTCATTCGCAAGCGCAACCCCTCGTGTCGGGCCGTTTCGAGTGTTCGCTCGGTGCTTTCATTGCTGTAATAAATATTTTTTCTTCGCTGCGGCTGCACTACAGTAAAGCACAATGCTGCCACTAATGGTAATGAAGCTATCATTAACTAGAAAATTACTGCAATCAATAAGAAAACAATTTCCCTACCGGCATTCCAACGGGAACCGCCTGGAGAGAGTGATTTTGCGTGTTTGCCTTGTTCTTGATGGCGCCTAAAGTTAGGCAATGGTCGGGTAATGGATCACCAATTGCTGGATCTTCCGAGGGAAAAAATCACACTTACAACGGTGAAAAGCTTTTACTTCTTTCGGGCGCTAATTTAAGAACTTTCCCAACACATACACGCGGGAATAGAGAAGAGAAAACAAACATAGTGGCATGAAAAAATCCAGAATCTAAGCTCAGGTTTAAAGGCACACGTTTTATGGCACAAATTAGCACGGAAAAGATGCCTGGTATGTCCATTCCATTTTACCAAGTTTGCTGCTGCCTTTTCCATATGCGCGCATTCGCGTGTGAGTGTTTTGTGCACCTTTTACCGTTCGGTGCGGTGAAATTGAATATTTGTGTTCCGGTTTAAAAGCGTTTTGGAAGAGATAAGGCGCAACAAAAAAATCGAAACTCCCTCGAATGTCAAATTTCACTCCCAAAACTCCACCACTAATCGGGTTTTGGGAAAGGAAAAACGGTGGCAAAGAAGGAAGCAACAAAATCAAATCCCGAGGTCCCCTACTTCTCCCTCTGCATCGTTGTTTGTGCGCCATTTTTGCTTCCTATTTATCCGGCATAAAGCGCGGTCTGGAAAAGAAGTGTGTAACTCTGGCGGTGGAGGAGTTTTTCCTGATTCTCACCTGATACGGATACGACGTACCCAGGATGGTACGAAGTGATTGTTATCGCCCGAGCCACGGCTCCTGTCCTCTCGGGAGGGGTGAAAAAATGAAAACAAATCGCATCCGAACGCCAGAGCGGTGTGGTAATGGGAAAGAATGACAGGATCGTATCACTGCTGGCGTTGGGTCTCGTTTTGTCCCAATTTGGGACGAAAGTGAAAATGGGAAGATTTCCGAATATCCTTATCTTTTCCTCCACGCGACCAGTATCGTTGCGCGCCGTCTGCACACTTCCTCTCCATCCCCGAGCTCCATCATGTATGATTTTTAACCAATTCCCTCACTACCTCCGTCAGAAGTCATCGAACTTCTGGGGCTCTGTCGAATGACTCCGATGGTTTGCTCCGTTTGCACTGGAACGCCGGACCCAGTGGGCTGCTACGGGGGTATTCCGGATGGCAACCCTTAGTTATTGTGTACTTGTTGTTTTTTCTTCTCGTTATTGTTGCTGCTTTATTCGCTCCTTCACATCACTCGTATGGCCGGGTGTTCGAAGGGGCAATTTCATCCCTGTCAGTACGGCAGAACGAATATCGTAGGGTTCCGTTCCGTTTTTGGGCTTCACGGAACTGACACGGGAGTGATATATTTTTAATGGGTAAAACAACACCGGGAACGGGAAGGATGACTCATGTGTGGGCTCGAAGTCGGCGGATCCGCTCGATAGACATACTACATCCCCGCACGTCTAACCCCGGAACCAAGAACTCAATATATATTGAGCAGTGTAGAAGGATGGATTGGAAAATATACATTTGCCAAAGGGAAGGTGTTGGTAGCATTGGCAGCGCACATCATGATGAGGATGAGGTTTTCTATATCGATACATTCGGGGAGGGCGAAAGAGGGTTTTTCCCAATTTCCACCCTCAACCAGCACAAGGCAAAGGCGTAGGCGCCAGCCAGTCAACCTCTTCCTCCCCTTCTACACACGTGTCTTCATCTTCCTTCAGTCTACGGGGTGAATTTCGTTTGGGATGAGATTTTTGGGCAACTGCTTTCATGCCGCTCAATCGACCGTACCAATGTTTGATTCGTGTTTTTACTATTTTTCCACTACTACCGATTGGGGGCCTTTTTCCTCAGTTTTGTTTGCTCGCCCATTGTTACCAGTTCACCAGGTCCGGCCACAAAATTGAGTCCCTTTTTTTTCGTTGTCCAAACGCCCCACATCCTCTGGTGCCGGTGGAGTCAAAGAGAGAACTTTATATCGGTCCTGGGGTAAAGGTGTATTATGCCACCCAAAATACTACCGTTCACAAAAAAGAAGTTGTTTTTCCCGTATTTTTTATCAACCCCTAGTGTCGTAGTTGTTATTTACCTTCAACTTTGCTCAGGTATCACAAAGGGTGGGGTGTTTTTGGAGGTGAGTTACACATTGTCCAGGTTTGACGCATGAGTTCGGTGGTGTAACGAATCAAAGTGATCCCTTTTTGTACAGTCGTTCTTCAATTATGTGACCGTAAATGGATAATAAGTACGAGGTGGTCATTGAAACGTTCATCAACGCACACAGACACCTGGGCCCGATGATGGGAGCGGATGCGTACATTAAACTAAATCAATGTAAAACGAAAATAAAACAACGTAAAATGAGGTTAGGGGTCGGATAAAGCAGCAGATCATATTTTGTTTTATGGTTTGATTTAACAGAGACACAGATCCACATTATCACGGGTGCTGATGATGAAGTCGTAACCGAAACCGTAATATAATTTTAGATGGAGATTTACAGTGGGAATCTTTCGGTGGTTTCATTACAAAGTTTTCCTGATTAAGTGATAAAGTGGGAGCTATTTCTGGATAATGTTCAAGTAGAGCTGGAATCTGTTGAGGTCTCGTCCTTTTTTCTTTGAGAATCTGGAATTGTTCAGGTTCTATATTCTTTTGGCTCGTTTCAGATGTCCTCATGACCCTACCAAATATCACATATTACTTGAGGCGAATTATACTTTGGAGCTACTTTCATAGTCTTCAGACCAATAGAGAACTTCTGGAGCTGTGGAATTAAGGTCACTCACTTCTATAGCACTAGTACACCGGAATAGTACGGAATAATCTGAACAGAACTGACGAATCCAAAGCAATCAGGGGCTCCAGAGTCCACTCTGAAATTTCCTTACATTCGATTCCGAACTTTCAATGGTGGGATGAGAGTGAATATGTATAATAATTTAAGATTTTCGATGTAGAATTTCGAACTTGTGAGGTTATGATTAATTCAGTCCAAAGCATACCGAGGATCCAAATCAACTCTGGATCCATCTATTCTAAAATTTCCAACATCTTGTAATGAAAGACGAGAAAGATCAAGTCCGAAGCAATTTGTATGAGGCGTCGACTCATGAAGCAGGTTTGAGTCCGATCTTTCAGTGGTCTAATTGGATTGGATTCTTGAATTCATGTTTTATTTTGTAAGTAGAAAATCTGGTGAGAAAAGTTGCGAAATGTCATAAACTGGAGGACGGCTTCCATAAATATTAGTCTGGATAATAATTATTGGTCGATCCTCTGAAGTTCGTCGATAGGACCTGAATGTCGCACAAATAACTTGACTATAGCTTCTGGGATTCTGCACCAACTTTAACCATCCGCTTTGAAAATAGTATTCAAAACCCTGGAAGCAACTCTGTCCCCGGCATCCGTTTGTTGATCTGTCACTTGCTCAGCAGGGCATCCAAAAACTACCAAATCAAACACACTGACTCGACAACCGCCAAGCACCAAGCATTCGGCGAGATTTCATTCTCCTTTCCAATCTCAATGATTCACCGCATGTTATTTTTCCGGCTTTCCTTCTCGATACACCATATTCGTTGCTCGATTGCACTTGCCCTTTGTGCTTGGGATACTTTCTGCATGCTTGAAGGAGATTCCACCAGTGGAGTAGGTTGTTGCAGAAAAATAGATTGCGAACCATTTCGCATTTTGTTCGCCCCGTCGATGGGCAAAAGGCTCCATAAAGCTGGACCCATTTTATGGTCTTCACCTTCTCGCACCCTCCATCCGTTCGTTCCCCGTTTCTCTTCCAACCATGCTCTTGGTGCTCTGCGGTGTCACCCTTACCCCGTTTTAGGCGTCACTGACATAAGTAGGGTGTTTTGAAATGGGGTCTCCCAACCTCCGAACCGTTTGATCATTTGTTACACCAGTTCCGATGCAGAGACGGGGGAAAAGAATAAATAAATGGAGAGATGTAGTAGAGTGCGACCGATTCCTGTGTGTGAAGCCATTCTACCAACTTCTGAGGAATGGTGCCAAAGAATAGTTCCGTATGGTTGGTGGCACATTGGTGGACAACAGGGTAGAAGAATGTTGCTCGTCAAACGCAATCGCTGGATGGATGCTGGAATGCTGCGTTGTCGACTTGCGAGTGTGGAAATTATTCTGACCCAAAATCGGTACCCAGGGAACACTAAAGCTGCGCCCGTGATCCACCTCCTACGTCGACCCATCGAAACCGATGGCATTCCTTTCATTTCTGTGGATTATCGGAAAACCGAATGCGAAACTGGAACTTTTCCCTAGTGTCTGGTGCGTGCCTGTGGTATGTCCTTCATCCGCATACACACACAATGGAAGGCTTTTGGAACGTCGGGAACATAACAAGCCTCCGCCTGTACACGGAAGTAATTTTGTCCCCGGAACGGAAACGACACGGAGGAAACGAGACGTTGGATCATTTCATTGAGACTCTCCCCCGTCACAATGAGGCCTTCTCAAATGGACGACGTCGTCTGTTTCAACAAATTACGACCTTGCCTGTGTTCCTGTACATTCTTCTTCATTCCATCCCTGTATCGCAATTTCCAGCAATTTCCCAGCAAAAGGAGACGACCAGGAGACGATCATCATTTCTCGGGCTTTCAACATGAAGGAGGGCGAATAAAAAAAAACAGCAATACCACCACCTCCCTCCACTCATTTTGTTCGCCCCGTCGATGGGCAAAAGGCTCCATAAAGCTGGACCCATTTTATGGTCTTCACCTTCTCGCACCCTCCATCCGTTCGTTCCCCGTTTCTCTTCCAACCATGCTCTTCATTTCACTCTTTATGTGTTATTTTGCACTACGGCGTAACAAATGGGATGGATCCCCGCTCATTTGCATGCATCGTTTGGCGTTGTGTGGCTACGCAAGCCACTAAAGCGTAGGCAGGCTAAACACATGTGTCAGGAAATGGCAAAGCAATGATGGCTTATGGGGTTGTGTGTTTGAGTCACTTTTCTAAACGGTTGGGGTTTGACTATCATCTCACGAGCCCCCTCAGATACGGAGACCGTCAACACAAGTTTAAATAGGCCGCCTGTTATTCGATCTCGACGCTTTGATAAGTTTTGTACCCTATCGAGTCCTTTCCTCCTTTTTTCCAATCTCCTCCTCACCAACAAAAAAAAAAGAAGTTCGTCACTGTCCACCGGGAGACACGCACACAAATCCGTACGTTGTGTCTACGCACCAATCAATTGACATTCGATATCAGCGTGATCTTTCCAATGTTTGTCTATCATGTTTCCATTAAACGGTCCCAGGGAATGTTGCGCTTTTGCCCTTTTACCCTTCCCCTCTTTTTTGCCTCCACCCTCCCCCTGGGAAGGTGTTGAATTGCCTGTTGTATGGAGTTTAAAAAATTCCCGTGAAAATGCTACCCGATCGCGGTGCAGAGTGCTTTTTGTTTTTGGAGGTTTCCGCCAATGAAATCCAACCTGTGCCGTATCTATTTCATCAATGATAAAGTGTATCAATTTGTCTGGGGGAAAACAAAAAAAAAAAAAAACAAACACACACGCACACAGGTGATAAGAGCTGAAGTTAACTGGGCCGGTAAAAGGTGAGAATAAAGCAAAAAAAAAAGTGGGCGCAAATGAACTGTCACACGTGGTAAAGAAGAAAGTTAATCGCACGTTAGTCACGTCCTTTTAAGGGTGCAAAGGGACTACCTACCGACGATGTAATTTCTGTTGTAACGAGGCTTCCCTGCACCCTTTTTTTCTTGTTTTGTTTTGTTTGGGACGGGTGAGCTTAGCACTTTAATCCACTCCCCAAGATCAAATGAAAGCGCTGTCCTTTGTAGTGTGGGGAAAATACCCGACCCCACTAATCCGGATCCAAGATTGGATCGATACTCCGAATCGCAATTATGAAAACGAATGAATTTACACAGTTTTTTTTCTATAAAATTACAAAAATATTTTGTTATACTTTGAACCGCTATATTTGTCGAAAATTTAAAAAATTGATGTTAATGTACAAAAATCTTCAATGCACAAACGCAACTATAGATCCAAGGTCCATCTAGCCTGATGAAAAATATAACAATGAAACTCTCGAATTTCAGTTATGAATGATCCGGATGCTGGATTCAAATCATGACAAATCCAGATCTTTAGGAATTCAAATTCGGCATTCGAGATCCAGAAGATTCAAGGTTTGAATTGAATCCGGGTTCCTTTGATCCGATCCGAATCCAATTGCCTATCACTAGTTCTTCAACCTGGAACAACCCGCAACCAATTTAGCGGGAAAGGATTGTTTCGCACAACCTTCCGGCGTGTTGGGCGGAAAAATAGAGACAACATAGAGAAAGCAAGAAAAAAAAGGACAGTTTACCTTCTACATCACTGCAACATCGCCTAACCGCAAGAGTAAATGTGATTTTGCTCCGTAGCTGTTTGCATTTTAATATCAAATCAAGCAAAAGGGTAAACGGTTTAAACAGTTGACGTCAGGGGATTTTTTTTGTTTCGAGTTTTTTCGTACTTTCAATCCCGTGAACATAAGATAGCTTCATAAAAAGGGGCCTAACAGCAACGTCCGAACGGTACGTTTATCTCTTCTTCGTCAAAAGTTCATTACAGAATGCATTTCCCGAGGAGCCGGTGAGGGAGATAGTTTTTCCACTGAAAGTTGCTTTTATAAAAATAAGTTATTCGGACGCAGGATAAATCTTCATCGGGATGCCCACACAATCTACACCATTATCATCGTTGTCTGATGTGTGCGAGAGAATTCCTGGAAAAAAAGAATATTCGCACAAGGTAAAATGCATCATGATAACGATTGTAATTCAAACCCCCAACCACCCAACGGCTCCTCGGTGTAATTTTTGCGTTTTCCACACCATTAATTTGAGCTGGCAACTTTCAACCGATCTTAAATCGTTTCCTCCCCATCCCATCGGTTAAGAGCTTTTCGTGGAACATTTCTATCATTAAGGGGCCACTCCATCCGTGATGTTGCCGCTCATTTGCTGTGCGCTCAAGTACCAATTACGCTGGTGACACTTATTTCGCTTCCCAATTGCACTTGAACACGAGCAGAAGCTTATCGTTACAGGATTTCATGAAGGATCAATTCCTCTTTTCAGAAAAAAATAGTATATCAATAGATCGATGTATAAATAATGCAAATAATATTATAAAAATATTCTTATATTACACGCAGCTTGTTTTCCATTGTATCCCGTGCCCATTAATGCCTTCAAACAATTGCCTTTATTTTTCCCATGTTTATCCACCCGTGGGCTTGGCACTGGACTTGGCAGGGGTCATGAACCCCCGTCCTCTCGCTTGCAAACCCTGCAGGTTGGAATGTTTTGTAAACAAAAGCCGCACACCCGAGCTTTCCACGAAGAAGAGGAAGAAAAAGGGAGGAAGGGATACGAGCTAATTGTACCATGCGCTTGTACACTATTGCACCGGGACGAACCGACGAACCTGCCGACGCAGTTCGACCTTTTTCGGTTTCCGATGGCCATTAGCTGGAATTAATGGGCAACCGGGCATTCCATGGTGCTAATGGTGGTGGTGTTCCTCTCGTCTATGCTGGGCGCATTTTCCGTGACTCGTTGGGAAAAGCGCGGGCTCGCAACTGTTATGGTGACAGTTAGTGAGCTTCTAACAACATAAGCGGCTTTATTGGCTTTACAACATTCGGCCGAGGGTGCTTGGGAAGGGATGAAATCTTGGGCCAAATGGTGGAAGGGAATAGGAGGGATAATACAGGGGTGCGGTTCAATAGTTCGTGCGCTTAATTATCGTAACGCACTCGGCACATCGGCTGGATGGAAGTGAAACATTTCTGGAGCGATCCAAATAGACGTAAGGATGGACAGTAGTTGGCCCTTTTCAGAGCACCCCAATGTTTTTTGATATATTCGAATTGCTTTTTTTCTATGTGTGCGTACGTTTAGTTTCCTCAGAATCATTTATTTATGCACAAGCGGAAACGTTTTTATTTTCCAGTCCAGTGCGACTGGACATCAGTCTTAAGTAATTGAGTGGCATTTGAGGGATTTCCTTTTTTTTTGTGTGTGGAATGAAGCAGAGATCGATTTGGGGTATTTGAAAAGGGATGTTTCTCATCATGTATGTTTTGTCAACGTAATGATGTTTGCCATAAACCTAACCTCGTTTTTACGACATCGCTCTGCGAGGGTCATTCCAATTGTTCATTAACTTTAAGGCAGCTTATAGTATAGTCGCGGGGTAAAACTTTGTAAATGAAAAACAGACTTCTAAACATGACAATGATCACATATAAGATGATGGTAAACAAACAACTTTCAGGGCCCTTTGAAATCTCCAAAAATGTCAAACAATGTTGGGGGCTAACTTGGCTTCTACTTGTCACTAGCGATCTTTGCATACACCGATAACATAGACATCATTGGTTTACGGCTCTAAAACTTAGCAAATGTCTCAGAGAGTCTCAAATAGGTAGCGCACTTTTGAAGTCTTTCAAAATGTCACCTACTTTAGGTCAAAGGTTCATCCAACAGAAATGTTTATGTTGAGATATGTGCTGGGTTGTTGACGTCTTTCTTCAGTCTGAGGAGAATTTCTCCTCTCAAAACACCTGTCCTCCCGGTACTCACATATGCTTCTGAGACATGATCCCTGTCTGAAACTCAGAAAAATGCTCAAAAGGATTTTTGACCCTGCATTGAGTAACTACCAGACGATTCAAGTCTTTTAAGGCAGTCTTGGGAAACAGAGAAGACACCCGGAATGACGGATTGACAGACGAAAGTGCACGAGCATGATTGATTTAGAGGACCTATTGGTCAAACTCAACTGAGCAAATTAAATTCCAGGAATGTCAGAATATCCCAATCAGCAGTACTACGTATGAGAAGAATACATTTTTACAAGAATACTCTTTAACAAAATTATAAATATTATTCGTAGAGCTGGCTACTCGTGAGGGACTCCGACTATTCTTCCGCTTGTGGTCTCCAATAAAGTTAGTCCTCCATCGAGTTGGTCAAATTACACAATTCCCAGAATCAATAAAACCTCTCTTCCTCGCAAATGGATTGCGAACATGTTCGAAAGAATTTATTTATTTAAAGTTTACAACATACACACCATCCCAAACTTAACCACATTACATCAACAGCGATGACAGATTAACAAGGATTGTGGCTCAAAATTACATTTCGCCAAAGTGCTAATTTTAATTTCGCCTTGTAATTGAGCTTCAACTCTTCCGTTCGCGAAAAGGATAACGAAAGAAAAAAAAACAACAACATCCATTCCACATGAATGTGTTTCGCAAAGTGAAGCACCTACATAATTGATGATCGTGGCGTAGGCTACGCACTTCCTACCTCCCCTCTCCCCCCCCCCTTGTCGCTTGGAAACAAAAATCCGGCACGTACTCGAATGTTCATCTTCCACTTGATGAACCGGTTGCACCAAGAAAATCATCCAAACTTTACTGCCGCTGATCTTCGGAAGTGAGATAAAACGCAAACATTTTCCAACGCAACGTACCTGACGTGAAAGGCACGCAAAATGAAAATAAAATGAAAATGAAACGGAAAGAAAAAAAAGGGGAGAGGAGGGAAACAAAAGCTTCGTGCCAAATTGGTAAAGGGAGGCTCAGTAAACGTAGTTACGTTTTTATGATTTAATCCTTGCGAGGTCCTTCCGTTCTTGTGTAGTAAAACAACAACAAAAAAAAGCATGCACGCATGAGTGTCGAATAATTCGTACATTTTCACGCATATGTTCGTCTTCCTGCTCGTCTCCCCAGTCCCATCTGGCCTTCCCTTTATGCGCCAGGTTGATTTGTTGGACCGCCTACCCGACACGACAACACGATTTCCCGGTAAAAAGGATGACTATACGTTTGGGCCCCGGTATCGGATTTTCCTGGCCAGTGGAAAATCCAAACAAAGAACCGTAAAAGAACTGATGAAAGCGACCCGTGTCCCGCGTTTCGAGTGTGTTTCTCTGTGTGTGTGTGTTGTGTTTTCGTGGAAAAGCACGTTTGTTTACCTTTAACTTCCTTCGTCGGTGTGGCGCGTGTTGCAGATTTTCAATTTTCCAACCGAGGCTACCTTTTTTCACGGTCCGCTGTACTCGGTTGGGCAAACTTCTGGCTATCACTTTCGACACTCACGGACAGACGAAACACGGCACAAGAACAGCACGTCCACTAATCCATTCCGAGGAAAACGAACGGTGAACACAAGACGTGGAAAAGCCAGTTTTTCCGGTTCCAGCACTACGAACACAAATCGGTTGATAATGAGATTTTTGGCCACTTTTATTTGCATCCACCAAGGGAGGAGGAGGGGGGGTTTCCTTCTTCTTTTTTAACAATCACAATCACACTCACACTCAGGGTTGAAATATTTTCACTTGCACTAAACACACTTTTCAAAAACACTGTAATTATGTTATAAGGAAAAAGGGAACAAGGTTTGCACTTTGAAATGGTTCTTTCATCTAACCACACTGCTGGGCTGGCCAGCGTAGAATAAAAAGCTCAACCCGACATCAAAGCCAAGGCCTACTGAGATGGGCAGGCTTTCCCGTGTGCCGCTAACCACATTGTTGTGAGATGAATGCGTTTTATGCTGCCGTTGGTGGAATGCCATGACATTCCATGGTGTGGAAATAACTACAATCCGCTCTGTCACATACCTACCCACACACACACACACATACTTATCCGCCCCAGTGGGGGGGTTTGGGGAGGGTTTGATTCGATTGCGTAGCTGGGATTAAACGTACGATCGTTTGCTGGTGTGCAATGTCGTGCAGTGTCAAATTTCCGATTGTTTAAAACGAAATCACGTTACGGTGACGTTCCGTCAGCGTGGCTACTCCTCACATGCTCCCGCTGCGTCTGCGACGTGGTGCGCTATTCGACGAGGGAGGTTTTTGTTTCCTTTGTCTTTCGTATCGCGGGACGCAGCACGTCTGGCATACCCGTGTAAAGCCCTTTTGCAAATGAAGCTTACGACCCTGGGTTCTCATTTACATCCTCGGTAAGGACGGTGGTTGCGATGGGGGAAAAGGGGAGTAGATTATTCTTAGTGAAGCGAGATGAAAAACGTTGAAGTTTAACACTAAACTCATCGTAACACATTCGTTATGCTAATACCAACCTTATGTTTGTGTTTGTATAATATTTTTACATACTATTATTTGTCCATCTAACACTTCAATTTCAATTAATATTTTTTCAATCATTTTTCAAATCGAAAACAAATATCATGATTTTGATGTGACATGTTTTAGTTCTATATGGTTTTGAGTTTTTATGCGTTAAAACTGTTTAGAACTGCTGTACACCTTGGCCAGACTCCAAGAATGGTCAAGAATGGTCGTCAGCCCACCGGAGCGTCATTTTCTACCAGGATTCGCACATATACGCCATGTTTATATTTTTATATTATGCCTCAGTTCTTTCCCTTAGCACGTTCGATAGGTTTCTCTGTAATCAGACTTTAGGCTAAAACTTAGAAACCTACAATTTCTACAGCACTCTAAGATTCTCTAAGTCATCTTACTAACAACAAGGATTTCAAAATAAATTCTTTTCATTAAAAATTAAAGATTAATAAATAGAACAAATTTAAATTCAACAATAAAGTGTAGTATCCATTCTACCTTTTTACCGATTATTCTTAGCAAAACTATATGAAAAAGGTTGTAAAAGGTGTGTGAGACCGAACGAATTGAATCTTTCTTCTGAGTGGATTATTTAACTCATGAAAGAGTGACTCTGTGCGGCGACTATTCACTTACTCACTAATTCACTTCAGATAAATGTTATTCTCACCTATTACCGATCTTCAAGTTTAATACCAAAGGCTCACTCTTGAAAGCGTTAGATTAAGAGTTGACTCATTCATTTTTTCACTTAGTTAGTTTCACTCAAAACTCATCCTGGTGAAAACTCAACTTTTGTCCCTCTAAACTGCTTTGCGTATTATAACATTATTCTTTTTAACACTAAATTTTATTTTAACTAACGAAGTGTTCAAGCACTTACTGAAATACGAACACACGAATCTTAAGGAGTGTTTCATTCAATGTTTCACTAAATTTCTCACAAACACTTTTAAATTCACCCACTATGAAATGAAAACCACCACCCGTTGTAGAAGCTTCATTTAAGCTAATTTTCACTTCTATCTGTCCAATCCGGAACAGTGAAGAACAGTACGGTTCCTAAAAACATTGGTCGACCACCGTAAAATACGTACTACACCAGCACACCAGGTTAGCCGGTTTTTCCACTCCCCCTCCCCTCCTCCTCCCCCTCCCATCCCTTATTGTGTGGTTTTTCCGCTTTGTTTTTTTTTGTTCTCTCTTTCTCATCTGCTTTTTTCCGGTTCATCCATTCACCGCATCTATTTCACTGCTGGCGTGAAATGGAAGCGATGGTCGCTAAGCAACAGACACACAAAAACGGTAAATCACGTCACCGTGCACCACCGTGCACACCTTCTCGTACCGTACCGTACACACTGCACACTTGGATGTGCATTCACTGCGAACGCGAGACGCGAAATATTCTTGCGTCCAAAAACTCGCCCGTACGGTTATAGTGTCTAGTAAGCACGCACAAACGTATACTACGCACGCCAAGCGTAGACTGGCAAAACTGTCGGCGTGTTGTACAGCGTCCTTCCTGCCCGGCAAACCGGCAAAAGGATTCGGGTCCGGGCGCTTCGGTCCGGTCGGATGTTTTTATGAATGAGGGGGAAAAACGGCACGACCCGCACGACACACACACACACACGATGCCGCCTGGTGTCGAACGCGAACAAATTGTGGGTCGCGTGCGCGTGGGTTCAACGTGCGCATGTGCCCGAAATTAACACCCCTACTATTAGGGACGGTATTTTTTTGTTTGCCCTGTTGTCTTTTACTTCGGGACATGCATTAGAACACGGTAAAGGACCGCAGGAAGCGCGTGTGTGTGTTTGTGATTGTCACAGCACAGGAACTGTGAACTTGCGGACGGTAATGAAGCGCGCGTGGCCATAAAGCGCGTTTTGCGCTTCAGTGGATTGCATTGAAAACATCAGACGAAAGTGTGGAACAAAAGCACACGGGTTGACAAATGGTATGATGAGGGTTACGAAGGACATCGGAGTTCCACCAGGAAACATTCCAAAGGAGACGGTTTTTTGGTGTTTAAACAAATAGCGAGAATTAATGTATTTTAAAAACAGCGATTTCTGATCGCCGAACGATTTTGTGGGGTGTGAATTTGTACATGAAATTTAAAAAAAAGGACAAAACGGGTTGTAAACTTGTGAGCAATTCATTTTCATGCTCCGTTTTACGAGCATCCATCGCTTTAGTGTCTGTTTGTAATGGGTTTTCATAGATCTTGTCACGAGAATTTCCGATTTATGGACATCCATGCGCTCCGGCTGATCGCCTTTCGTATGTATCAATTCCGAGTGATTGGTAACTTTGCCACCCACTAAAGCGGGATACTTACCCATGGTTCACTTCCTAGCAACAAGTGTATCGCAACAGGACAAAGCACACTCGGCGGTACGGTGGATGGCCACAATCGAGCAGTCGTAAAATCCCTGTGAAGTACATAACCCATCGAGTACATCTTTCTTATCTTCGCGGGTACTTGGACCGTTGTCGCCGGAATTGAAGCATCCTTCGCGCACCTCCCGTTGTCCGGGAAACCCGTCGCAATGAATGGGTTTGGGGTGTTTTAGCCACCCGAGAGCAACTTCGAAGATCTAACGTCATGCTAGAAACAATGGCCACCGGAGAACATAATGCTTTTGTTGGTGCTGTTTTCCACCATTCGGTGGGCAGTCTGCCTTGGAATGGGTGTTGAAAGCCTGAAGCCAAAGTGTCCATCCCCCGAGCTGTGCCGAGGCGTAAAGGCAGCTATGGTTGAGCTCAAAAACAGGCACACTTCAAACTGTGCGACCAACTGGATAAAATTAATGGAGGCGAGGTTTTTTTATTCTCCTCCTCCCCCTCCTCTCCCGCGCAAACCCACTTTCTCACGATGAGAGTGCCGGGGTGTTACGGATGTTTTGTTATTCTGCTTCAGCGAGCCTTAAAAGCGGCCGGAATCGGGCGGAGATCCTGGCGGTAAGATGAAGCTTAAAACTCCGACCGAGATCCTTTTTTTTGCGTTGGTTTCCGTTGTTCTTGTTTGCGGCTGTGTTCTCGGGGGTAGTTCATTGTGCGTTATTACCAGGGAAGCTAGCTAGTTGCGACAGTTTTGCTGCTCATTCTACTTCATCTACCTCATTGCAGCTTCCGTCAAGGTTAGTGCCATCAGATAGCGCACATCGCATGCGAGAAGGCTTGACTTTGGGATGGACAAAACAGTCTGTGCAGGATGATTCCATTCAGATGTGAAACATTGCAGCTTTCGGGAGGCTGGAACAGATAGACACAAGCAGTACAAAGTTGGACCTCCTGCAGCTAGCGGAAGTTGTTAGTATGAAGCTTATGGCATGGGTGGTAGCGACGTGATTATACCGCATGGATTAGTGGAGTTAAATATTGTTGATTAAACAAATGTACAGCAAGCAGCTTTGTACAGATAAGTTCGATAAGTAGCTCCTCTTGGTGTAAAATTGAAGTTTGCCATAAATGTTAGAAATAAATTTATACATAAATGATATATGGGAACTTATATGGAATATGTGATCGTTAAAAGCTGAAATTAAATTTAATTACTTTTGAATTCGAAAAGAAAACCGCCACATTTTTGGTGTTGTGATAATACATTCAGAAAAGATAACCTGCCCTGGGATGTTGGAACGAACAAGCATCTAAATCGCGCACTATAAACGTACGCCATGCGATGTAAACAAACGATGCTGTCAAAGAGCGAATTTTCGTTTGTTTACTTGCAAAAAAAGGCAGAATACGCACCAGATCGGAACGAAAGCATCGTAAATGGCTGAATATAATAAAGCTAAAATTAGCAAACTGGTCCTAAAGGGTGAAAGTTCAAAGTAAATTTCAAGGTGCGTTAGCTAACATTAAAACGGAGTTTTATACACGCACACATTCGTATCTTTTTAGAGGCACGAAACGTAAACACAAGAAGGACAAGAAGGATAAGGAAGCGAAACGCGCGCTCGTTGTCGACACGGACGCGGTAAAGCATGGTGGCTGGTGGATAGTGACGAAAACCAGCGATATTACTGCTTCGGTTGCACTGCAGTTTGATAAGCAAGCGTACGTGAAGGCACTGGACAATGGGCTATTCACGCTAGGCGCACCACACAACGAAGGAGACCCACCGGATCCGGAAGAGATTTTCAGTGCCGTGCTGATCAACGAGCAGAAGGTCGCATTCAAGTCCGGTTACGGCAAGTACCTGAAGGTGGAAAAGGATGGTATGATAACGGGCCGTTCGGATGCCGTCTCGGCACTGGAACAGTTTGAACCGGTGTTTGATCAGGGCAAAATGGCTCTGCTCGCTGCAAACGGTTGCTTTGTGTCGGTGGACCCGGAGGATGATGCGCTCGTGGCTATCAAGAAAAAGGTCGGCAGCGATGAGGTGTGCATCATTAGAAGCTGTGCTGGTAGGGAAGACATCTCCAGCAAGGAACTACCAGCCGAAGAATCGGGCAATCTTGACCAGGTGGAGTTAAACTATGTGTAAGTATAGCTAAACGAACAAGCAAAAACGGAAACGAATTAATGTGCTTCTTTTTAATTTTTTAGGAAAAAGTTTCAAAAATTCCAAGACAAAAAGATACGCGTCAGCAACGAGGATAAGATTGCGCTGAAAAAAGCAAAGGACGAAGGAGCACTGCATGAAGCTTTGCTGGATCGACGTAGTAAGATGAAGGCTGATAGATACTGCAAATAAAACGGCATATTCTCACCGTGTAATGAACTGTTGCATGGGCTATGGTTAAGATAAAGTATGTTTGGACTTTTATTTTATGTGTAGTATTACCGAGCTTCCGTTGGTCTCGGTACTTCGTTCTTTTTCTGGTTGTAATTTCGTTTTGCTTTACTGTTAGTTTGATTTTGGTGAGTAATAGCGGGTTTGCTTTCCATAGTGGTGTATAGGTAATGAATTTTGCCATGAATGTTTCTGTATTTATGTTGCCAAAAACCATGTTACGTGCTAAACTGAATTTCGATAGCGAACTATTTTAAGTTTATGTGAGTTTTTTCCTCTCTCTCTCTGATAATCTCGCTTCCTTCTATTGTTTGATTACTGTTTGAACCTACGGGAGGTTTTCTTCTTTTGTTATCCAGGTTCATATGCTCCCATCGTCATAATCACCGTTTGACTCTTTAGTGTTTAGTGGAATATCAGTTCGTTAGAGCCAGTAGCTGCTCACCGCACGCATCCCGTGCCTTGTTACGTGTAGCTAATTGCCAAAAAGCTACAAAATTAGCAAACTTCTTGTGTTCCTTTCCCTCTCCAGCATTCCTTTTCCACCATTCCCTGGCACGGTTACGGACCTGGTAGGAAGTGTTGTGTTTTAATGCTTTGCTTTAGACTGTAACCAGCGTCCGGGGTGGTTTATCTATCATTAACAATTTCGTTTATTGTTCTTTTCCATAAATTCACTCACTCACACAGTTCACTTCAGTTCCTTTTATCCTTCACCCTTGTATGCGTTCCGCGTTTTGTTGTAATGCTTGCATTAAACCCTAAATCTGATCGTATTTCATGCTAAAAGAAGTTGGGATTGTGCTGCGTGTTGAAAACACAAAAGGTTGCAAAAAAAACAAACATTCATCATTTCATTCTGCTATTTTTTGGTTTCGTTAGAGGCTAGTTCCGTGGGTGGTGTGGAGAAAAAACAACGTCTTGCTTATAATCTGTCATGAAGCTTAAACGTGTTGCTGTAAAACGAATATAAACATAGGTAAAAAAAACATTAAGCGCTATGGAACTTGCGTTCCATGAATGTACAGCAAAACGTACGCATCTGGTAGAGAACGTTTCACGCCAACACAATCCAATTTAAATATCTACAGTAGAAAAAAGAGGGGGCAAATCCAATACCAGAAAAAGATCCTATCAAAAAATTGTATCACTTCATGCCCGACGGTACTCGTAACAGCGCAGGAAGATTGTACGTTACGGATTGACACCATATACGAACTTTGCTGTTTGCGTTGCCTCCTACATTTACCTCCCTCGGCACGCAGCGTGCTTTTTGTGTACCATGGCATCTCTTGACCTCTTCGTTGGGGGGAGGGAGATTCTCGACGAGCGATGTTCTGAATTTGAAAAAGAGAGGCATACAAATGGATAGAATAGATGTCCGGTTGGTGGATGTAGGCGTAGGTTTATGTAGTTTGCATTGTCTCCTATCGGTAGTCTGCAGTCGTGCCAACGGGAGTACCGGAACCAGGGGGTTCTAACGCAGTAAGCCTCAGCTAATCGTTGACTGAGCTCTTAATTGTCTTAACCATTCTACAAACTCATCGAGCATTACGGGCCCTAAAATGTGAGAAAAAGAACATTTACATCAATACGCTGTATGGTAACGCAGGGATGCCGTACTTACAGGCTCCATCGACGTCGTAATTCGTTAGATCGTTGGAGATGGTGCGGGAAAACTCTAGAATATTACACCACTGATCCTTGTTGATCACTTTGTACTTGGACTGCTCTAAGAATTGGGCAAATTGTGCGTATAGTGGCCAATGCTTGCCGAGCAGTAGCTGTAGCATTGCTTTTGCCGTCTCAATATCCATACTGCGCTGATCTTTATCCTGGAACGGGGATACAACAGAACGTAGAGAAACTCCGAAAACAACCCATACGCATCGTGGCACTTACCCTTGCAAAATCATACGCATATCTGTAGATGATTTTGAACGAGTTCGGGTCGTTGAGCATGCATCGGAGATACTCCAGCTTGCACTGCACCTTGGAGGCTGTGTCACACTGCAGATCCGTCAGACCCTTCAGCCACTCGCTCTGCGTAAAGAAGCCCATCTGTTTGGCACCCATCTTGTACGCCAGCACAAGCATTGCCACATTCTCCGGTTCCACGCCGATGTCTTCACAGAACTTTTCCATCCCTTCCGGCCCTAGAAGGATAATGAAATGAATGAATACTTCAGTTCCTTTGCACAGTTCGAACCGTAGCCAAAACGTTACTTCCGTTCGGTTCTAAAATTAGCTCTATTGTTTACGAACAAAAAACCGGAGGAAGGACACAAAGAGAACACAGCCGTGTTTTTCTTTTATCGATTACTTAATACATTTGCACACATTGCAACTGTTTGCGGCTTGCTGTCCAAGCTAGGGGCGCTAGAGCTTACCTAAAGTGTCCGTATCATCCGGTGTGGTGTACTCCCGGAACCAGGCGAGACATCGCTTCTGACTGAAGGCGTCTTCCGATTTGCTGTAACGTCTAGAGCTGCCAACGAAGCAGAGTAAAGTAAAAACCAAAACAAAATCATGTCAATGTGCTGATTGCCGCAGAAACTGTATCCCCCAGAGCACGCAGCATTCCTCCGAAGCACGTACATTCCGTCACCCATCGTTAATCTCCGTATTCGTTGACAGATCAATCGAGAAACGCACTAAACGCTCGCTACTGTGTAAATGTATTGCACATCGGACAAAACCGCCGCGGTATGCCGAGAAAACGCGTATATGCACACACTTATCACACTGTTATCGTGCAAGGGGAAACCGTCATACACCCGTACACAGATTGCTTGTTTCGTGGACGGCGTTTCGCTGACAAATGGAAAGTGAAAATTAGGAAGGAAAGCAAATTCGTTCGCAGCGGACCTGTGTGCCTGTGTGCTAAAAATATCATGTTGATCTTTTTTTAAAAAAGACGCGCCATACAGCACAAACGTAGCGAACGTACACATGCGGGTGACGATCTCGGCGGACCGTTCCGACACATGATGGTCAAACCGGGAGTGTTGAAGGGAGGGGGGGAAGCATCTAACGATCACTCGGGAAATGATCGTTCACATGAAATATGCTTCCCTGGACGAGCTACACACTTTAGGTGAAAAATCTGCAATATTACCAAACCTGTTCCGTCTCCTTACCTTTGATAACTATTCCGTTGCCTTTTGGTCGACTGTTGGTCCTCTTCGCTGGGCCGCATGTCTATGGCGTGACGACGTTTACCTCTGGGCATTTGTAATTTGTCAATTGTGAAGCCTGCACTGTGGGCGCTGTAAGCGGATGGCTGACGACGGTCCGGGTCCTATCCGGTATGTCCTTCACTGTGGGCAACCGTTCTCTCGTAGTGCTCGCTGCGATGTTTGCCACTATTGCCACATCAGGTTCCCGTCTATCCTTGGGTGTCAATCCGACCGTCTGTTTTGCAAATCACCTTAACCTCCAAGCAACAACACTAGCGCCGACCAGCCTTATTGCAATCAGTCTTCAGAAGGCAGAGATGGTGGCGTCTTCAGACGGGAACTTCCGGGAAGTGAGGAAGGTTTAAGGCAGATGGATTCAGCGAACCAGCTGACCGGCACGGCAATGCCATTATAAAGAAAGCGGAGAAAGAAGGAGAAATGAACCATTATCAGTGTGTAAACTTTGCAAAATCGATACTGTCATGAAAATCAATATTGAGTGTTATTCGGTTCCATCCATTCCGATTCCGGAAGTTCCTGTTCCTTTCAGAAGTATGGTGGTATGGGGATGTTGGATCCTTACAAGGAGATCCCATTTCCCGTTCACAGCTGCCGTTTTCACCCGGACAAAATAGCTCTAGCTAAGTAGGTGTCTGTCGGGTGCGCTAGCTGCTGACTGTGAGCTTCGTTGCTGGACACTAGCGGGTACACCCGTTCTTCCGGAATCGATGAATGAAATTTTGGGATGATGGATATTTACCGTCACGAACTGTTGGCTGCTACAGGCTATCGCGCAATGCACGATTGGAAAACGTAATCAGCAGGTACGGTAAAATACACTCTTCGCTATCGTGTGCTGATGCTGCTGCTGCTGATGATGATGATGATGGTTATGCTTTCATGTTTTCAACAACGCAATGGGAAGGGAAACGACGAAGCTTGACAAACGACGGTAATCACATAGTCGAACCCAGCCCTCTAGCGTGCGTTGCTTGCTACGACCGCAATCATCACCATGAGGTATGACTATGCAACGAGCTGTCAAAACGCGTTCAAACAAGTAGTGTGAGCGAGAACAGCAACGAACGGTGAGAGTGAAACGAAGCACAAACGTGTGGTAAACGTCAAACAAATTCAAAGTGTTTCCAAAAATACAAACTGCTTCCGCGTCCTCGCTCGTTTACCTGCGAAATACCGTACCCGTGGTGTGCGTAGCATCGAATTGGTGTTTGTTTTATTGGAACTCTACCCGGTCGTTTGCGATAACCTGGCATCTAAACTACGCTATACCCTGCCGTATCGCTTGTACTACCTCACATTCTCGCTATGAATCAAATCACAACACCCCCGAGGGCGGCATTTAAGAAGGAACCACCGATACGGAAGCACTACGAAAGTACGTCGTCAGACGAGGACGGATACCTGTCGCCATTCAATGGATCAGATGATGGAAGCGATGTAATGGAAGGGAATTTACCCGACGAGATGCCACCGTTTTCTGCCTGCTCTATGTCACCGTCGGCACGGTCACTATCACCGATCGAGCAGGAATCGTTCGAATCACCCTTCTCGACACCGAAATCTGGCAGAAGCTACTCGGGCTGTAGCACACCGATGTACGCGACTCCACCGTTAGCACCACAGCATCAAACGGGAATAGGCGTGCAACCGGCGGAAGGGTATGTAACGCTGGACGAAATACATGCCTGCATCGGACTGACCCCACCGGATGGGAACGTTAGCCGGAATCGCCTAAACCTGGAAACCATTTTCGAGGGTGTATTCCTAGAAACACCACCAAAGAAAGAGTTTCAATCGAAGGGCAATCTGTTCCGTCGATCTATACGGAACCGTGCATTGATGTGCGAGCGAGCGGATCAAAAAGAAAACCTGCCTTAAGGAGGGTCTGTTGTAGGATTGTTTGTAACGTCTTTAGAGGTATAGCTAGTGCAAACATTTATAGATTTGAGTTCTTATTCACCGATTGCAATATGATAATTGCACGGCGTGGATAGTTTTTTTTTAAACTAAGCGGTAGTTAGAAACGAGCGGAAAGATACCACCATGTGGTTCATTTTCATTCCAGTTGTAGATTGATGTCTACCGGGAAAAATACTTACATTATAAGCTGTGAAACGTCGTGCCTTTTTCGGAAATTGTACGTTAACGAAACATCGACCGGATCTGCGTCGCGCCATTTGGCAGGTCGATCAGAAGTTTGGTCACAAACGTTGATCCTAACAACGAAGCAAGATACGAATAAATACACCATCCAAGTACGCATTGAACGATGTGTAGCAATACAATCTCCGTTATTTTCGCGTTGTTCGCATTTCATTACGGTTAGTTACAGTTTGCAGGTATACAATAAGAGAAAAGGTTTCGGCTGAACCGGCCGGATGGTTTTGGAAGATGAGTGTTTTCAACATTACAGGTAGTTTGAATTGCTCTGTGTTGGATCGATGAACGTTATCTAACTGTATCCGTTCTGTACAATCAGGATATGATATCATCGAACAAATCGGTAGCGGAGCCTATTCGGAAGTGTATCACGTGCGATGTCGAAGATTGGGTAAATCCTATGCCGCCAAACATCTGATCGATGCGTGTCCGGATTTGCATTGCGATGTGGCCTTTCCTGAAATTCAGCTAATGCGATCCGTGCCCAGCCATCCTAACATCATGCACATTTTCGATTATGTATTGTAAGTGTGGCACCGTGGGTCAGAGAGCTTGCACTTATTGTCTTGTTTTATCCTCCAGCGAAAAGAACAGTCTAACTTTGATCATGGACCTAATGGACATGAGTTTGTACAGCTACATGATGACCCGGGCCCGTCCATTTTCGGAAAATCGAGTTCGAAAAATGTTGTACCAAATCGTCCTAGGGCTGGAACATCTGCATCAAAACGGTATCTTTCATCGGGATGTGAAGCCGGAGAACATTTTGGTGAAATTTTCCGGCGGAATCGTTGGCAGAGTGAGCGAGCCAAGCAATGATCTTCCGGTGGCGGGTAATTTACTTTGCTTTTTTTTAATTTCTAGAAAGAAATTCTTCAACTGGCCGACTTTGGGAGTGCGGCACGTATCGCGAATCGTCCACCGTTCGCCACCTACATTGCTACCCGGTGGTATCGGGCGCCGGAATGCATGCTTTCCATGGGTTACTACGGTCCCAAGATGGACGTTTGGGCTGTTGGTTGCTGCTTTTATGAAATGCTCACCTTGAAGCCACTGTTTCAAGGCGCAAGTGAGGTTGAAATGTTGGACGCAATACATACGCTGCTAGGATCGCCATCGAGTACCATGCTGGAGCTGTTCCGACCATTGAACGCAAGCAATATAAAGTTTCCGACTCGCAAAGGCATAGAGCTGCGACTTCTGCTGCCGCTAATGAACCCGATCGGGTTAGATTTGTTGAAGAAAATGTTGGTCTACTATCCGGATCGGCGCATCAGCACGAAACACCTGCTTAAGCACGTCTACTTCGAGGAACTATTGTACGGCACAGTTTCCCATTTGTCGATCCTCTCCGATCATGTCTCACTGGGGTTTTTTTTCTTTTACAATTCCAGAAAACGCAAAAAGTTATCCAAATTCTCATTGAGTCATCAGAGCATTCAGTATATTGCGGATGAAAAGCCTCCTTCAAGGACAAACATAAAACCAAAGGTAAAATGTCTTACAAAACCAACATAAGCTCAATTTCTAAACTCCTCTGTTTTCCATACCCTTGCAGTTCCACAATTATGTAGCTTCAACGGGTTCAAGTATTGCAAGCTTCCAGACAAACAACACCTTTCACATCCTTTCGTTGGATGAGCAAAAACGGATAAACAAAAGGAAGGAGCGCATGTGGAACATGAATCCAGCTAGCATGGAGAAAGGAAAGCAAACATACAGAATGTCCTGGAAACAGCCTGTAGGGTAATAAACTTTTTATTTTTATACATTTTCCCTTACATAAAGAGTTTTTTTGTGACTTTGCAATACGCGTCCCATATCGTTTGAATGGCTAATCAAATGTACAGCGACTTATAATGCTATCTTTGTGCAAGCACGTTGCTTCTTACTACATACGCTAAATGACTTGCGGATGACTCATGACTTCAGGAATTCAGGTACATACGGGTTCTCCATCGTGGTTCTCCCTTCCCTTTCTACACATGAATTGCGTGTAGTGTTGTGAGGTCGGTGGCTTGAGGCTTGGTTTTAAGTACACTTTAATCCAACTTTCGGTTGGCCTCAACCTCAACAGCGTTAATCCGCCACCATGAGTTGTTCCAGATCGTTCCGATTGTATAGTTTGATCTTAAGGAAGCCTGGATTTAGCTCGGTGTATCTGCAAGAAAATATAAGATAACGTTTAATAACCCACATCAGTACACTCGCTCGTTTCCACTTACCTTATATTCTTTACTCTGAGCAATGCTTTTACGCGCTGCTTGATGATCGGTTTACCATCGGCTGAATGGAGTCCTCGCCCCGTAATGATGTACAGCGTTTTGTAGCGCTGCTGCGAGTTGAGCAGATTCGAGGCATGTTCGGCCAGGAACAGTTCCAAACAGCCCAAAGCTTCCTGTGAGTGTAGATAGTGCAGATCCAGCACTGCGTCATTGTTCAGCTTTAGCTTGTGCACCTCCATGATACAGTTCGATGCTCTGCTGTTGTACATGTCGATCTTTGTCCGGTGCAGACGGGCAATCTGTGAGTAGTAGTCGACCAACCCGGGCAAATTGCGCTGTATCGCTTGTCGCGCCTTTTCATGACATTCGTTCTTAAGATCGAGATGTTGCTGTGCTGAGTTCCGGTATTCTTCCGCCTTGATCAGATGGAAGTTGATCGCTTCCTCACCGGAAGATCCCGTCGGCGATGGGGACGCATAGGTGGGTGAGCTAAACAGATCGAGCAGCTTTTGTTTTTCATTTTCCGCCCGCTGCTTTAGAAGTTCTTCCTTTTCGAGCATCTGCTGCCGGACGGTGTCGGGTATGGAAGCGTTCAGCACCTGTACCGTTTCGTCGAAGCGATTGTGGTGCGCGGCCAGAATCTGTACCAAATCTTCGCCGTTTACGTGTGGGAACATTTCTTTCAGCTTTTGCTGTGACATCTGCTGGGCGAGGTCGGGCGATCCCGGCTTCTGCCAGGTGGCGTTCGTTTCCTTCTGGTATGCCGCGAGTGCTTCTTCCATCTCGATGATGTCCTTCAGATTGGGAATGCCCGATGGATTGGGTGGTTTAAACAGTGCGGGATATTTTTCCTCCGTTTGCATCATCTGTGCCATACGGGCGTCTTCCCGTAAGCTAAGAAGTTTCTCCTCCTCGGTGTAGCTGTAGAGTGAATCAAGGAACAGCAGATACAACTGTTCCGCCATTTCCGTCGCCATAAATACACGTGTCCGATCGGACTGCAGGTTGTCTAGCTCGAGCGATTTGGGACAGTGCTTGTCCTTGAAGATGGCGTGCAGTTGTTGCACCAATTCTACCCCGAGCTGCAGCTCTACTACCTCACTATCCGTGGCTTTGTCGGTGGTTTCCATATCTAGCATCTCTCCGGGAGGCGATTCATCGGAGGCCGTCACAATTCGTCTAGCGAGGCGTAACTTTTGAATCGGTTGCGAAAAGTGTTCATTTCCGAGCACGAAACGTGCCTCGATTTCTTTCTTGATCGACTGTGTAGCTTTCCGCTGTCCCTGGCCACGGCGGATTGTTTCTCGCGGTGACTGATATCCCGATAATCCGGTCGTCATATTAAGAGCGGCGGTCTGCTCAGTAGTTTCCGGTTCTACTTTGAACAGCGAAGAAGATATAGATGGCGATATTCCCTTTGCTATCTGCTCGTTGCAGTTACAGTCAAGCAAGTTCCACCGGAACGTTGTGTCCGTAAGGGCATCCACCAGCTCGCCCTGCTTCCGTTGCTGAGATGCTTCGAGAGTGAAGCTTTCAAAATTGTCCGACTTTTGTTCCTCGAGGAGTATGTTTGCCACCCAATCGCCATCTCCACCGCATTTCTCGAACAGATCCCACAGATCGGATTCTGGAACGTTCGGGTAAAGATTACATATTTCCGAAAAGCTCGTATTCTCATTCGGACATCCGCGTTTATGTTTTGTCAACGCGATTCGTTTCATATCTGTCTTTTTCGAAGGTTTCTCCTTGGCTGGCTGTGGCGCCTGGGATGGAGGAGTTTTGAGCGATAATTCAGGAAATTTCATCGGCAGCTTGGTCGGTTCCTTTACGCTGGAGAGGAGAAATTCTGTGATTGGTTCGTGGTGCGGATTTATCGTTCGTTGGGGTTGCGCTTCTAGTGCCAAAACATCCGTAGTTTGCATCTGTTTCTTTTGCTTTTCTTCGATCGCTGCCGTTGCTTGGCCCCAGAACTGATTGCTTTCCGTATCGTAGGGCTTCCAGTTTGTGTCCGTCTTACACCAGTCGTCGGGTAGGTCGCTGGAAAACCCATCATCATCTAGTACCGCTGTTCCGGAAACGACCTTGTCCTGGTTTGTTTTCTGCTGATGAGATGCCTCCTTTACCGGTGTGCCAATTTTTTGTAGATCGCGCGGTGGTTTTGGTGGCGGTATAGCCGACAGATCGGTTAATCGATCGTTTGTCTTTTGTTTTGAATTGTCTTTTGTTGCTTTCTGTATGTCGGCCCAGGGTTCACTCCACTTCGTACCCTGTGGGACAGAATTCGTCAAATCCTCCGTAGGCGCTACTGGTTTTGAATCGCCGGTCATACGCAAGTCGCTCGGTAGGATGGGATAGTGACGCATCTTCACTTGAATGTAGAGTGCGTGCTCGAGCTTACACAACCGATACAGTTCCTGCACGTTCGTGAGTTTCTCAAAGTTTTGCAGCATGCTTTTAATCTTCGGTTCCGGGACGCCATGCGTGTTTCGTATTGCTAGACTTCGACTGCTATTCCGCCAGTAAGTCATCGGTTCGAGCACCTCAAGGAAGTAGCCGTGAGCCGCAGCAATCTTCACATACTCGAACATCTCCCACAGTCGAATGTGGGTATTGTCCACCACGATCGGGCTCCATCCGTCACGTGCCTTCGCTAGCACGTTTTGCTGATTAAAACGATGCGCAGCATCTAGCGCGTCGGGCTGGAATTTGTACACTTCGTTCACCATGAAATAGTCGTCCGCGCTAAAAATGTGATTACGATAATCACCCTCAGAAGTGTGGTCGATAAGCGTTCGCGCTAGATAGGATTTGCCACTGCCTGGAGCCCCGCGCATAAGCACCATGACGCGATAACCTTGAGCCACCATGTCGAGGATGTTTTGAAAGTTGGCCTGCTGCTCCGCGGGCTGATGTTTGCCGGTGCCCCGTAGCTTCTGGCCGTTGTTGCTGGGGACGGATTGTGGGAATTGAGTGGGGAAACTTCCCTTCTGCAGCAGGGAAGCGAAGCTGGCAGTCATTTGTGATTCATCATTGCTGGCAATGTTCATCAGCTTGCGGGTGGCTCCCGTCGATCGGTCCGGTCCATTGATGGAATCATTATCACCGGTAGGTAAGGCTATTGGCAGTTTATCGGCAGTAGTTTTTAGTTCCGGGAAGGAAGCGCACTGCTCTTCGTCCTTTAAAAGTGCTTCGACACATGCATTCACTAAAATGCGTACAGAAAGAGAAAGGATAGCCATCGCATGAAACACAACGCACATTCGCAGATTATCGGCACTTACCATCGTCGTATTTCTCGATCGTCGCAATAATTCGTTGCTGGTCGATGTGATCGCCAAACATTTCGGTCAGGTGTGCTAAAATTTCGTCCCTATACATTCTAAACTTTGCTGTTTTGGTTTATTTTTGAGAAAACAAATTTGGGTGGATGGGGTCCTATATTGCACGCAGGATTTGTTTATCACCTTGGACGTTCCGTTGATTTGTTAGGCTGACGTATACTCAACCGATTGCTTTTCATGCTACCGAAATATTCACTTGTACGCAGGGGACACCTTTGAACATACACCAATTAAAATTAAAAAAATAACGCGCGGTTTTGGGAGTCCAGTGGTAAAAACGTCGTAAAAACAAACACGTCGATAGAACAATGTGGCGAAATAAAAGTGACAGCTGGGCCCGACTGAAATCGCTTCAAAACTTTCCGTTTGGCAACACTGCCACGCAGGCGAATCAGCTGTTCCGAACGGCCCCCAAAAACAAAGCAGATGCTTGTGAAAGTTTGTTTACGTTTTGCGTTTGTGCTGTGATGCGATGGAAAATTCACACTTAAATAGGGTAATTTTGATCCGAATTCACAACAGGTGAATACATCATCAGCAATTAAGCTAGCTGTTCACCTATTGCAGGCACACATGTACGGTAGGCGGGCAGAAAACTGTGCAAAAAACCGACGATTCGATGAAGCTATCGAATGCCATCGGAAGGCTGTTTTTCACTTCAACGAAACGCTGAAGCTGCAGACGAATGCCGTTGTGCAGGAATCGCTGCAACTGCAGCGGAAGTACCACCTGAAACAGGTTGACTGGCTGCTGGTGAAGAAGCAACAGTACGATCGCTACTTGAGAGCGCTCGATTATCAGCGACGCAAGAATCCTGAGTTTTTAGCCCAACAGATTGAAAAAATGGACAAATACAACGAGCTGCAAGTAGCGATCTATCATAATCTCGACGATACGGACGGTTTGCTGGAAACCTTAGGCAGAAACATGGCATCTCACAATTCGCCTATTGGCGCTGCGGACAGTGGTGGTACAAAAACCGTCAACGAACTGATCTCGCTCAACCACTCGTTGCACATTCTGATCCAGCGGATGTCACAGAACGTGGATGAATACGCCACCGAGAACGAGGAGCTGCGGGAGAAGGTACGCTACTACGAGAAGGAAAAGGAATCGGGCAGTTCGGATGGCGCAAAGGGCGGTGAGGATGAATCGACGGCAAACACAAACAAAGGTGGACCCAGCACGCAGAAGCATACGGCGGGACTAATGCATGACAATCTGTCCGCTCTGGCACCGCTCGAAATGCCCGTGTTTGATTTGTCGGATTTTGACAATCATTGAGTGGCGGTTGTTGGGTGAGCCGGAGGAAGGAAAACCTTGAGTACCGTGTGTCCCTGGGTCATCTCGTCGGTAACGGTGCAGTGAGATGAAACAGTGTTGCAGGATGTGATAACACTACTTATATATTTACTTTAAATTACAAACACACAGCTGTAGGAATGTGACGGTCGGTTCGCGGCAAGCGAAAGGGGTCAGTAGAGTTGTAAATATTTTGTACATGAGCGGGTAGAAAGCGTTTCCGCCCCCTATCTGTGCTTGCGTTGTTATTGGGTAGGACGATGTGTAACTATCGCTAATAAAGATTAATTACAGACGGATAGATTGTGATATGGATTCGAGGTTGGTGCAGGAATCCTCAGTAAAATAGTGTGATGACGCTGAATGCTTACCGTATTAATGTGCGCATGCCGAAACTGGCAACAACACTTCGAATGAAATGAACCGTAATTTGTAACATTAACCACCGATCATTCGGGCCAAATTTCGGTCCCACAATTTCGAACTGTGGTACATAATTTATTGTACGCTCATTAGGCACGAATGGAATTAATTTATTTTTTATACACTCCAACACTCGCACACACCGGATGACTGCAGACAAGGAAGGAACACAAAAAAAACACACACACATTGGTCGAAAGAATTAAACTATCGCTATTTACAGGTGGCTTTTATTCCATTTTCAACCCAAACACTGCCCTCTGCCCACTTTCCATGACCACAAGCGGAACTGAACAGTTGTGTTCCGCAGGCATGCTAATATGATATGTGTTGGGTGCGTACGTAGACGGACACTCATATGCCCTCTCCGTGAGAAGTCTCTCGCCGGCAGATGGGCCCGAGTGTCCTTAGACGTAGAGCGTGAGTGGAGCACGATCGTCATCTCCTGCGGACAAGATCGTTATCTC